>OX376373.1:125346301-125367545 GCA_947369275.1 Nemotelus nigrinus | reverse complement strand
GAATATCTTCAGCAACTACAGCAGAGAGCACAATGGAAACACCAGTCACACAATGTGAAACCGGGCACAATGGTACTTCTGAAAGAACATTACGTTCCTGCTCTAAAATGGCCTCTTGGACGAGTCGAACAAGTTTATCAAGGCAACGATGGGAAGGTTCGTGTTGTGGAGGTACGAACAACGGAAGGACTTCTGAAAAGAGCAATTCACCGCTTAGCACCACTCCCTGTCGAGGACGTTGAGAATTCTTCAACCCTGGTAGAAAACGACTTGGAAACAGTCAACAACCCAGCTCCTGCACAAACCACTACCAAAGAAGCTCACAGGTCACAAAACCATCACAAACAAACCAGAGAAGCAAACGACCCGACACCAAAAAAGAAAGCGAAACTAACGCTCGGCTCTGCAATAGTCACCTTGCTCATTGCATGCCTAACCCTGCCGGTGACAACAACAGCTCCACTCGAACAACCTTTCGACGTAGAAAACTTCGCAAATTCTCCAGGCATACATTTTGACAACATCGGAGTAATGAACTTGATGCATGGAAGCTCATTATATATTACGACCTTCAACCCTACTGGGAAGAATGCCAGATATTAAGAAAGGGAATTCAAATGCTGGAAGTTTTATGCCGAAATCAGTGAAACCACACATCATGTCGTTCGATAATTTCTCAATTCGATCAAATGTCAACAGAAATCTCCAAAGAGAATAGCCTTCTACAGTCGCATCGAGTTAAACGAGGAACTCTAAATATAATCGGAAATGTTGCCAGTTCGCTATTTGGTATTTTAGATGAAGAATACGCAAGGGACATGACAAAAACCATAAATGCTGTAAAGAGAAACGAAGATTATTTGGTAGACATGTTGAAAAACCAGACATCAATTATTGACGCTACGATGAATATAATGAAACGAGACCAAACAGCAGCTCAAAAAAGGTTTCAGAGTCTGGAATTACAGATTGATCAACTTAAGAACAGCGTAACTAAAGGAGTAATTGATGACTTCCAGTTCATAGCCATTGAAGTAATGATGATTATGGCAAACATCAACCAAATTGAAGGCGCCCTTGCAGAAGTTCTGATTGATGCACACCACCAGAAAATCAATCCTAAACTACTGACTCCTGATCGATTAGCACAGTAACTTCATCTAATTAAGAGCAAGCTCCCACCATCATACCATATACCCGTAGATCCAGCAGACTCTTCAGCAATCTACCGGTTGATGACAACTCATAGCTGGATTCAGGATAATTACGTTCTCTTCCAGCTAAAGATACCACTGGTTTCTTCTGACGTATTCGATGTCTTCAAGTTGATACCGATTCCAGTTTTAGCAAACGATACCTTGATAGCAATACAGACATCATCATCCGTTTTTGCTATCAATCTACATCGTGACAGCTACTATGTGATGAGTACTCAAGAACTAAGTAGTTGCCGGGTCCTACCAAAAACAACTTATCTTTGTGAGCAACTACGACCTATTTATCATAAAGGCTCTGACACCGGTAAATGCGAACTGAACGTATTCAACCACCTTCCAAGTGCAACAGAATGCAAGATAAAGAACATGGATACTAATGAATACTGGCAGCAGCTTTCCAACAAGAACGACTGGATATTTGCAACTAAACAACCCATAACATTCCATGCCGTCTGCGAAGGAAGATCTTCATCAGCCACCATCCAAGGGTCTGGGCTGCTACGAATCGGTCCTAAGTGTGTCATAAAACACGATACACTATCCATTTCCAGTCATCACGAACATATTAGCCACGACCGACTGTCATATTCTAAGATGGGAATCAACTTCACAGTTAATCCTCCTCCAATACAGCCGTCGATAAAGATGAACTACTCGTACTGGGCAAATACAGCTGAAGTTGAGAATCTTCAAAAATCCCTGCCCACGAACATGGAACTGCCAAACGAAGTTGAAACTCCGACATTCCACCATATTACAGTTAGCTATTTTGGTGTAACATTAGCCGGATTCTGCGTTGTCATCCTCCTGTGGCAATCCGGGTCGTGCCAGAAACTACATCCATGCAAGAGGAATCAACCCACCACCAACAGCAATCAACCACCAACAGGGTCTGTGACGCCACCAGTTCAAGCGCACGATGTCACTAATTTTGAAGTATACGAAACAATAACATAATCAATAATATAATCAGTAAATCTACTATTATGAATCTATTATAATATAATCAATAAATCTATCATTATGAATCTGTTATCATATAATCAATAAATCTATCATAAATTGTTAAACATACGTACATACAAACTTCGCATGTCATGCGAAGTCTCCATGACAGCAAAACGTACGTACATACTTCTTTGTACGTACATACAAACTTCGTACATCATGCGAAGTTTTCAATACAGAAAATGAAACAAATATAGAATTAATCTTAGCAATAGCGAAATTCTTGCTAACAAGCAACAATCTGTACCGGAAACGCGTGACCGGACAATAGCATTGCATTCGAAACATTAAAAATACCATACTTTCGCATTCCAAAGATCATATGTCTTTGGAAACTTTATTGTCTACGAATGCAACTGTCTGTCTGATGTCCGGTTACGCGGAATTCAAATCGATTTCGGTCACACGAAATTCGAACTAAATCAGCAATTTAGTATCTAGATGAAAATGTACTTAAGTCAAAGCATTACGATAAATAAATCAGACGATTAATAGCATTCAATACGTGTTTTCATTAACGTCTCGAGGTGATTACGATACATTGCATCGTGATTACTCGTCGGCAACCAATCACTGGTACAAGCACCGTGATTACAGTATCAAAAACCTATTTAGTTAGTTTTTTGATTTAACAGCTTATTTATAAGAGACAGTATACGAGAATTACATAAACATGCCCCTGCACACGACCTTTACGAAATCCCGAAGCCAATTATGTTACTTATACAATAGAGGTATCAACTCCAGAGAAGAGCTAAAAGCACAGGCCACCTTGGAATAAAGCGGGAAGCCATCCGGCTAATCAACTACATACAGTGTACCAATAATGTCCTCGTACAGCAGCTATTTGAAACTAAAGTGTTAAAAAACATTTAATTGTTGTAAGAAATTTGAAAAAGTTGTAGTGCAGATTTATTCATTAAAAATTTTTATTAAATTTAGAAACAAAAACCAATCCATTTAAATTATGAATTGCAAAGTTTTTAACTAGAAATTAAACAAAGTCGACAATTTGCCTCCAATAAAGTCTTCGCACACTTACGAAACAGTTTATGAAATATCTCACAAACTATAAATACAATTTTTGTTAATATTTAGTTGGGTAGCCTTTATTTTTAATCACGGCTTTAAGTTGGTGTAGCATCGATTCTACAAGTATTTTTGCACAGCTTGGCTCTATTTTCGCCCATTCCTGCTAAAGAGCCTGTTTCAACTTAGGTTTCGAGCTAATATGATGAGTCCTGGTCCTTTTTCCCAGCATGTTCCACATGTGCTCAATGAGATTGAGGTCAGGACTTTGCGGTGGTGTTTTAAGCAAATGTGGAGTTTTGTACTCCAAGGACATCTTAGTATTATGACCCTTGTGCTTAGGATAATTATTTTGTTGAAAATAAAAATCCTTTGATACACCCAATTTTTCATAACTTGGTTGCAAATTTCTCTTGAGAATTTCAATATATGCCCGATGATCCATGATTCCTTCAATTATCTGTAAGTTTCCAATGCCGCTGGTAGCCATACAGCCCCATACCATTACGCCGCCGCCACCATGTTTTACAGATGTAAGTCTCGTACACTTCTGGTAAGTGAAGTAAATCGAAAATGCAGCTCTCCAGTTCTGACGAAATGTTGTATTTTCGGATGAGTCCAAACACAACATTTTTCGGTCTCATGGGAGATTTAGAGTGTGGAGAAAGCCAGGGGAAGCTTACAACTCAAAGAAAAAAAAATAGCATCAAAACTGTACAATACGGCAGCGGCGGTGTAATGGTATGGGGCTGTATGGCTCCCACCGGCGTTGGAAACATAGAAATGATTGAAAGGATCATGGAGCATCGGGTATGTATTGAAATTCTCAAGAGGAATTTGGAACCTATTACTGAAAAATTGGGTGTATGAATCAGCAAGGTAATGATCCTAAGCACATGGCTTATTATATTAGAATTTTCTTGGCGTTTACTCCACATTTGCTTAAAACACCACCGCAAATTCCTGACCTCAATCCCATTGAGCACATGTGGAATATGCTGGAAAAATTAATCAGGACTCATCATATTAGTTCGAAACCTAAGTTGAAACAGGCTATTCAGCAGGAATAGGCGCAAATAGATCTAAACTAGGAGAAAAAATTTTTTCAAGCCGTGATTAAATATTAACAAAAAATGTATCTATAGTTCTTAAGATTTTTCATAAACTGTTTCGTAAATGCACGAAGACATTATTGAAGGCAAATTGTCGACTTTGTTTTATTTCTAGTTCAAAACTTTGTAATTCATAATTTAAATGGATTGGTTTTTGTTTCTAAATTTAATAAAAATGTTTAATGAATAAATCTGCATTAAAACTTTTTCAAATTTCTTACAAATTTCTTCTTCCCCTAGAACTAGAGATCAACCAGTCTTCTATGATCAATAGCTAAATTGGCTGAACGTGTTCTCCTTTCTCGATTGAGTGAAAAAGTCCAAGAGAACCGCAGTTTACCTTCAAGCCACTTCACTAAACGTACCTCCAGCTAACAAACGTGGTCCAACACATCCTAACTGGGCTTAATCTTACAAAATCAACTAGGCTAGTTATGTTCGACAAAGCAAAAGCCTCCGACAAAGTATGATGTGCAGGACTAATACTCAACCACCATGAGTTTCGAATACCTCTTCTCTACTGCAGATTATTGGACCTTTTGTCAAGGACATAAAATTCTGTGTTGGGATTAACACTTCTCATCCGAGAAGCAAATCCTTACTACAGTTCTCCAATGACCTCCATAATCCCGCCCCTGTTGTATAATAAAGTGTGCCTCACGGCAGAGTTAGGATTTTAAATTTGAATATGTAAAAAACGTTTAGAATTAAACTCTTCTTGTGGATTTATCAGTCTCCATGTCACAGTGGTCGGGCGCAACCTGAAGCGTTTTTGAAGAGAGAAGAATCGTACGTTACGGCTCGGAGAAAGTTTTGTTCCCAATACAATAACAGACGTTTATAAAATGGACCAAGCAAAAGCTTGATTCATAAATGGGTACAGAAGTACTTAAGACTCACTTCCCATGATCAACTTACTTGGACGGTAACAAACACAGCACCTGCAATAGACTCCTTTAAACCCTAATCGCTCTTCTTAAATCCCAAAAGCTAAACAAAACCAACAAATCCCAAGCTTACAAACACTAAGGCCAGTATTACTATACGGAAATATTGCATTCGGAGGCACCTCTAAAAACGAGCAAACAAAACTTACAAACCTGCCAAAATCCTGCATATGGGGCATTTTACGTGAAGCGGACAACGAAAAAAAAATCGAGGTTCTGGATTTCGTTCATATTGTGCATAACGGTACTTCCAGAAGATATGAATGTGGATGCACAAGTTTTTGTTTGTATGAGGTTTAGTTGCCAAGCTATGGGCTTCTGAATAATTGACGAAATCATAAAAAGTTTTTTTGAAAGCGGGTTCTGAGATTAAAAACAAAATTTAAATCTAACTTCAAAACTAAAAAGAACAGCTAATTTACTATACCAATCATTTTGTTTAATGTTTTGTAGATTTTGTTTTGAATCTCAGAATCCACTTTCAAAAAAACCTTATATCAATTTCGTCAATTATTCAGAAGCCCATAACTTGGCAACTAAACCTCATACAAACAAAAACTTGTGCATCCACATTCATATCTTCTGGAAGTACCATTATGCACAATATGAACGAAATCCAGAACCTCGATTTTTTTCGTTGTCCGCTTCACGTGAAATGCCCCATATCGGAAAATTTTACCAACCGAGAACGAGATACAAAGATAATACCTTTACAAAGGTAATAACTTTAAGATCGAAACAGTACACAAATATATACACGACAAAGCTTCAATGAATATCCTCAGATTTCACTTACTCGAGACATACTCCACACACGAGACTAAATACCTTTCAAAAATCGCTAACTAATGCAAACCAATTGCAAACAAACAAAACCTACGTTTTCAAGATAGCCTTGATTCATAGCTGAATAGTCACAGAAAAAAAATTTAGTAAGGTTGAATCACTTAATCAGCCCCACCCAAAATCAGTTCCTCGAGATCACATGCCTCTAAAATGAATAGATTTTGTGAGCCTACTTCTAAGAGTAACCTTTTCAGATATCGTTTTAGATATAAAGAAGAACCTGGTATTCAAATAAATTTCGATTATAGCTCGAATTAAATATAAGTAGTGGTTGCGGTCTAGCATATGGCTTTCATTGTTGGAAAATAGTGCCTTATCCATCAGCTTTTGTAAAACATTCACACAAATCTGGCTATGAATTCTTTTACTTATGTTAAAGTTTTCAAAACTTTGAATCGAAGCCTGAAATTTGATTTCCTTCTCAACAGTGTGGCATATTTCGATAACCGACTTTGCAGGCAATTTTGACCGCAGCTTATGGACGATAAAACCAGCAATATAGTTAACAACATGAGCTGTATAATTCGATAAATTCGGGTATTCAAAAATATGGCTATGCTGAGGATTAATATTGTCTTCAACAGTGGTCTCGCTGTTTTCAGTTGAACAAGACAGAGACATAGCACTTCTTTTACAAGAACTATTTATTTCTTCCACAGAATTCATAGGAAAATTACTAACCAAAATAGGAATGTCCTGTAAGGGTAAACAGTTCCCTGCACCAGAGTCTCTAATTTCACATCGAATCACTAACTTCTTAAAGCAGTCCGAAAATTGTTTAGCTGATGGATTATTGTTATACCCCAGTCCGCTTCTTATGGAGGAAAAAAAGAGCTCAATGTGGTCCTGATTAAGCTTATACATAGGTATAAATGAAAGTTTTTCAGGTAAAATGAATCTTCTATAAAGAATTGACACATTTTTTAAAGCAGCGATCATACCAACGTAACCCAGTTCTACGCGTTGATGAAATCAATAAACTGCCTGAGCTTGTGCAAAGCTGTGATATATAGGCTATTGCCAGTTCAGCTATGTTTGACAAAAACTCAAAGCTACGGTGACTTAATGCTTGCTTACAGCCAAACTCGTTCATCCTTCTTGAGTTTAATACATCAAAAATGTCATTAAACCGTCTAATAAAGTCAGAAGTACTACTACTGCCTTGAAAAAGTTGAAGAGACAATTCTTCCCTTCAAAAATCGATAGCGTCCACAACGGATTTGCTGAGAGTTTGAACCGCAAGGTGGAAGGATATATGGGCTTTCCGTAGCTTATTGCCCAAATGAAGTTGTTCCCATTCTTGCAAGTTCTGTAAATGTTCCAAATATTCCTATCGAATTTCTTGGCCATTCTCATTTTTAAACACTCTCATCTCACCAAAGGCATTTCTTATTAATTTCAACATGTGCACAAGATCAGGGATAACAGAAAATTTCGGAGAATTATCGTCAATTTGAAAAATCGGCTCAGTTGCAATATTCATTATATCGCATCCTAAGAGTTTAAAAGTTGAAAAGTTCACAGTCGATCCATCAAATGTGAACCCAATAATCTCAGCCCCAGTCTTCATAACCTCATCGATGCAATGAGAAATCAAATTTTTTTTTGTTCTGCTGACAACGATTTGATAGGGAAATAACCAATAGGAATTTTCTATGTTTGGTTCAAAGAAACTGCCATAGATACTAACATTTGAGTAGCCAAAACATTACTGCTACCGAAATCACCAAGATCGGCATAGCCCCATACCCGTTTCTTGTCCCATTCGACTTGCTGTCGAATAAACATTTCATCGAAAACGATGTTCAAGTATAATGTTTTACCCGTTTCCTTCATTTTCACCACCACTTTCTGAATCGCATTGAAAGATTCAGTGGTGAAACCTGGTAGGCAGTCTACTGTTCGATACCAGTTGAAAATTGTTCTTTGATGGGGAAGAATCTTTAAGAAGGTTTCACGAACAAAATTATAAGCTTTGGGCGAAAGAAAATTTAATGTCAGAGCAAAAGAGCGCAATGCAGGAGAGCTCATCCTTGAAACTTTTTTACCCTGCGCCTTAACACAAACACGTTCAATGAACTCCCTCTGTGATTGGTTAAGGTTAATTAGAATATCAAAATTTTCTTGCGATAGAAAATTTTTTCTTAATGCTTCCTTTAACGAAGCATTCAAACTACTAATTTTTTTGGCATGCCTACGTAATTTCGCATTTACTTGATGTAATTTCCTATCTCTTTTAATAATATTTTTTTGTAAAGTTCTTATCTTACCAAGCCATCGTCTTCTTCTGGGTGATCCTCTTGATGAGCCACTCGAGGTCGACTGCATGGCTTCCTTTAAAGTAGTTGTCAAAGTCTGAAATATGTACATACCATATTGAAGAAAAACATAATAGTAAAACAAATAATAAACATACCAGCTTAGATGGTCCCGCAATGCATGGTCGTTGTATCGGAATTAAATCCGAGCCCAAAGCCGATTCTTCGCTTATAATGGGTTCTATATTCTGCTCCTAAAAATAATTAACAACATAACACATGAGTTAAATACTTAGAAGCGAGAATATTTATTAAATTTGTTATTAAATTTAACAGCACACTTTGCTGGCAAAATAATTTAAAACTCGCCTTTCACATCAATCTGTTTGCTGAAAGAAATATAATATGAAATTCCTTTTTCATACTTATTAAAACATAGCCAAAACATTTCAAACCCAAAGATTTTGAATTAAATATCATTTCTCTTTTACGAGCTTCATATGTATACTTAAATTTCCTCACAGATATCAATAATTTGAGGGCAAAAGCTTTCAAGAAGGTTGATAGAAAGAGGCCAGATTACTCTCAAAATATAGATATATGTCCAGAAATTAACATATATGCAGCTTCAAGAAAAAACAAATATATTTACTTTGAAGTCTAAAGCTATGAAATTTTTTTACTAGTTCATATAAAATCTCCCCAAACAATTGATATAGCTGAAGGGAAGTAAGATCATTGTCATGTATAAAAGTCGTAAATTAAAACTTATGTATTATATTCACAAAGCAGTCTGGTTTTTGAACGTGTGATATCAAGTTTTAATACGTTATTCGTATTTTTATATTTTAATATGGGATCTTGAAATCAATATTGAGTAGGTGCTGATCGATGTTTATTGAATGTATTATATTAAGTGAGTATTAATTGCAGAGTCGTGTCTTTAAAAATTAGCCAAGCGAATTACGTGGACGAGACCGCGTGAATATAAAAAAAGAAAAGATTCACTTATAGTTCCGCACAGGAATTCAGAGTTGTATACCTTTCGTCTAATGCTTGGCGAACAAGTCGCCGCTTTGCAAAAGATTCCTGGTATTACGATGAAGGAAAGAAATAAAACACTTGGTTTCAATTTCTGAGGTCTGTAGTGCCTAACTGAGATGGCTTCTGTAATCAGACTGCTTTATTCACGCTCGTCTCCTACTTATATAGCTAAAATATTTACAGTTATACTTATTCTATGTGGATCGGGTGTTTTTAATACTTAATGGTTACATTAATGCTGTTTCTTAATGGTTACATTAATTGTCGCTATACAGCTGTTATTAGTTGCGCTGTTATTAGTAGCGTCATTCATGTTTTGACATTTAAGTGGGATTTAATGTGTGGATGTGCTGATGCATACATAACTTCTCCCCCTTTTGACGTTGAATTCTCCTGAATTCGATTTTCAATTTTGACTTTAAGCTTGTTTTGGTTACGAAAATAAAATATTAATAGTACAATAACTATTACTAATACAAAAATTAAAGTTACATTTATGCTTATATTTGTATTTTTATGGACTTTAAGTTCTTCGATTGTCTGTGTATTTTGTATGTTTTGAATAACTATATCGTCCAAAGTCAATTTATCAGTGAAATTTGAAATATTTGGATTAGGATAGTAAAATCTTTCGTTCTTTTTATGTTCCATATTTGAAAAATGGTAGTTTAAAATTGAAATGGTGCAATTATTGAAGTTTATCAAAAGGTTTCCTTTCATAGTTAAATTTCTTGTATCACATGTTTGGTTTAATATTAAATTTTCAGCGTTTTTAATTATAATCGTTTCTTTATCAAGTTCCAATATTTCCGTGTTTGGGTTCTTAATTAGTTTGCAGCTATTGCTATATATACAATGTTTCGTACTTTTAAGTTCGTTAAAATACTTATTCTTTTCGTATGTATAAACTAGGTTTCCAATTGTAAAGACTATTTCGTTTTGATAATCGATTTCCTTCTTTTCTTCGTTTGGAACTGGCAATATCATTTTAAGTTTGACAATTGCGAATTCCGTAGGAATCTTGAAAGCTAAAATTAAAATACTTTCTTGTGATTTGCAAAATCCAACTTTTACAAATTGTAATTTATTTACATCTATGTTGTACGATTTAATTTCCTCGTCAGTGAGAATGTTGGGGTGTAACATGCCATATCTCGCGGATGCAATGTAATCTTGTATGTGGTCGACTCGACTTTTCAGGATTTGAATTTTAAATATCTGGTCATAATATATGTCATTTGCAAAAGTGTGGTTTAAAATGCTGTTTACTTGGTTCATTAATTATGTCGGTCTCTAGTTGCTATGTCTCCAAGTCTTTTGATTGTCTCACTAAACTTTTCGTTTATTACTATTTGTTGATTAACAGTTTCAATGATATTATGGTTATTGGTATCGATTGTCTTGAGATGTTCGTCTATGTTTTTTCTGTCTTTTGTCAAAGGGTGTCAGTGTTCTGACTTTGTAAGTTAAATGTTCGAGTTGTGTTATTACAAGTTCTTTCTGTTGTCCGTTTAAATGTTCTGCATTTGCTCTGAATTCTTTAATTACGCTTAAAATTTCCTAAGGGTTTATTATGTGTAAAACAATATTGGATTTTATGGGAAATTCGGTATTATCTAATTGAATTTTGTGTGAATCCGGAGTTATCTTCAATTTTATGTATAGTCAGTTGTCCGTTTGTTGGAGTCAGTACAAGCAATATTATTGAGAGTAATGTAAGAACTGGCTGTAAAAACTAATGAATGAAGACAGGTTGGTTTATTTTAACTTAATGAACTGATTTTAAAGGTATATAGTAAAAAAGATTTAGAGCAATAGTTTTCCCTGAATTATTTCAAGCATCATTTTCTTCCGAATGTATGGAATATTTTGCAGTGTAAATGCGATTTGGCGAATTCTGGAAATATTTTCTGCAATGCTGCAACTAAAAACACCGCAATCATTCCCGTTTTCCAGTAGGGGTGTATTTTCTAATTCTATTTTAGTAAAACCTGACAGATCAATTGGTATTTCTTGCTTATCTATAGACTCTTCCTTTAAAAAATTTTCTAAGACTGCTAAAATTTGCGGGTTGGGTACTCCTAATGAGTCGTAGTACTTAATTGTTTTCTGTGGAAAATCGATAACGCTGATCGTCCAGTGGTTTAAATTTAAATGGATTGGTATTAGCAAAATATCAAAGTCGAAAATGTTTATGTTTCGGGTCCACCTTTTAATAGATTGATAACCTCGTTTTAGAAGGCGTGTAGCGAAAAATGTGTTCATTGTGTATGTTTTTGGTAAATTTTCAGAAATGTCTTGTTTGCTACGGTCTGCTGTTAATTTTAAGTAAAACTCTATAATTTTATCGTTTAACCATTTATCATCTAATAATGTTTTAATGTCGCGTCTGGTTATATCAATATGAAATTTGGATATTAAAATATCATCATCTGCACCTATGTTTGTTGCATTATTAATAATTGTGAGTTGTTCTTCTGTGAAGTCTGGAAATTCTGCTGCATTATCAATTGATACTTCATCGTCCGAAAACAAGTCATGCTTAAGAGGTCGTTTGATGTTGCTGGGGTGTATATTAGGAAGCTTACTTTTAATAAACCTTGGTTGATGTTTTAACCTGGCCGCTTTGTAATTTCTAATGAAACCTTCCTTTCTGTTTTCGTCATAGTCTTCTCGTTTCATGTTCGCTTTTTCAATCCATTTTTCTTTTGCTTTTTTTCAAATTTTGTTTGACTTTATTGAAATTTATTTTGTGTGATTGTACATCGTTTGGTGTACACTTAATTGTTGAATGGTATCTCTCGTTGTTGTTTCTCACAGCCTGTTGCAGCATCCTTCTAGTTGAAATTTTTCGTTTTTGATATGTGAGAATCCTAAATTTTTCCTATATTGTTCCATGAAATCTTTCTACATCCGCAATTCCAGTGCTATTGTGTGGTTTAGTTAAATGTAATTCTACATTTTCTGTGTCTAAGAATTCTTTCATGAGAATACCGTTGAATTCATTTCCTGCAACAATTTTTAGTGGTTTACCTACTCGTGCAAAATGTTCTTCAAGAATTTCAATTAAAGTTACATGGATTCTATCAGTTAAAAAGTATGCAGATCCAAACTTTGAGAATTTGTCGATGATCGTGAGAAAAGATTGTTTCATTATGGAAAAAATATCGATTTGAATAATTTGGTTTATATTATTTGCTGTTTCTGAGAAGTAAAATTTTGTTTTAATGGGCTTGCGATCGCATTTTACGGCTTTGCATACATCGCATTGGTTTATTACGACGTGGATCAATTCGAATAGTCTTGGATAATATATTTTAAACTTGATTTTGTTAAATGTTTCTTGTATCCCGGAATGTAAACTTTCTTGAACATGGTAAAGAGCAATTTGTCTAACAGCTTCAAGTTCTGTTTCGACGTCTTGTGCCCTAAAAGAACACTTTATGAATTTAATTTGTCCGTCGTTGGAGAATAATTCACGGAGTTTTTCCTGAACAATATTATACTTGTGGTCCGGCAACTCTGAATAGATTCCGGTAGTACCTTTTTTTATATATCTTCTAAGAATGTTACTGAGATTTTCGAAATCATATTCGGCTATATAAATAACGCGTTTTCTGTGTACAAAATCTATTTCGCATATTTTGTTATTTGTGAGGATAATTTGAGTATTGTACTTATTAACAATTTCCTCCTTGATTGGGATGTGATCAAGAAGTTCTTCATCAGCGGAATGTATGGTTGCCATAGTGGCATCATCATTCTCATTTTCAAAATTTAAAAGGACTCCAAAGTCTGAAAATGTATTTGTCTTATCTGAGCCTGGGGTTTCGGATTTGATTTCTTCGTTAGGTTCGAGCCACTCGATTTTCTTTGCCTTTGATGTACTCGATGTCGAATTGGTACTCGCCTAGTTTTAACAACCACCTTTGGTGTCTTGGAGACAGATCCTTGCCTCTATATTTGGCTTGTAAATATTTAATCGGTTGGTGATCCGTAAAAATTTTGAACTTATTTCCATACAAATATGGCCTGAAATATCCCACAGACCATATGATGGCTAAAAATTCTTTGTCCGTGGCGGAATAGTTGCGCTCGTGACAATTAAGTGTTCTAGATGCAAAGCAAATAGCTTGACCTTCTTGCGAAAGAACGGCGCCTATTGCGTAATTTGAAGCATCTGTGGTGAGATGAAACGGTTTGTTAAAATTTGGGAATCGTAAAATGGGATGGGAACTAATGAGAGTTTTTAGTTTTTCAAAGGCTTCGATATAAGTCGGGTCTTTAGTATTAATTTTACAATTTTTCCCTAAGAATTTTGTCATTGGTTGTGCCACCTTGGCATAATCTAGTATAAACTTGCGATAATACCCTGTGAGTCCTAAAAAACTTTTAATTTGTTTCTCTGTTTGAGGTAATTTTAATTCTTCAATAATTTTAATTTTTTCGGGGTTGGGTTTTAGTCCTTCTTTGGTGATTATATGGCCTAAAAAACTGGTTTCCCTTTGCATAAAATTGCATTTATCAATTTGTACTTTTAACTGATTGTCCTGTAAGACTTTGAATACTTCGGTAATTGCGTTTATGTGCTCTTGTAATGAAGTACTGAATATTAGTACATCATCGAGATAAACGACACAAGTTTTATTAATAAATTATCTGAGAACGTCATTCATCAGTCTCTGGAATGTCGCTGGCGCGTTTTTCAAACCAAACGGCATTCGCACAAATTCATAGAGACCGTGGGGTGTCACGAAAGCGGTCTTATGTCTGTCATCCTCCTTTACCAGGATTTGATGATAGCCTTTGGCGAGGTCTATCGTTGAAAAGTATTGAGCTCTACCAAGTTTATCTAATAGTGAGTCAATATTTGGTAGGGGATATTTATCGTCTACGGTAACTTCATTAAGTTTACGGTAGTCGATCACTAATCGAAACTTTTTATTCCCTGAATTATCACTTTTTTTCGGTACTACGATTAAAGGACTTGAATATTTAGAAAAACTCTTTCTTATTATACCCTGAGTTTCCATTTCAGATATTTGACGGCGGACCTCCTCTTCATGTTTTGGAGGGTACCTATATAGTTTTGCATTTATTTGAGCATCTGTAATTGTTTTAATTTCTTGCTCAATAGAAAGCGTACTGGTTAATAGGTCTCCTTCTTTATAAAAAATTGTATCAAACTTTTTGATCACTTTTAAAATTTCTGAGTATTCTTCCTCATTTAGGTGATCCAACTTAAGTCGTTGAATAAAGTTATTTTCAACACTCTGTAACGAACAGATTTCTTTGAAGGTATACGGGGTGTTTGTGAATTTTATAATTTGCCCATTTAAAGAGATTGTTTTTTCTTCGACATCAATTAGAGTATCAAGAGTATTGAGCAGATCAATATCGACAATAAATTGGTATTTTCTTTTGTTTAAGGATTTTACTTTCCACTTAATTCTTGCTGCCGAAGGTAATTTTAATTCCTTTGGAGCTTGAGTATGCACTTCAAATTTAATCACATCTCTACTTGTGATTGTGCTGAATGAGATTGGCTGTATTGGCACTCTACTAAAACAAGTTATTGAATCATCAATTATGGAAAATAATGATCCAGTATCGATAAGGGCAACATATTTTGTTTCGTTGATTGTAATTTCGATCAAGGGTAATGTATCCGATTCTAATTTTGAAAAAACATTGCCTCTTTGTCAGTATTATTTACTTCCGGGCGGTTTTGTTCTGTTTCAGAAGAAACTGGATTATAATTTGAAGAATCTTGAGAAGTATTTCGAGAGAAATTTCTCGAGTGGGTTCTTTCAACGTTGTCGATTTCCATAGACTCTTGTCTATGAAAACCGAAATTTTCATTTCTTTCGAATCTATTTTGTCCAGATTGACGCCGTTGACTCGAATTTCTATTATAAGCTTGGTTTTGTGGGTCGGAATAACGATTATTGTTGCGTAATTGTCCGGAATTAGCATTAAAACGGTTTTGTCCACCAAAACTATTTTCTTGATTATTTTGAGGTCGAAATTGACCTGAATTGTTATTAGATTGATTATTAGTTTGGTAGTAGTCACGATTTTGTTGTCTGTTTTCGTACGTTTTTTGTCTAAACTGTCCTGAACCGTTATTTTGTAAATAGTCCTTATTAAAATTTCGTTTATTATTGTTACCGTTATTCGAATTTTTATGGCGGTCACTCCCGAACACTCTCACTACTTTTTCACTTTTCACTTTTCGGTACTCATACCTAATACAGGAATTCTCAAAACGTCTACTTGTTATTAGATGAATTATATCATTTATATCATGCATTTCTATGATTTTATCAAGGAGTATTCCTTGCGTTATTTCCTTAACAGTATTTACTAAAATTGAATCCACGTTACTTAGATCTACGTGTAGGGAATTTTGATAATAGATACTCAATTCATCTTTCTTACATTTAATTTTTTGTATTTCAAAAGCCAAATCATTTACTGTGTTAATCCTTAGATTACTTATCATCCGGTAAATCTCGAAAGGCTCCGTGTCCGGCTTGTACCTTAGTTGTAACGCTCTTTTGATCGCCTCCCAATTTTCTGGCTCTTTAATGTTGATGACTACATCTTTCGCTGCTCCTTGGATTTTTTCGAAAAAAATGTGTCTGGTGGCGATTCGTTATAGTTCCAGATCCTCGATGGTGCTCATATAAAACTCGGTGCTGCTAATGAAAGAGTTTATTGATACGTCTCCCGATCCAGTAAAAATGTTCATATGTCGTATTTCTTTAAGGATTTTGTGCGATGGATCAGGCGTGTAACTCTGTGAGCTGTATATTCTGCTAATTGCTTCCGTTAGGTGGTTGATTTGGTCGTCTTTGTTTTGATTGGATATTAATTGTTGCACTACCGCTGCAATTTGTGCGTATTCCGCTTCCTTTTGCAACAATTTCTCCTCCAAGTCATTAATTCTGGCTTCCATTGTTACGGGACTTCTAGAATTCTGATGTAGAGCGTATCGCTTCTCTTTTCGTTCTTGCATTCACTTTTTAATCTCACTCGATTATTTCACTAAGTGTTGTTATCAGGCAAGAGATTCGGAAATTTGACCGGATATTTTAAACAGCTTACTTGTGCTGTTCTTGCCAACACTCGCGTTTTTGTTTCAGTTAAAACCGCTCGTTTTCACTAATTCGCTATTTTACTTAAACGTTTGCCGACTGCGCCAATTACGTGGACGAGACCGCGTGAATATAAAAATAGAAAAGATTCACTGATAGTTCCGCACAGGAATTCAGAGTTGTATACCTTTCGTCTAATGCTTGGCGAACAAGTCGCCGCTTTGCAAAAGATTCCTGGTATTACGATGAAGGAAAGAAATAAAACACTTGGTTTCAATTTCTGAGGTCTGTAGTGCCTAACTGAGATGGCTCCTGTAATCAGACTGCTTTATTCACGCTCGTCTCCTACTTATATAGCTAAAATATTTACAGTCATACTTATTCTATGTGGATCGGGTGTTTTTAATACTAAATGGTTACATTAATGCTGTTTCTTAGTGGTAACATTAATTGTCGCTATACAGCTGTTATTAGTTGCGCTACTCGCCGCGCCGCGTCACTAGCGTCATTCATGTTTTGACATTTTAGTGGGATTTAATGTGTGGATGTGCTGATGCATACATAACTAGCGCGATATCATAAAATACTTAAACAAAAAACCAGCCTTTAAATGTCTGCTGATAATATTTGCCAAAAAGAAGTGGGTAGAGATCGGCCTTAGATACTAAAGATACTAAATAAATGTTTGACTAAAAAGTTTCAATTTCAAAACTCTCATGGACAAACAACCGATTTTTATTTTGTTAAACATTTATTGCTCAATTACATTGAGCGTATCTATTGGCAAATTACCGAGACTCGGGCAATCTTCTTTTTTCAAGGTTTGAATAATTTTTGCTTTTCGCTAGATTTAGCGAATTCTACACGTATGTTAAGGAAGTTGTTTGGCATTCTACAATCATATTGCAAATGATGGTAACAGGTGATGCTGGCTTTAATTATAAGAACGCAATTTATCAATTTTTCGATAATACATTCAGAGGCCGAGATTTTTTATCAATTTACCACTAACTCATTAGCACATGTCTACTTAACTCATTAATGAGCCTGCAATATTTTGTGGTATTTGCAGCCGATGGTTCAAATTGTGCTTTTGAGTACACTTGCACTTAGTTTTATAGATTAACAGGTAATTTTAGCCTCTTCGATTAATAGATTTTTAGCATAAACGTTATATCTACATTGCAGTATTCAAAGATTTGTGTTTTGATTTGTACTACAGATATCTGAAGAGTGCATTTTTCAATATTGATTTTAACATATAAAAATTAAGATAGAACATTATGCTTAATAGGGCAGTACTCCACTACCTAAATTCGACCAACTCAAGGAATTAAATAAGATTATAAGCTGATACCACCATTTGCTCCTAAAATAAAAAATAAATTAAAATTTTTAAAATAAAAATATTAATGTATGCACAATTACATGAGAAAATATTATGTATGCAATAAGTATTTGCGAATATACCTCTTCAATGGGAGAAACTGATATATCTTCTAGATGAGGTACAGCTTCCGGATACAACCGTCTGCCTCTGGCGTAAGTTATCATTTCTTCGTCCAAGAAATGCAAACAGCACACAGCATCCTGTATCGGTCGTAGTGTGCACTTAAACGCTGCTTCCCATTTCTGATGCAAACTTGCATCGCTTGGAACATTAAAAGTATATAATGTATACATTATTTCAGTCTTGGATAGTTTAATGTTAATACATTAAGAACAGATAAGCCGTTTGCGCGATTGGCCACAGCATGTTGAAGATGTTATCTTAAAACTGTGATATGTTCTAAACCATTCATAATTTTAAAACAATTTTTTATACAACTCTACGTTGATAGCCAAAACAAAAGACATGATTATTGTTGGAATAATCAAGTATTAATGTTTCAGTACTCAATAGATGTTAGCGTTTGAAATTGTTACTTTTTTCGTTGAATGAAATATTTTCCGTCTCTGTGGCTTCAATTGTAATTTTAAATTGAAATGAATTGAAAACGTTGCTGATGCAATAAATATTTCAGAAAAAAAGCTAAAAAAAAGTATGAATTTCAAGTGCTAAAATCTATCGAGCACTACATTATCAATACTTAATGTACACAAATTATGTAATTCTTTTGTAAATCTACGCACAAAAGAATAAAAAAATGCAAAACCTCACCAAAAAATAAAAAACTTATGCAAATGTAACACAATCACTGTACTATGAAGCTCCCTACACAATTCATGCGGTAACGCCACTGTAAAAAACCACAAGATATCGCCATTTTGAACATGTCGTTTGACATTTCTTTACCAAAACCGGCGAGTGGAGTTTAAAATGATTTTTCTTAATGAAATTAAGTATGATTTCACACAAAATCTATCCGAAATCAAAGCCAAAGGTTTATTTTACTTACCCGAAATACGATATCCCCTGCGAAGCACTTCGATAGCTGCTTTTGCAGCCTGGAACGCGGCACTTCATTATCGCACTATTTTATGATGTTTCACCGGTAATCTATCCGCGAGAGCAACACAACTGATTTGCGCACAAACGTACAAATACCTTTCCACTAAATACACCGAAAAATTTACGAATTTTATTTGAGAAATTTTCACGGAAAGTCAATGTTTTCAACCGCCGACACAAATCAAACTGACATTGAGGTTTCTTTCTGTGTTGCCCGTTCCACGCTTTTACACCGAGCTGGGGTTCCCAGCATTAAGACAAAGCATTAAGGCTTTTCGGTTGTGAGTGGGGCAGAAAGGAGTGCACTGAGCGGAATTTTTGTGGGAGAGCAATGTTGTGCGTGTATTAAAAAAGGCACACTCACGTATGGGAACACGGATAGCCATTTCGTATCCATATTCTTTCATATCGTATCCATATTCTTTCATATTTCGTATCCATATTCTTTCATGGCAGTCAAATGGTAGCATAGGCCACGGGGGCGTCATCGGGTGTTGGTTACCGAAGAAGCAATTGAAATCCCGAGAAATGCCTGCTGGAAACAACATCTACAGCTCTGCTACTGAATCCTACCTTCGACCTCCCCGAAGTTGTGATTTTACAATTTCACATCGGGTGGCTGCCGGGAGCCTTCATGACATTTCAGATCATGAATGTTGCCAACGAAAGAGGGTGAGGGCGAGTTTCCCGCGCCTTAAATCGGGAACATTAACCAGACTGACCCTCCAGGTTGGGCGTTGGGCAATGGGCCAATAACCCATTCCCGTAAAACTTCACTTATTCAGGAACATGATACTTCGCCTCGGATACTTGGATTGGATCAACGGAAACGACCACGCAAACGAAATATGGACTACTCTATTGGAATCTGGAACGTGCGAACCCTGTACAGACCGGGGGCCATCAAAGCCCTCCTGGAACAGGTCAATCACTACAAAATAAACATTCTCGCTGTCCAGGAAACGAAACTGTTTGGTGCCGAGATTATGAACATGAGATCGTACACAATCTTCAAAAGCGGGAAGTCATCGGGAAGTCACGAGTTTGGAGTGGCCTCCATCGTGGACAAAAAAATGAAACCGCTAGTAATCGACTTCAAGCCTGTCAACGAGAGATTGTGTGCGATCCGCATTCGTGCAAAGTTTTTTAACGTTTGGCTCATTAACGTTCATGCCCCTACGGAAGATAAAAATGAGGCAGTGAAAGATAATTTCTATAACCTTCTGGAAAGGTTATATGATTCTCTGCCATCAAATGATGTTAAACTCCTGCTGGGCGACTTCAACGCAAAGGTTGGAAAGGAGGAAACACACCGCGGAACCACCGGCCAATTTAGTCTTCATGACCTATGCAACGACAATGGACAACGACTGGTCGACTTTTCGAGTAGCAGAAATCTCGTCGTAAGTTCCACGTGCTTCCCGCATCGTGACATCCATAAAAGGACATGGGCATCCCCCGACGGCCACACCTTTAATCAGATTGATCATATTCTGATTCAGAAAAGGTGGGCCTCTAGTATTTTAGATGTGCGAACCTTCCGTGGAGCCAACTGCGACTCCGACCACTACTTAGTCAAGACTTGATATCGATGACGAATATCACTCTCGTATGAAGCCAGAGCAAGCTCAAGACGCAAGTTCAATGTCGACAAGCTTCGAAACAAGACGATGGAGGCGGAATATAGATCTGCTCTGGAAATGGAACTAGCTTCCACGCCTAACACCTCGTCTATCAACGATGTTTGGACTACTATCAAAAGCGCAGTGAACGCAGCAGCCGAAAAAGTAGTGGGATATACAGCCGGGCAACGCAGAAATGAATGGTTCGACGAGGAATGTCAAGTCGCGTTAGATGCAAAGAATGCGGCCTACAAAATCCACATTGAACGACCGACTAGAGCCAAGAAAGAAAAATATGACGATCTTCGGAGAGTAGCTAATAGAATAATTAGACGTAAGAAACGAAAGCATTTTGACACCATGCTGAATAGCATGAATGACAACTTTATGGCTAACAACAGTCGACAAGCGTACAAAGTAGTGAGACACTTAAAGCAAGGCTTCAAACCACGAACTAGCCTATGTAGGGCTGCCAATGGAAGCATCATAAGTGGCTCAGAACAGGTGAAGGAAAGATGGGCGTCCTATTTCCAGCAATTACTGAACGGAAATGTCCCCGCACCCGACGAATCGCCATCATTAATTGGCACATACCTTGACAGTCCCTCA
>OX376373.1:125256301-125341301 GCA_947369275.1 Nemotelus nigrinus | reverse complement strand
AATGTCGTAGGAACTTCGTACAAAAATCATGAAAGGGCTGCCAGCTATGACAATTTTTGTAATTTTGTGGAATTTCTTTACTGAGCGATTATGTCATTAGATTTTCAATTGAGAATGATCCTGCAATGAAAATTAGCAAGAAATATTAACGTTTTAAAAATTTGAAAAGTTTTGAGGGTGGTAACCCTAAAATTCTGTTCACCCGTATACCTTCCAGCGCAGTGATTCAATCGAAACGAAATTTACTGGTTGGGTTTAACTTAACGTGAAGCAGATTTGGTATGTATTTGGCTTTGCTGCTGACACAGGCTAACCAGCAATGTGCCATTTCTGTTAATATGGCACCAACAGATGCTTCAAATTATGTTCTCATATGCAAAACATTTGCAATAAAAATAAGGAATCAATTTTTAAATTTTCCGAGTTTTGAACATTTTTCGGATGGCAGCCTCAAACAGCGTTTAACCGCTGAAACTTTCGATGAAATCCTGCGATGAGAAAGAAATTCAAAGGATAAGTTGATTTAAGTACGAGCTTGTTATAGTAACTTATTGCTGCTTCGTTCGGAAAGTGTTACCAGCACTGAACATTTTCATCATTTGTGTTATAGTTGAGTTTTGTTGCTTTGGATAAGGAATGGTTGATATGATTCTACAAACAGTGTATTACGTCTTTCCACACTTTTTTGTCACTCAAAGACAATTTCTTCGAAAATTAGTTTTCTAGCGGTTCAGGTGCGCTAGAGTTTTTTTATTATTATTATTTTATTTTATTTTATTTCTCAACCAAGCAAGGTACAAGTAACATAAACAGTTAAAAAAAACAAAATTGGAAATTACGAGTACTAGAAATAAAACGAAAAATTAAATAAAATAATTAACAAGATAAATCAATTACAAATTAATAAATAACAAATAAATAAAACATTGAACATATAGCTTAGGATATAGGGTTGCGGATGGCTTTGAAAAGGGAGGATTTGAAGGATAATTTTGAGACTGTTGGAGAATATAGATTACTTATGCTATTGAATATCCTGCAGCATCTATTTATCGGCTCATTAGCTGCGTAAGTAGTGGAGTGTGGATATTCCTTAAGTAAACGAGAGGACCTGGTGTTTCTTACAGGGTTATTCAAAACTATTTTGCTATTCAGGAATTCAACTTTGATGACGCCTCTAATGACGTCGAATGTGAAGCAGGCCGAAAGCGTCTTTCTTCTAGATGCAAGTGTTAATAAGTTTAGATGACCCAGAAATCATAAGAGTTTATTAATATTAATTAATTTGTAGTCTATGGATAAGTTGATCTGAAGTTTGAAGTTCGTCAAATTAGGATTCCTCATCGCTCGAAACTTGTAATGTCCGCCTTTCGTAGGTTCTAATGTCTGCAGGTTTTGGAATTCGCAGAAACATGGCTCCGTGCTGAAATCAGAGTCTGGTGCATCCGACAATGACAGCATTGCTATTCGTAACTTTATTGCGACCGACTTAAACTCTGTCGGGCCGTCGTCAGTGCTTCATGTATTTATTTAGAGATCTTCCTTTCTATTGCACGGCGTGCCTTTCCCCAGCCGACTATCTCAGCTTGGCGTGGGTTTGCGGGCGGAAGATCTCTACGTGCTATGGCACGCAGACAGTACAACACTTAGAACATGCTAAAGATCAATAAGGCAACGACAACCACAAATAAGAAGGGAAACAAGAGAATCCGTAAGAATCATCATTTATTAATTTAGTTATAATTCATTTTGTATGTAGAAACAGAAATTATCAAAACAGAAAAAAATCAAAATAAAATTCACAAAAGAAATCAAAAAGGAAAATCTGAATAACTCAAGCAAAAATAAAAAAAAAAACCAAATTCAAATATTCAGGCAAACAAAAGTAAACATACAAATTAATTACTAATTTGGGTGGGGTTCATTCATACCAGACCCCAGCCGGGATTTGTTCACATATATCACACAAGAGAACCAAAAAAGTTGAGTAATCAAATTTGAATAATCCAAGTGAAATAACCTATTAAATTAATATTTGTGTACAAAAACTATAAAGATACTTATATATATAAATGTTCATGCACCCACACCAAAAAATGTTTCATTGCATGTTTATGATAAGAAAATATATATAGTGAATTTCCTGTAATTCATATCTACAACACGTGATTCTGTCTCCATTGATAATATTAAAGAACTTTAATTAAGTTTTATTGTATTTGAGCATTTATTTAATATGTGAATAAAATCTGGTTGAAAAGTTAACTATTTTACTATTCAAAAAAGTTCTTCTTTTGATTTTTGTCAAACGATTAATTAATAGGCCTCCACTCACAAACTTGTCCAACTGAAAATCGTACCTTGGAAATTAAGCTCCTATTTACACCATCACCTGCGCTTCAGCAATCTTTCTCCCCTTGTTGTTTTGTGAAATCATCACTGTCGTTGAAGTCTCCGATAGTCTGCTAGACTTCCTTTCCTTCAGCCATTGGCATTAATTTATACGGTCTGCCACTATTTCAATGATATACCCTTCTTGCGAAGATCTTTCGTCTTTTCAACTAATAGCTCGGTCGTATTCTATTTATAGCTTTTCACTTTATTTGTAGCTATTTTCACGTTTGCATCAACAAAGTCTCACCCCCTTATTGCTTCCTAACTTTAACTTATATTTTAAATGTAAAATGAACGTTTTTTCTTTATTTCAGTATTAAGTTCTCTAACAGCCAGAATCCTTCAACTTCCTAGTTTCACTTTCCAAATTTTTCTTTAATTTTTACCCGCTCAAAAATTCTTGAACTTTCTTCCTCTCCAGTTCATACTCAAGTCCCCTCTTTCTTTGTCGAGAAAAATTTACACTGTACCGCTAGAGCGGTTTATTTCCAATTTTGCATTTCCACGTGGTTCTTAACCATTATTCGGAAATGGATGAACATGGAAACATTCGGAAATCAGCCACCAGGTTCGCTGAGTTTTTCGCGCAGTGTTTGGAGATCCAGCTGTCAGCGCCGTTGTATTCGTTAAAAGTGATAGGAGGTGACGATCGCAACAAAGCTGTACGAACATCTGGATTTGAGTTGGTGCTGCCGGTTGAATTCATATCGAAATTTAAATAAACAGGAACAAGCATCATGTTCAAACCAATGGATGCGAAACGCGACAAATACCGTAAATACCTCGAGCAAGAAGATGTCGCAGAGGTACTAAGCAAAGCTTTTGTTAAGTCCTTCGATTGCTCTGAAAAACCCGAAAACGCATTTCATTCGATTTCATCCGAAAAAATTCAAAGAAATTTGGGCGATGCTACGCTTGAGCGGGACACCATCGAACAATTGAAACAAGAATTGGAGGATTCACGAAACAAAGTGCCACACCAACTGGAGCGTGACAAGTGTACCGCATCATCAGACGCATTTGATGATGAGCCAAAAGCTGTTGAACAAGTGAAGAAAATATGTGTACTTACACTTCGTACAGCTTTCTTAAAGACCGAAGAATTTTTCAAAGTTACCATCCGTTTTTACAATAAGATATATCTGGTAAGTTGGAAATAAAACGATGCTTACATTTTCCTGTAGTTTGTAGTATTATGACTCAAAACAAGAAAATAAAGGATAAAATTGCGCAGCATAGAAATTCGCCACAATCTATCTCGAGAGGAAGTCCCAAAAAAATCCAAGACCTCTCCAAGTTTAGTAAGAGAACTTCTATTACACTTCATCGCAACTCAATAAAACTAGCTGTATGAAGAAGATGAAGGATAGAATATAAAATTTTCGGACATTTGCGAAATTTCTGCTATTGCCTACCCCAAAAAACGTCGAAACATAGCAGTACATACCTAGTTGAAGCAAAAAAAAAATGAAAAGACGCATTGGGAAAAAACAATCTTAAACATAAAGTTTATGGAAAAGATTAACATTTATTAGAAGTCTCCCTGAACTCAACTTGAACATATCTATGAAGTAAATTCCGTCCCTCGGTGTTAACTGAAATTTTTTCTTGATTCAAAATTTCGACTCTCAGAGATAAATCTGAAAAAACGTATGCACATTATTGAGCATATCCCAATGATATTGATTTGTGTTACTTAACAACTTCCAAATATCACAGCTATCTATTATGAACTGTAAGCTCCAAATGTAAAAGCTTCTTAATGTTTGCAGGATCGTGAGTTACAGGCTCGCCATGAAATGGTACGCTATGGGCAGTTTGAGTTTATTTTACTTGATAAGTAACAACTGCCAATAGCCACAACGCCTGGCAACATCCAGAAAAGTAATCTGGATACGATATAAAAACTCCTTGGACGAAATTAGACGTAGAAGTTGTCCTCTTAGAACAATCTCAGCTTCAGCGTGGCGAATTCAACCGCCCCTACTAGTGTCAGCTGAGATATGCTCAAACATTTAAATAAACGTAGATATCTGTTTGAATTGTCTTTTTGGTCACTGACCAGTTTGGCTTACCGAAAAAGACTAATTTTACTGTGTCATATTCCGGTCTCAAATAGTAACATTTTTCAACAACTTTTCTATGTTAATATCATGGGCGAAAATATAATTCATGGCCCTCAAAAGTTTTTTGATTTCGTGAACACCAAACGGAAGACTTCCCTTGGAGATGCAAATGCCATCAAAGATCTTATTTTCAACAAGGGTCCTGACTTGCTACCTCCTAGTTTCATACTCAAATGCATGGAGTCGCTTATCTTATCCGTGTATTTAATTTTTAATAAATCACTTTCTTGTTGGGTTTTCCCCTCCTTCTGGAAATAATCCCATCTTAATCCGATTTTTAAATATGGTGATAAGCGGTCAGTTGATAATTACAGAGGTATTGCGAGACTATCAGCATTGCCTTAACTATTTGGAAAAATTGCCTGTGATAAGCTCACTACTCTAATAGAACCTCTTTTGAACGAGCAACATGGTTTTAGAAAAGGCAGGTCAACTTCTACCAGCCTCGTGATACTCGTTTCAGATGTTCTCTGTGGCATGGAAAAAGGGCATAAAATTGATACCATCAACACAGACTTCAGCAAGGCCTTTGATCGCGTTGACCATGATATTCTTCGAATCAAAAAACAGAAATTTCGTATCTCGGGTCTTTCATTAAACTGGTTAGACTCTTATCTTACGTTAAGTTTCAGGGTATCCTATCCACAAAAATCGAAGTTTTATAGGGTGTACCAAACGGTAATCACTCGGAGCCACTTTTATTTAATATTTTCGTATCGGATCTCTCTGAAATTTTATCAGACATTGCTCACCTTTTTATGCAGATGATCTGAAAACGTACCACACAATTAAATCCTAATCAGACTCAGTTTTCCTTCAATCGAAACTTCTTTCTTTTGAGCAGTGGTGCAAACAAAATAATCTCGACATTAAAGTGAGTAAATGTCAAGTCATTAATTTGTCCCGCAAAACCAGTAATATAAATTTTGATTACCCCCTCAATAATGTTGCAATCAATAATGTGCCCTACCAAAGATGGCTATATTTTTAAAAAATTTTCATTATTGTGTATTGTACAAACTTATATAAATTGTTAAATATTAATTGTAAGTGTTTTTTTACGCCGTGTTTGGTTGAAAATAAATAAATAAACTCGTCTATTCTGAATAGAAATAAACTGAACACTCTCATCAAACAGCACTCCTTTCAGGATAAAATAAAAGGTATAGTTGAAGATTTGAAGTCCCTCCGGCTGAGATGCATGAATACACATAGGAATTCATACATGCATGACATAATGTCGCCTATGATTCCTAAAAATAGGTCTGTTCCCGCACTTTCAGTAACTGAATTTTACTGAATTTTCCTGAATCATGTGGTAGGGAATTTCATGAAAAGTACGGGAACGCTCTCATTGTATTTCCTGAAAATTGACAACTGAAAGTGTCAGTTTTCGGTTTTTGGGAAAACAATAGTGATTATAAAGTCATTCTAAGCGGTAATAAATTATCGCCACAAAAATATTCGACCTACATAGCAACATTACGCAAAAAATATGTTGCTTGCCACGCACATTTGAAAATATTTACTCCGTTTGACACTTTTCAGTATTTTTCAGTAGCTCAGACCACTCAGACCCTAGTGAAATTTACTGAAAGAGGGGAAATATTCAGTTTTCAGTAAAACGGAGTACGGGAACAGCTTCATCGCAATTAATCGCGATTAATCGTAATTAATCGTAGTACTGGAACAGACCTAATATTTGCTTTTGGATAATGAAATTTCTAACAAAAAAAATCGATCTGGCTGGGTGATGACAACTTGCAAATTAACAATGGGCCAACCCAGGGGGTGTCCTAAGTCCGTTGCTTTTTAATCTATTTACTAATTCTTTTCACAGTTCCCAACTCGCACACTCTAATGTAGGAAATACATATTGGCCCAAGCAAGACAAAAAGAGGCTATGACCAATATGTGTACATCCCCTTGGTGCGAGCTGGGCTGATCTTGGGCTCATTCCCAGCCATATGCTTCAAAAACATATGGACCCAAGCTAGATCCTCTCGGGTTGGGCCACCTCAGGCCAATTCGAGAGCAGATGTTGCTGTCCACACCATGGCCGGAGCTGGTGAGCTTCAGTAGTGTCATACTCAGCTGGTAATTCGGTGTGTGCCATTTATGCGTGAATTTTGAAAATTTAAAATTTAATTTTTTCTTTGTGAATCATAAGACAGTTAAATTTTGTGTTCAGATAGTTTTTAAAATGGACTCGAGTGACGATTCGAGCGCTGCAGCTGCAATATATTTATTGGCTGCAAGTGATGTGTACTTGAATTTATAAAAGCACCGCATGAGGAGGAAAAAGAGACAACAAAGAAGGTGGTGGATGCTAAGTATTCATCGGAATAGGACACAGTAAGTAACAAGTAGCAATGAATTAAAAAAAAGTGAGTAAGAAAATATTTCAGAGAAAGCATGGAACGACAATTGATGGAACTTACTCAAGAGCCACCTGGAGAATTTTATAATTTCGTAAGGATGTCCATTACTGACTTCGAGATATTGATCCAGAAAATATCCCCTGTAGTGGCAAGAAGTGATACATACTTTAGAGACGTTGTTCCTGTAAAAATGCGCCTTGCGCTGACACTGAGATATTGTCACGGTTTCCACTCGATTAAAGATGGAACGCGCGTGAAGGTTGCTCGGGATCGGAAAAAAAGGGGAAAAGCGTCACGCATTAGGCTGAATTATCTTAGCAATAAATTTAGTTAGGGCACAGCTAAAATATATCGTAAACTCTCGATGACCCAGTGGACGAAGCGGTTCGGCATCATCAGGCCAAAACGGTCGTGGCTGATATTGATTTTTACAACCAGCGTCCGCCTTGACCCGCTGGTGGACGAACCTGTAACAGGTCGCTGCACTCTTAACAATAATCAAAAGGAATAAGAAACAAAGAAAAACAACAGAACAATTTGGTTTACCTGAGCACTAGACATCGAGGTGCCAACAATTAGCGAAGCTGCTAATGAATATACCGCGACGGTTTGTTTCCTCTTGCCGACTACCGTGTCGAAATCAGTAAGGCTCTCTTGGCCATGTGTCAACAGCGTTAGACCCACCAGCATCCAGGGCATTATCAATATGCGCCGGGCACTGATAAAAGGTTGGTTTGGACGCAGCTGGAAAAGATCGGAAGTAAAATGTCGACGCGAAAATGACAGCCACATTACCGATCCGCCACCGCCGTATCAGCCGCAGGATATCTGAAGATCGGACGAGATACTATCTCAGATCTACGCCTGGCCGGGGAATATTTTCGCTACCCGATACATTTATTTTTGTTACTCGCGACGAATCTGTTTACTGATGAAAAGTTGACGCCATACACACGCAACTTGACAGATGAAGAAGTTGCAGGCGGCTGCGATCGAAACAATGGGTAATATGGACCGGCACACTGCGAAAACATCGCATGCAGAAATAGTACTGCCAGCGGAGTTGTTATACGGGATGAGGTGAATGCCCGGTCGAAAGTGCATTGCACTTATCATGCAAGAAGTGCATGGACATTTACGGGCGAGCTAAACGGTCCCAGGAAGAAGTACCGCGTAAACAGGACTCGGGACAGATAGTCGAGGTTCCGTGTGGAAGTTAACAAGAGCACGGTGGTCATTCGGCGACTAGGAAGAGGTGATATTGGTCGAGTGGTTGCAACTGGCGGAGTTTTAACATACTTTCTTTTCTTTTCAAAATTACCACGAGAAACCCGTGAAGCTAGTGATTGGTGGTAGAACCTTTTCGGATGGAAGTACAAGAAGAGAAGATTTATTGAAACTTGTGGAGAACGACGAACGAAGGTGGTTACGACTGAACGAGAATTTCGAGTAGATCGCGCTATCGAATTTGGATTGCGATATTGGCGCATGGAATTTGATAACGTTAAAGCGGCACGTTAGCGAAATAACAAGACGAGAAAGACATATCAGGGGAAGCACCGGTGATCGCGCGGCAACAAGATCGACGGCGGACAGGCGAATCTTCGAGGAAAATTGAACTACAGCGGCACGTTAGTGAAATGTCGAAGTAATAACGAAACGACGAAGACAGATCAGGGGAAGTACCGATTATCGCACGGCAGACGATCGACGGAGGTCAGTCGAGTCTACGAAGAAAATTTAACTTAGAGGTACGTCACAAAAAGAGTTAGTTTTAGTTAGTAGGAATAAGAAGAAAAGAAACAAGACAGTAGAAAGAAGAGGTAGTTAATCGATGTAAAGATTGTAGAGAAACCGTTAGATTTCGATAATGGTTATTTTAAGTAAAATCGCGGCGCCGTGTTGGACTGTGTTCAGATAGATAGTGATAACATTAAAGTTCATTGAAGATTGTATAAACAATTGTGACGGGTGTTTTTCCTCGGTGATTTAATTGATTTAGTTGATATTCGATTCGGGGAAAAGAAGATAGCGCCGCACCGACTTCTCGTTTCGCGGTGGCGGTAGTGTTTGGCAGCAGCGGGTTTTCGGAAACGAGTGGCGCCCGAACTCACCCCTCTCTCGTGAGCTAAGTCGCCCGAGGCTGCCCCCTCGTTCTAAGTTCAAGAGATCGAGGTTATTGGTACGTGATAAGGGTCTTACGGTAACAAATTGGCGCCCAACGTGGGGCCATAACAGTTCAAGTAGCGAAAACGTTAGTTTGCGGAAGTCGTACAGAAATTGATTAGCCGAGTCCCAAATTGGGGGAAGGCCTATAGGCGCGTGAATTGACATTACTTGGAATTCGTATCTAAAGATATCGTCCGCGGAAATTGCTGTACTGTTTGTGATCAAAGCAATCGGTTTGCGGTTTGCATGAGAAGACCGTTATTTCAAATATTTCCGTTCTTAGAATTTATAAACTTGCATGAAACTTTTTCATATACATACCTATATATTATTGGAAAAATAATCATATTCCTATCTGAATTCTGGTATTGTGCGAGCCAAAGTGTGTACAGTGTGGACGGGTGTGAGAGTGCATAGTGAAATATACCCGTATGAATGTGGATCGAATTAGGAATGCATGTGTAGTATAGGATAGCTATTTAGAAGCCATTTCTTTTTCGTGAGGAAGGCGGCTGGCCTTGAAGGGATTCGGTTCTGTTGTTTGGAGTCATATAATTTTGGGATCAATGAAGTAAATTGTGTAGCGAATGCTTACAAAGTAGTGGAATATCGTGTCGTGAATATCCCTGGTGTAAACGTATACTAGTCGGATCTTTTACTCTTATCTCATATAAATTGAAATATACATTCCTGGAGTCACATGCTGGCTATTTGAATTCTGAAGCGTTTGTAGGAAATAGCGGGTTGAGAGTGGTGATAGAAGTAAGCTAGAGTTTTTGTGGGCAGGTTCAAGGGTGCGCGGAATAGTGGATAAGAGACTGCGTTTCATAGGTTTAGTCAACGGAATCTTAGGGAATATCGGAAAAGACGTACAGAGCTGAGGAGGAGGAAATTTTACTAACAGTTTTCGGACTATAAGGAGCTATACGAGGAGCCTTTTCATCATGAAAATTTCGGTGGATCGTCTAAACAAAGACGAGCTTACATATGAGCTCGCTATCCGGGGTTTCTCAGCAGACACAGTGGACGCGATGAGAAAATCTTTGAGGGCGGCGCTAAAGGCTGAAACGGAGCTAGATACATCATATGTCGCGGCAGACTACCCATTCGACTATGCGACGGACCATGCGGAGCTGTTGGCAAAAGCATCGGAAGTTGAAGAACTGGTAGCTCGGGTTACAGGTGATAAGACGGCGTCGGATTATCTCAAGGTGAGAGCAAAAATCGAATTCGGCTTCCGGCGGCTGGAGAAGATGCAGGCAGTGACCATTGAGCAAAAGAATGAAGCGAGGTCACTGCGGAATAGGTTCATCCTGGCGATGGGTTTCTTGGTGGAGAAGGTAGAAGAGTCAAGCGGCGATGAGGCGGAACTGCCGAGCGAAGACCAAGCGGTCTCTGCAACACCAACAGCACGAGGCACTAATCTAGCGGAAGTGGCGAAATGGGGCCTTAAATTCAGTGGGGATTCGACAGGTTCGGTTAATGCCTTTTTGGAAAGGGTCGAAGAGTTGCGTCAGGCGCGTGGACTCACCAAATCGCAGCTTTTCAGGGCAGCAGTCGATCTCTTCGACGGGCGGGCTCTAATTTGGTTTAGGGCTAACCGAAGCATTGTTGGGTGTTGGGACGAGTTGGTGGCGGAGTTGAAGGCAGAATTCTTGCCCTCAGACTACGAGGATCGCCTCTGGGAGGAGATTCGAAGACGTACCCAAGGAGAGAATGAGTCTATGGGGGTGTATGTGGCGGTCATGGAGCGTCTTTTCGGCAGACTGAAGAAAAGTTGCTCGGAGGAAAAGAAGCTTCGTACGTTAAGGAGGAACATCGCGCCGTTCTACCAGCAACAGCTGGGTCTAACGCAAATATCGACCATATCGGAACTGGTAAAGATGGGGCGTACCTTAGATGCTACGAGGGCATCGGTGGCAGCGTTTGTACCTCCAAATACGCGATCGAGGCGATGTCTGGAGCCAGACTTGGCGTACGTGAGTACCGATGTTACGGAACGGGTGGCGGTAGTGTCGGATCCTAGGCGGGTTATATGCTGGAATTGCAAGAGAGAAGGACATATGTCGAGGGAGTGCTCTGAGCCGAGGCGCTGCTTTGGATGCGGGCGGCCGGGAGTAATGTGGTCCACATGTCCATCTTGTCAGGCGAGAACTCGCGGTTCTGATAATCAAGAGCGGCGGGGCGCGCAGGGGTCGGGAAACGACCGTCGTGCTCGCTAGGCGGCCGAGCGAACACGAAATCAAGGCCGAAACGGGGAAGACGCCGGGCTAACGTCGACTACGCGTTAGTGCATAATAGTCTCGACAGGCGCCCGCACTTAAAAGTGGAGGTCGAGGGTACGACGATGGAGGGGCTGTTAGATTCGGGTGCGAGTCGCACGATTCTGGGCCGGAAAGGTTGGACACGGTTGGCAGGTAAGAGGTTGGTACTGAAACGAGATGGAATTGAAGAGGTTCGGCTCGCGAACGGAGTTACGTGTATGGTAGATGGGGTTGTGGGGGTGGAGTTTGTTTTGAACGGACGGAGACATAGGCTTGAAACATTGGTCATTTCGTCAATACCGCAGGAAATAATCTTAGGCATCGATTTCTGGCAGCGTTTCGGTGTGGTTTTAGATATGGAAGGGCGGCAGTGGACGTCCGTAGCTTCGGTTGAAGGGGGCTCAGGCCAAGCACTGCGGAGTTGGACTCATTTATCGCCAGAGGAGGTAGAGACCTTAGAGGGATTGCTGGAGGAGCAATTCGGTTTAATGAGTGACGGACTGGGCTGCGCGAAAGGAGTGAAGCATGCTATCAAGACTACAGCCTCTCCGATCAAGCAGCGTTATTATCCGGTCTCCCCAGCGGTACAGAGTCAGATAAATAAAGAGCTAGACGAGATGCTGCAGATGGGAGTGGTGGAACCGTCGTCAAGCCCATGGTCCTCGCCAATTTTGTTGGTCCGGAAGAAAGATGGGTCCTACCGGTTCTGCGTGGACTTCCGAAAGGTGAACGCGGTATCGGAAAAAGATGCATATCCGCTGCCATACATCTCGGCTACCCTAGACAAGCTGAGGAATGCCAAATATCTATCGACGCTGGACGTCAAGTCTGCGTATTGGCAGGTGCCGATGGCGGAGGACTGGAGACAATATACTGCGTTCACCGTACCAGGAAGGGGTTTGTTCCATTTTTTGAGGATGCCTTTTGGACTCCACAACGCGGGGGCCACTTGGCAAAGGCTGATCGACACAGTACTCGGACCCGCACTGGAGCCTTTCGTCTTTACGTACCTTGACGACGTAATAATTGTAACCGAGACGTTTGAGCGGCATTTGGAAGTGCTGAAAGAAGTATTTGTTCGGTTGAGAGAAGCGGGATTGCGTGTCTCGAGAGAAAAATGCCAATTTTGCAGGGCGCAATTGAAATATCTTGGCTACCTGGTTGATGTCGAGGGCCTACATGTAGACCCCGAAAAGGTGAAAGCGGTGAAAGAATTCCCACGTCCCACTTCCGTTAAGCAGATCAGGCAATTGTTGGGGATGGTGTCCTGGTACCGCCGTTTCATACCGGATCACGCAACTATGGTGGCGCCTCTAAGTGATTTGTTGAAAAAAGGTCGCAAGTTTGAGTGGACTGACGAGTGTGCCCGTGCGCTTGCTGCGTGTAAAGAAAGGCTCACAACGGCACCAGTATTATCGTGTCCCGACTTTACACTTCCTTTCAAGGTACAGACGGATGCGTCAGACGTGGGTATAGGGGCCGTATTAAGCCAGGCACACCCAACGGGTGAGAAGGTGGTGTGCTATCTGAGTCGTGCGCTCTCAAAACAAGAAAGGAAATACTCCGTGACAGAAAGAGAGTGTTTAGCCGTGTTGTGGGCTGTCGAGAAGTTTCGACCCTACATAGAGGGGACCAGGTTCGTGGTTATAACTGATCATCATTCACTGGTCTGGCTTAACAATCTTAAAGATCCGACGGGCAGATTAGCAAGGTGGGCGGTGAGACTTCAGCAATTTGAATTTGAAGTAATCCACCGGCGGGGGAAGGAACACCTAGTGCCCGATGCGTTGTCGCGAGCGGTCAACAGGGTGGATTGCATCTCCGTTTCTCAGCGGCCAGAGAAGTGGTATTCAAAAATGCTGGATAGGGTACGGGATGACCCAGACAGGTACTCGGAGTGGAAAATTTTAGGAGATGTATTGTGGAAACAATCCCCGGGAATAGTAGTGGGTGGAGAAGTTGACATGAAGTGGAAGAAGGTGGTTCCTAACGTAGAGAGGGCAGCTATACTCAAGCGATACCATGACGATCCGAAGGCGGGGCATATGGGTGCCGCACGCACGTTGGCACGGATCACGCAAAATTGTTATTGGCCAAAAATGCGAACAGATATCAGTAGGTACGTGAAGAGTTGTAAAGTATGCCAGGCGTGCAAAGTGGAGCGTAAAGCACCGATTGGCCTAATGTCCACCAGGACCGGCGAAGCAAAATCTCCATGGGAGATGATTTGCGTGGATCTCGTCGGACCGCTTCCACGGTCAACGAGGGGCCACGCGTATATTTTGACAATTATCGACTATGTCACGAAATATTCTGTGATACTGCCAATGCGATCGGCGACAGCATCAGCCGTGTTCCGTTTGTTGGAAGAAAATGTTTTCCTGGTATACGGTGTCCCTAGGGTTCTGGTATGTGATAACGGGGTGCAATTCGTGGGCAGACAAATTCGGCAAGCCGTAGAGGAGTATGGGGTACAAATTAGCTATACGGCGTTGTATCACCCACAGGCAAATCCGGCAGAGCGTCGAAATCAAGACATAAAATGCATGCTTCGCTGCTATGCCTCTGACAATCATCGCATATGGGACCAGTATCTGGCTCAAATCGCGTGCGCCCTACGCACATATAAACATGAAGTCACGGGTTTCACTCCTTACTTTCTAAACTTCGGGAGAGAGATGATCACGTTTAGGGGTGAAATGGAGCCACCCGCAGAAGCACAAGAAGCGTTTTCACCACTTAAAAATGCGAGGAATTTAGAACAGATACGGGAAGAGGTAGGCCAGAGAATGAAGAGGGCAGCGGCTTCCAGTCAAAAGCGGTATGATCTCCGTCGACGTGCAGAGAACTTTCAGGTAGGGCAAAGAGTTTGGCGGAAGAATTACGTGTTGTCGGATGCCAGTAAGAATTTTTCGGCGAAATTGGCCCCAGCATACGTCGGACCTTTTACGCTGAGAAGGAAGACGTCGGCGTGGACCTACGAATTGGTTGACGAGAAGGGTAAACCTGCTGGGAATTGGCACGCGAAAGACCTTAAACGGTATGTAGAAAGTATTCCCGTGTTCGAAGATAGCTAGAAGCTTTGTTCCAGGCGTCAGCGGATAGCCTTTAGTTAGAAGTTGCCAGTATACTATAGGAGGGCGAGAAGGGGTTACTTTAGGATAACATAGTCGTAGGTTAATAGAATAGGGAATTCGTGAATATGGAAATCTCGTACGATTGAACGGTCTTGGACCTTGTACGGTAATGATAGCAAATTAGAGGCCTCGAATAAGGCTAACTCAATGACCAGATCGCGAGGTGTGATACCTGGACATTTGGCACTTAGTGGAAAGGCACCAGATAGATTTTAATTAGAAATAAGATAGCGTAGTGGTGGTGGTTTAAAATAGCCTAGAGGTGGTGGGTTAAGAAAATAGATCGATAGAGAAATTGGGTGGTGGTGGTTAAATTAATCGATAGCTCAGACAGGTAATAATGGTTAAAACTGTAGTTAAGATGGAATTTAGGTTAGTAGAGAGGTTAATTGTGTAGGATATTAGTACTAGTATGATGGTACTTGAAAGCAATACCGTCAGGTTGGTGGTGGATCCGATTTAGCTCTTTTCCTTTTTCCTTCGTTTTTATTTCTTTTCGTTGCTCTTTCCTTCTGGGTTCCTTTACACAATTATTTCATTTCTCGCGCTGTTGTTTCTTCAATTTTCTCCGTCAGCGGTAGTAGGAATGGTGATCCTAAAAACGAGTTTAGTACATTTTAGAATTTTGCATGTATAAAGTAGACATATACCAACACTGTTCATGCCACGAGACGAGACGTACAACACTAACATGCATGGATAGAGGTAGTGCCAGAAAAGAAAGGGGTAGAGTGAAATTCTGGAGTGTATGGGTGTGATAAGACAAATGATCGTGAGAAACAACCCGGAATTCAGATGGGTATGTTGTTTGATTTTTCGAATAATATTTACTTTCGGCTCGGAATCAAGTATAAAATTAAAATCGGGAGGAAGATTACAGAGAATTCCTACGTCATTCTCTGAGGAGGGGGGTGATGTCACGGTTTCCACTCGATTAAAGATGGAACGCGCGTGAAGGTTGCTCGGGATCAGTAGATAAGCTATGAGAGTTCTAGCCCAATTTCCTGTGTATTTTTAAAGGGGCCTCTAAATTCTCAAAAGTGTGTATAAAATTGATAGAAAGAGATAGCATTATATATGTTGCTCTATTTGCCTCTCTCTCACTCTCACACATGGAAATCGGTATGGTGTCATAGAAGAACCTCTTCAACTCCCCCCAACTTGAAACCGTCCCTCCCCCTAGGTTTAAGAATAACTCACCGCTGCATTATGCAATGTTGCGAAATACCCACACCTATTTCCCTTCAAATTTATTAAAATAAAATTAGACATTTCGCATTCACTTGAATGGCGAACAAACTAAAAGCTAAAACTTGCTACCAGGTGATCAGATTCTATCACAAGCAATCAGAATTCAATAGCAGAATCACGATCTTTACAAATCCAAACGAATGACAATCTCCTTATACGAAACTCTTGTGCAGATAGTAAGAAAAACTTGTTTTGCTGGTTTATTTAGCTGAAACGTTGCTTCTGCATAGCGTACGTTGCGTTTTTAGCAATTTATGAATGGACGGCAATTTTGCATGCATAATTTTCCTTGAACGATAATTAAGGCGAAGAGTCAATGTGTGTTATGAATATGAGTTGAAAGAAACGGTAAGAGAAGATTATTATTTTATATGACGTCAGGGAATCACTTGAATATCTTGATTGGATGTTGGTTATTTGCAGGTGCTTGAGATGTGTCTGATTGTATCTTTCGTGCATAAACACGTTGGCCTCTGGGTTTGTAAATTAATACAGTAATAAATGCATATGAGCATAAATATACGAATCAAGATGAAATTGATTGCATTCATAGCAATTATTACTCAATTGAGTTACTGCAAACTTTGTGCTCCTGTTATTATAGTATTAGGCTGACCTCAGAAAGGAAGTATTTATAATTATTAAATTTATAGAATTTTGTAGATTAATGCAATTAATAAGTAAATGTATTCTCAAAACACATATAAACTTTGTATTTTACACTTTTAATTATTAACTGGAAGCTTATAAATAGCATACCTCATCCTGAATCACATCATTCAACAAGTACTTGCCGTGCGATACAGTTCATACAGTGCTATTAACAATTATAAAGTATTAAAGATGAATGTGAAAAATTTAGTTGAAGACTTACAAACTGCATTTATCAATGCCAAAAATAACCGCGAATTAATAAGTGCCGTACATAAAAAGCTTAGTAATTCTTTACGTAAGCTCAATAATTCTTTGAGGCAGACCAACAACGTGAGTAAAAAGACTCAACTGATGACAGCTATAGGTATACTAAAAGGAATGCGCATACAACTAAAAGCGCAAAACTTATTGTCAGGAGGTGGACACAACTTACGCCGTTCTAATTGGGCTTCTTCCCGAGTTAAATGGGAGGATGTACAGTCCGCGTTCAATGATCGCATTAGGACAGGAGCAATTATCAACTTAACACATAAAGAGCCAAAGAAGTTCCTTAAGGACTGTGCTGGACTCTTTCAACGCCGCATAAATAACGCGCTTAAGAAGGAAGCCACTCTCAAAGTCAACACCGTTTTCTGTGCAGAATTTAAGATCGCGCGAGGTGATGAGGAGATATTTGAATTTAAGTATATGAACACAAAGAATGCCCCCATCTACCGTGATACAAATATAAATGCTTGGTTTGAGGAAAACATTCAAGAACCAGTTTTGAAAAAACTGGAGGAGTTCCAGGAAAAAGAAAGTGGGTGGGCGTTATCAGCTATTATTAATTTAACAATCAATATTAACAAATATACTCCACTGCTTGGATCGTCTTATATTGAGCTGCCGCCATTAATAAAACGTCGTAAAGCATGTGTAAATGTTGAAAATAGTGACAATGCATGTTTTGCATGGGCGATAATATCAGCCCTACATCCGGCAAAGAAGCATCCACAACGCGTAACAAAATACCCCCACTACTCTAATGTTCTGAATCTTAAGGACATTACGTTCCCGATGACTATCAAACAGATCCCCAGGTTTGAGCAACAAAACAATCTTTCAATTAATGTATATGCTTTGGAAAACATGGGTCATACGGTCAAAGAAAACTTTAAAGTTCTACCGACTTATTTAACCAAGGAGAAAAAGGAGAAGCATGTAAACCTACTTATGATTCTGAACATCTACTTGATCGAAGATAATGAGGAGGAAGAAAAATCGGATTATGATCCCATCAGATCACACTTTGTTTGGATTAAGAATTTATCTAGACTTCTTTCAATGCAAATTTCTCAGCACCATGGCCGAAAATACATTTGTGACCGCTGTCTCCACTACTTTTACTCATCGATTGCACTAGAGCATCACTTGGAAGACTGCAAAGTACTGAATCAATGCAAGATCCGGCTACCATCCGAAGACCAGAAGCAGCTTAAATTTAAGAATTTTAGAAATAAAATAGAAGCTCCATTTGTAATATACTCGGACTTGGAATGTTTGTTAGTAGAATGTAAGAATGAAAATAAGTATCAGCAACATGTGCCTTGTAGTATAGCATACTACGTTAAATGCTCTTACGACCCCACATTATCATTTTTTAAGTCTTATCGTGGCGCGGATTGTATCAAGTGGTTTGTGTGCGAATTAAATCAATTTGCTGAAGACGTGGAAACCGTTTTCCTTTGCCCTCTACCCATGAATCAGATGACTGCTGAGGAAATAGCGTTCTTCGAGACCGCCACACTCTGCCATATTTGCGAAAAGCCGTTCACAGAGGATGATAAAAAGGTGCATGATCACTGTCACCTAACAGGTAAATATCGGGGCTCAGCACATGAGGGATGTAATATTAATTTCAAGGATAGCCACACTATACCAGTGATTTTCCATAACCTTAGCGGCTACGATTCCCATTTTATAATTAAAGATATTGCAACTGATTTGGAAGGCCGCGTTGATCTTCTTCCTATAAACAAAGAACGATATATTTCATTTACGAAAACCTTAGACGAATATTCTATCAAATTCCGCTTTATTGATTCCTTCCGCTTTATGGGATGTAGCCTTGAAACTCTTGCTTCATATCTAACTTCACTACCCATTTTAAGATCTCAGTTCCCAAATTTGGCTGATCCGAAATATAATTTACTAACTCGTAAGGGAGTTTACCCTTATGATTATATTAATGATTTTAATAAATTTTTAGAGTCTTCTCTTCCTAATATTTCAAACTTTTATAATAAATTGAATGATTCTAATATTAGTTATGAAGATTATAATCATGCTTGCAATGTCTGGAATGAATTCGGCATTCAAAACCTAGGTGAATATTCCGATCTGTATTTAAAAACAGATGTACTTCTTCTAGCGGATGTTTTTGAACAGTTTCGTTCAAGTTGTCATGTGACTTATGGATTAGATCCTGCACACTACTATACACTTCCAGGTTATACTTGGGATGCTATGCTCAAACATACTGGTATAGCTTTGGAACTATTGACTGATATTGATATGTTAATGTTTGTTGAGCGTGGTATCCGAGGCGGCCTCAGTCAGTGCTCTAAACGTTACTCCAAGGCAAATAATAAATATATGGTAGACTATGATCCAAATATATCGTCAAAATTCTTACAATACTATGATATTAATAACCAATATGGTTGGGCAATGTCTCAACACTTGCCTTACGGTGGCTTCAAGTGGGTAGATAACGCAAACAACGTTAAGATTGAAGAGGTCTTGGATGATTCACCCACTGGCTACATTTTAGAAGTAGATTTGGAATATCCACAAGAGCTTCATGATCTTCATAAAGATCTACCTTTCTGCCCAGAGCATTGCAGCGCCCCCAATTCAAAACAGAAAAAACCAATGGCCACTCTCCACAATAAGCACAAATATATAATTCATTATCGTAATTTAAAACAAGTCCTGCTACATGGATTAAAATTAACAAAAATTCACCGAGCTCTCCAATTTAATCAGTCTATATGGCTGAAATCTTATATTGATCTTAACACGCGTCTTCGAGCATTGGCGAAAAACGATTTCGAGAAAAATCTCTTCAAATTGTTGAATAATGCCGTTTTTGGGAAAACGATGGAGAACGTCCGGAAACACAGTGTCGTTAAACTGGTTACCAAGTGGTTGGGGCGATATGGAGCCGAAGCCCTCATTTCGAAGCCTGAATTTAAGGCTTCAACTATTTTTAATGAAAACTTAGTAGCCATTGAACTTAACAAGACGGAAATTTATTTAAATAAGCCAATATATGTAGGTATGTGTATTTTGGATTTAGCTAAAACAACCATATATGATTTTCATTACAGCTACATGATCCCCCAATTTAGTTCCAAATGTACTGTTTGTTATGTCGATACAGATTCCTTGATTTATGAAATAGCCTGCCCCAACATATACAAAATAATTAAACGCGATTGCTATACACATTTCGATACCAGTGACTATCCTTCCAATAATATTTGGAGCATACCCCTCGTTAATAAAAAAGTGCTGGGTTTAATGAAAGATGAGAACAATGGTCGCATAATGACTGAGTTTGTTGGTCTAAGATCTAAAATGTATGCACTCAGGGTAGATGGTAAAGATAAATCAAAAAAGTGCAAAGGTATTAAAAGAAATATTATAAAAAATAGAATAACCTTTGATGATTATATAGAATGTCTAAACAATAATATTGAAAAAGTAGTTTCACAAAATTTGATTCAAAGTCAAAAACATGACGTATGTACCATCACTCAGTCGAAAATTGCTCTAAGTTCACATGATGATAAGCGTCATTTATTAAAAAACAGCTATGCGACGTTACCGTGGGGTCATTATAGCATAATGGATGTAGATTTATGTGTGAAATAAATATGTGTATAATATTTTATATGAATTTGTAAAATAGTTGAATATGTCAAATAAAAGAATGTTTATACTGTAATGAAATCTGTGTTTTATTTTAAAATCCTAATAATAAGCCCATTTTCAAATCATATCAACATATTGTAAGAAGTACCGCAGCAGAGTGCAATTCAAAAACCAGATTGATGGATTTAAAATATTGCACATGCGCGATAATCGTTTGAAAACGTAAAATGCATTATTTATTTTGATTTTTTACCATGCTCAATTATTTATTATGAATTGGAAAAATTCAAACAAATTATCGTTACCTGCTCTCATACGAAAAATCATTTAAGAAGAAAATATAAAAAGTATAAATTTTCTACTTCCAATGCAAAGAGATTTATTAGCAACCACAGAACCAGGCGTACATAGCATGCAGATGGTGAATTGTTCTACGTCCATATGAAATACAAGTTCACTGCACTGATCTTTGCCAAGAGTACTAGAAGTTAACAGTTGGTTGTACGAGCATTCGTTTTGGTCTCTAGCTATGCATCAAGCATTTATTTCATGACCGAACTAGTGAACGATCATTCAACAGAGCCAAAGGTAGAATCCATGTGAACTTTTTGCATACATATGTGTATATATTTTTTATATTATTTAAGCCACGCGAACATTTGTAATCCATGCTTTGATTTGGGCGTTTCATTGATAAAGTGTTACATGTGTAGAAAAAGCTACGTATTTTCAGATTTTGCTAGCCTCATACTCACCAAACGTAAATCGCATCTCTGTAGTGATTTTAATATGCTCTAATATAATCAATGAATAGTAAGTAACATGATACATGATGCCCTTTTTGCATATTAAGTTATCTATCGATAATCATCGATATTAACATTAATATCAATGGGTTAATGAAGCCTAAACAGTCATATTTGAAAAAAAAAACTACTGCTGTCTAACATATTCTGCTTCACCTATTATATTTACTAATTTCTCACGTACGTAGTATCCACATTTAAAATAAATTATGTACTTATTTTTTTCACACATGTCGCCGTTCTAAAAACTGTGCTTAGTTATGCACACCAGCAAATAATTTTGTTCTGTTATTCTTTCGTTGTATGTATGTTATATATAAATTTAGGGTGTCCTCTTGGGCCGTTGAGTATTGTCATTTGTATTTCGCTCTTATGTGTTATGTGAATTGCTATGAATGGTACTGATAAAACAAATAAATAAATCATTCAATCCAAATTCAATCATCGCGTGCACTTGTACGAACAATTTATTTCAGAAGGAAATACAAAAGATTCATTACCAGTTTTGGTAGTAGGCATGCGTAAGATACAACAGATGAATAAGATTTTGCTCAACTGCATTGAAACGTGTGTAAAACAGCGTTTGGATGCATGCATGCAAAGCGTAAGTCCGTTTTCAACTGCTTTAGTCACCGCGCATATTAAACCTTTTCTTCAATCTTCCCCATAAAGTACTAGAAGTTAACAGCTGACTGTATGAGTGTGCGTCATAAAAAAAAAAAAAAAAAAAAACTTCTGTTACTCTATACATCTTAAACATAATATATGCAATGTGTTTCACATGTAAATTCCAATCTAAAAGATTTTCTGCTTATTCGATATGAATTAACACCTCCGCGCTGTTGAAAACATGATTTTTTGAAAATAAATTGTTGTTGTTTATCGGCTAATTTAAGTGAATTAAATTATTTTACATTTACAAAAGTATTCAAAACATTTATTTCTAAAAATGTTTAACTGTGCAAAACATTTATTTAAAAACTTTAAAAAAATTTTAAATAACAAATTTTTAATAAATGGTTTGCACAGTTAAACATTTTTAGAAATAAATGTTTTGAATACTTTTGTAAATGTAAAATAATTTAATTCACTTAAATTAGCCGATAAACAACAACAATTTATTTTCAAAAAATCATGTTTTCAACAGCGCGGAGGTGTTAATTCATATCGAATAAGCAGAAAATCTTTTAGATTGGAATTTACATGTGAAACACATTGCATATATTATGTTTAAGATGTATAGAGTAACAGAAGTTTTTTTTTTTTTTTTTTTATGACGCACACTCATACAGTCAGCTGTTAACTTCTAGTACTTTATGGGGAAGATTGAAGAAAAGGTTTAATATGCGCGGTGACTAAAGCAGTTGAAAACGGACTTACGCTTTGCATGCATGCATCCAAACGCTGTTTTACACACGTTTCAATGCAGTTGAGCAAAATCTTATTCATCTGTTGTATCTTACGCATGCCTACTACCAAAACTGGCAATGAATCTTTTGTATTTCCTTCTGAAATAAATTGTTCGTACAAGTGCACGCGATGATTGAATTTGGATTGAATGATTTATTTATTTGTTTTATCAGTACCATTCATAGCAATTCACATAACACATAAGAGCGAAATACAAATGACAATACTCAACGGCCCAAGAGGACACCCTAAATTTATGTATAACATACATACAACGAAAGAATAACAGAACAAAATTATTTGCTGGTGTGCATAACTAAGCACAGTTTTTAGAACGGCGACATGTGTGAAAAAAATAAGTACATAATTTATTTTAAATGTGGATACTACGTACGTGAGAAATTAGTAAATATAATAGGTGAAGCAGAATATGTTAGACAGCAGTAGTTTTTTTTTTTCAAATATGACTGTTTAGGCTTCATTAACCCATTGATATTAATGTTAATATCGATGATTATCGATAGATAACTTAATATGCAAAAAGGGCATCATGTATCATGTTACTTACTATTCATTGATTATATTAGAGCATATTAAAATCACTACAGAGATGCGATTTACGTTTGGTGAGTATGAGGCTAGCAAAATCTGAAAATACGTAGCTTTTTCTACACATGTAACACTTTATCAATGAAACGCCCAAATCAAAGCATGGATTACAAATGTTCGCGTGGCTTAAATAATATAAAAAATATATACACATATGTATGCAAAAAGTTCACATGGATTCTACCTTTGGCTCTGTTGAATGATCGTTCACTAGTTCGGTCATGAAATAAATGCTTGATGCATAGCTAGAGACCAAAACGAATGCTCGTACAACCAACTGTTAACTTCTAGTACTCTTGGCAAAGATCAGTGCAGTGAACTTGTATTTCATATGGACGTAGAACAATTCACCATCTGCATGCTATGTACGCCTGGTTCTGTGGTTGCTAATAAATCTCTTTGCATTGGAAGTAGAAAATTTATACTTTTTATATTTTCTTCTTAAATGATTTTTCGTATGAGAGCAGGTAACGATAATTTGTTTGAATTTTTCCAATTCATAATAAATAATTGAGCATGGTAAAAAATCAAAATAAATAATGCATTTTACGTTTTCAAACGATTATCGCGCATGTGCAATATTTTAAATCCATCAATCTGGTTTTTGAATTGCACTCTGCTGCGGTACTTCTTACAATATGTTGATATGATTTGAAAATGGGCTTATTATTAGGATTTTAAAATAAAACACAGATTTCATTACAGTATAAACATTCTTTTATTTGACATATTCAACTATTTTACAAATTCATATAAAATATTATACACATATTTATTTCACACATAAATCTACATCCATTATGCTATAATGACCCCACGGTAACGTCGCATAGCTGTTTTTTAATAAATGACGCTTATCATCATGTGAACTTAGAGCAATTTTCGACTGAGTGATGGTACATACGTCATGTTTTTGACTTTGAATCAAATTTTGTGAAACTACTTTTTCAATATTATTGTTTAGACATTCTATATAATCATCAAAGGTTATTCTATTTTTTATAATATTTCTTTTAATACCTTTGCACTTTTTTGATTTATCTTTACCATCTACCCTGAGTGCATACATTTTAGATCTTAGACCAACAAACTCAGTCATTATGCGACCATTGTTCTCATCTTTCATTAAACCCAGCACTTTTTTATTAACGAGGGGTATGCTCCAAATATTATTGGAAGGATAGTCACTGGTATCGAAATGTGTATAGCAATCGCGTTTAATTATTTTGTATATGTTGGGGCAGGCTATTTCATAAATCAAGGAATCTGTATCGACATAACAAACAGTACATTTGGAACTAAATTGGGGGATCATGTAGCTGTAATGAAAATCATATATGGTTGTTTTAGCTAAATCCAAAATACACATACCTACATATATTGGCTTATTTAAATAAATTTCCGTCTTGTTAAGTTCAATGGCTACTAAGTTTTCATTAAAAATAGTTGAAGCCTTAAATTCAGGCTTCGAAATGAGGGCTTCGGCTCCATATCGCCCCAACCACTTGGTAACCAGTTTAACGACACTGTGTTTCCGGACGTTCTCCATCGTTTTCCCAAAAACGGCATTATTCAACAATTTGAAGAGATTTTTCTCGAAATCGTTTTTCGCCAATGCTCGAAGACGCGTGTTAAGATCAATATAAGATTTCAGCCATATAGACTGATTAAATTGGAGAGCTCGGTGAATTTTTGTTAATTTTAATCCATGTAGCAGGACTTGTTTTAAATTACGATAATGAATTATATATTTGTGCTTATTGTGGAGAGTGGCCATTAGTTTTTTCTGTTTTGAATTGGGGGCGCTGCAATGCTCTGGGCAGAAAGGTAGATCTTTATGAAGATCATGAAGCTCTTGTGGATATTCCAAATCTACTTCTAAAATGTAGCCAGTGGGTGAATCATCCAAGACCTCTTCAATCTTAACGTTGTTTGCGTTATCTACCCACTTGAAGCCACCGTAAGGCAAGTGTTGAGACATTGCCCAACCATATTGGTTATTAATATCATAGTATTGTAAGAATTTTGACGATATATTTGGATCATAGTCTACCATATATTTATTATTTGCCTTGGAGTAACGTTTAGAGCACTGACTGAGGCCGCCTCGGATACCACGCTCAACAAACATTAACATATCAATATCAGTCAATAGTTCCAAAGCTATACCAGTATGTTTGAGCATAGCATCCCAAGTATAACCTGGAAGTGTATAGTAGTGTGCAGGATCTAATCCATAAGTCACATGACAACTTGAACGAAACTGTTCAAAAACATCCGCTAGAAGAAGTACATCTGTTTTTAAATACAGATCGGAATATTCACCTAGGTTTTGAATGCCGAATTCATTCCAGACATTGCAAGCATGATTATAATCTTCATAACTAATATTAGAATCATTCAATTTATTATAAAAGTTTGAAATATTAGGAAGAGAAGACTCTAAAAATTTATTAAAATCATTAATATAATCATAAGGGTAAACTCCCTTACGAGTTAGTAAATTATATTTCGGATCAGCCAAATTTGGGAACTGAGATCTTAAAATGGGTAGTGAAGTTAGATATGAAGCAAGAGTTTCAAGGCTACATCCCATAAAGCGGAAGGAATCAATAAAGCGGAATTTGATAGAATATTCGTCTAAGGTTTTCGTAAATGAAATATATCGTTCTTTGTTTATAGGAAGAAGATCAACGCGGCCTTCCAAATCAGTTGCAATATCTTTAATTATAAAATGGGAATCGTAGCCGCTAAGGTTATGGAAAATCACTGGTATAGTGTGGCTATCCTTGAAATTAATATTACATCCCTCATGTGCTGAGCCCCGATATTTACCTGTTAGGTGACAGTGATCATGCACCTTTTTATCATCCTCTGTGAACGGCTTTTCGCAAATATGGCAGAGTGTGGCGGTCTCGAAGAACGCTATTTCCTCAGCAGTCATCTGATTCATGGGTAGAGGGCAAAGGAAAACGGTTTCCACGTCTTCAGCAAATTGATTTAATTCGCACACAAACCACTTGATACAATCCGCGCCACGATAAGACTTAAAAAATGATAATGTGGGGTCGTAAGAGCATTTAACGTAGTATGCTATACTACAAGGCACATGTTGCTGATACTTATTTTCATTCTTACATTCTACTAACAAACATTCCAAGTCCGAGTATATTACAAATGGAGCTTCTATTTTATTTCTAAAATTCTTAAATTTAAGCTGCTTCTGGTCTTCGGATGGTAGCCGGATCTTGCATTGATTCAGTACTTTGCAGTCTTCCAAGTGATGCTCTAGTGCAATCGATGAGTAAAAGTAGTGGAGACAGCGGTCACAAATGTATTTTCGGCCATGGTGCTGAGAAATTTGCATTGAAAGAAGTCTAGATAAATTCTTAATCCAAACAAAGTGTGATCTGATGGGATCATAATCCGATTTTTCTTCCTCCTCATTATCTTCGATCAAGTAGATGTTCTGAATCATAAGTAGGTTTACATGCTTCTCCTTTTTCTCCTTGGTTAAATAAGTCGGTAGAACTTTAAAGTTTTCTTTGACCGTATGACCCATGTTTTCCAAAGCATATACATTAATTGAAAGATTGTTTTGTTGCTCAAACCTGGGGATCTGTTTGATAGTCATCGGGAACGTAATGTCCTTAAGATTCAGAACATTAGAGTAGTGGGGGTATTTTGTTACGCGTTGTGGATGCTTCTTTGCCGGATGTAGGGCTGATATTATCGCCCATGCAAAACATGCATTGTCACTATTTTCAACATTTACACATGCTTTACGACGTTTTATTAATGGCGGCAGCTCAATATAAGACGATCCAAGCAGTGGAGTATATTTGTTAATATTGATTGTTAAATTAATAATAGCTGATAACGCCCACCCACTTTCTTTTTCCTGGAACTCCTCCAGTTTTTTCAAAACTGGTTCTTGAATGTTTTCCTCAAACCAAGCATTTATATTTGTATCACGGTAGATGGGGGCATTCTTTGTGTTCATATACTTAAATTCAAATATCTCCTCATCACCTCGCGCGATCTTAAATTCTGCACAGAAAACGGTGTTGACTTTGAGAGTGGCTTCCTTCTTAAGCGCGTTATTTATGCGGCGTTGAAAGAGTCCAGCACAGTCCTTAAGGAACTTCTTTGGCTCTTTATGTGTTAAGTTGATAATTGCTCCTGTCCTAATGCGATCATTGAACGCGGACTGTACATCCTTCCATTTAACTCGGGAAGAAGCCCAATTAGAACGGCGTAAGTTGTGTCCACCTCCTGACAATAAGTTTTGCGCTTTTAGTTGTATGCGCATTCCTTTTAGTATACCTATAGCTGTCATCAGTTGAGTCTTTTTACTCACGTTGTTGGTCTGCCTCAAAGAATTATTGAGCTTACGTAAAGAATTACTAAGCTTTTTATGTACGGCACTTATTAATTCGCGGTTATTTTTGGCATTGATAAATGCAGTTTGTAAGTCTTCAACTAAATTTTTCACATTCATCTTTAATACTTTATAATTGTTAATAGCACTGTATGAACTGTATCGCACGGCAAGTACTTGTTGAATGATGTGATTCAGGATGAGGTATGCTATTTATAAGCTTCCAGTTAATAATTAAAAGTGTAAAATACAAAGTTTATATGTGTTTTGAGAATACATTTACTTATTAATTGCATTAATCTACAAAATTCTATAAATTTAATAATTATAAATACTTCCTTTCTGAGGTCAGCCTAATACTATAATAACAGGAGCACAAAGTTTGCAGTAACTCAATTGAGTAATAATTGCTATGAATGCAATCAATTTCATCTTGATTCGTATATTTATGCTCATATGCATTTATTACTGTATTAATTTACAAACCCAGAGGCCAACGTGTTTATGCACGAAAGATACAATCAGACACATCTCAAGCACCTGCAAATAACCAACATCCAATCAAGATATTCAAGTGATTCCCTGACGTCATATAAAATAATAATCTTCTCTTACCGTTTCTTTTAACTCATATTCATAACACACATTGACTCTTCGCCTTAATTATCGTTCTAGGAAAATTATGCATGCAAAATTGCCGTCCATTCATAAATTGCTAAAAACGCAACGTACGCTATGCAGAAGCAACGTTTCAGCTAAATAAACCAGCAAAACAAGTTTTTCTTACTATCTGCACAAGAGTTTCGTATAAGGAGATTGTCATTCGTTTGGATTTGTAAAGATCGTGATTCTGCTATTGAATTCTGATTGCTTGTGATAGAATCTGATCACCTGGTAGCAAGTTTTAGCTTTTAGTTTGTTCGCCATTCAAGTGAATGCGAAATGTCTAATTTTATTTTAATAAATTTGAAGGGAAATAGGTGTGGGTATTTCGCAACATTGCATAATGCAGCGGTGAGTTATTCTTAAACCTAGGGGGAGGGACGGTTTCAAGTTGGGGGGAGTTGAAGAGGTTCTTCTATGACACCATACCGATTTCCATGTGTGAGAGTGAGAGAGAGGCAAATAGAGCAACATATATAATGCTATCTCTTTCTATCAATTTTATACACACTTTTGAGAATTTAGAGGCCCCTTTAAAAATACACAGGAAATTGGGCTAGAACTCTCATAGATTATCTACTGGGATCGGAAAAAAAAGGGGAAAAGCGTCACGCATTAGGCTGAATTATCTTAGCAATAAATTTAGTTAGGGCACAGCTAAAATATATCGTAAACTCTCGATGACCCAGTGGACGAAGCGGTTCGGCATCATCAGGCCAAAACGGTCGTGGCTGATATTGATTTTTACAACCAGCGTCCGCCTTGACCCGCTGGTGGACGAACCTGTAACAGGTCGCTGCACTCTTAACAATAATCAAAAGGAATAAGAAACAAAGAAAAACAACAGAACAATTTGGTTTACCTGAGCACTAGACATCGAGGTGCCAACAATTAGCGAAGCTGCTAATGAATATACCGCGACGGTTTGTTTCCTCTTGCCGACTACCGTGTCGAAATCAGTAAGGCTCTCTTGGCCATGTGTCAACAGCGTTAGACCCACCAGCATCCAGGGCATTATCAATATGCGCCGGGCACTGATAAAAGGTTGGTTTGGACGCAGCTGGAAAAGATCGGAAGTAAAATGTCGACGCGAAAATGACAGCCACATTACCGATCCGCCACCGCCGTATCAGCCGCAGGATATCTGAAGATCGGACGAGATACTATCTCAGATCTACGCCTGGCCGGGGAATATTTTCGCTACCCGATACATTTATTTTTGTTACTCGCGACGAATCTGTTTACTGATGAAAAGTTGACGCCATACACACGCAACTTGACAGATGAAGAAGTTGCAGGCGGCTGCGATCGAAACAATGGGTAATGTGGACCGGCACACTGCGAAAACATCGCATGCAGAAATAGTACTGCCAGCGGAGTTGTTATACGGGATGAGGTGAATGCCCGGTCGAAAGTGCATTGCACTTATCATGCAAGAAGTGCATGGACATTTACGGGCGAGCTAAACGGTCCCAGGAAGAAGTACCGCGTAAACAGGACTCGGGACAGATAGTCGAGGTTCCGTGTGGAAGTTAACAAGAGCACGGTGGTCATTCGGCGACTAGGAAGAGGTGATATTGGTCGAGTGGTTGCAACTGGCGGAGTTTTAACATACTTTCTTTTCTTTTCAAAATTACCACGAGAAACCCGTGAAGCTAGTGATTGGTGGTAGAACCTTTTCGGATGGAAGTACGAGAAGAGAAGATTTATTGAAACTTGTGGAGAACGACGAACGAAGGTGGTTACGACTGAACGAGAATTTCGAGTAGATCGCGCTATCGAATTTGGATTGCGATATTGGCGCATGGAATTTGATAACGTTAAAGCGGCACGTTAGCGAAATAACAAGACGAGAAAGACATATCAGGGGAAGCACCGGTGATCGCGCGGCAACAAGATCGACGGCGGACAGGCGAATCTTCGAGGAAAATTGAACTACAGCGGCACGTTAGTGAAATGTCGAAGTAATAACGAAACGACGAAGACAGATCAGGGGAAGTACCGATTATCGCACGGCAGACGATCGACGGAGGTCAGTCGAGTCTACGAAGAAAATTTAACTTAGAGGTACGTCACAAAAAGAGTTAGTTTTAGTTAGTAGGAATAAGAAGAAAAGAAACAAGACAGTAGAAAGAAGAGGTAGTTAATCGATGTAAAGATTGTAGAGAAACCGTTAGATTTCGATAATTGTTATTTTAAGTAAAATCGCGGCACCGTGTTGGACTGTGTTCAGATAGATAGTGATAACATTAAAGTTCATTGAAGATTGTATAAACAATTGTGACGGGTGTTTTTCCTCGGTGATTTAATTGATTTAGTTGATATTCGATTCGGGGAAAAGAAGATAGCGCCGCACCGACTTCTCGTTTCGCGGTGGCGGTAGTGTTTGGCAGCAGCGGGTTTTCGGAAACGAGTGGCGCCCGAACTCACCCCTCTCTCGTGAGCTAAGTCGCCCGAGGCTGCCCCCTCGTTCTAAGTTCAAGAGATCGAGGTTATTGGTACGTGATAAGGGTCTTACGGTAACAATATGTAGCCACGGGAGATTCCTATAGGAGTCTCCATTATTTATTTAAAATTTCAAGCCAACTCATCTCCACGATAGTTCCAGAAGTATACTTAGCACATATAGAATGCTTGCCAGATACAGTAAAGGTAAAAAAACCCAATGAAACATTTTATCAACATATATTTTTATATATAGGAGTTTGAGTACATTCAGACATTATATGAGTTTGTTTTATTAAAAATTATGAGTTTATCAATTATAATTAATTTTCCTCATTACCTTAATAATATTTGGTTTCAGCACTTGCTGTTGCATATGCTCGTGTAATGCGGCATTCATAATGGCCTGCTCCAGAATTGAATTTTTTGGGGTATGTTTGGGCATTGGCTCCTCCAAATATTTTCCTTCTACATGGGAAGTTGTTTTTAAATTTCGCTCCGGTTCAGATCCAAAATTTAACAACAATGTATGCACCTCATACATTGCCTTATCGCGAATTGCCTCGGGCATTTTTTTCAATGTAGCTCCAACAAATTTCGCGAAGAAGTCGCATTCATCTTCCTTATTTTTTGACCTGTTCAGTACCGCATTTAGAGTGGTGCACGCTGTTTTTAGGTGATTGTTAACTTCTTCGAATTCTGTTTGTTATTTTGAGCGTATCGTTGTTGTGAAATATTTCGTACGCAGCCGCGGCGAACATTCTTCTGGTTCTTCTTCGACTCCTGTGTTGAATGTGAAAAATTCATCCTGAAAGATAACAGCAAACATATTCCAGAGTTCGTTTTTGGACAATTCATACTATATAATTTGCATAGTGACTGAATAATTATTTGAATAAATCAAACGATGTCTTCTTACTTCCAGCTACCATCAACTGCAGCCGAATGGGTGGAAACATCTCACGGATTTGCATTTCCGCATTGTGTGGGAGCACTCGACGGGAAACATATTAAGCTGCTTCGTACATCAAAGTCAGCCTCAGAATATTACAATCACAAAGGCGGCTTCAGTATCGTGCTGCTAGCATTGGTAGACAGTAATTACTGTTTTATGTTTGCAAACGTTGGTGCACAAGGACGCATTAGCGACGGCGGAGTCTTCCGCTAGTCTCAGCTGTGGGATAAAATTAATGATGGCAGCATAAACCTATCACAAACTTGTCCACTTCGGGGAAGTGATATTGAATTCCCATTTGTGTTTTTTGGGGATGGGGCGTTCACCTTACATCAGAATATAATGAAGCCGTATTGTGGCAACCATGCATTAGGTCCACCGCAAAGAATATTTAACCAGAAACTGTCGAGCTCACGAGTGGTGGTGGAAAATGTTTTTGGAATTCTGGCGAGCGTTTTTAGGATTTTCTCCAAACCTATTGCCCTGGATGTCCGAAAAGCGTCAATAGTAACACTCACTTGTGTTTTATTGCACAATATGCTTCGAAAGAGTAATACATCCAGAGATATATATACCCCCAATAACTCAATGGGCATATACCAAAATATACCAACAAACACAAATAGAGGATAGTTTCTTACCTCTACAGGCCGTACCTCCAAGACCACCTTCAACAGCAGTTGAAATCAGATCGCAGTTCACCAACTACATCAATCTTAATATCAATTGAAACATATAAATCACATTACTAACGAAAATCCTAACCGTGTTTCACATCATTTTCTGAATAAAGCAATTTGTATTAAAACAAAGCTATTTGAAATCATTACTTACAATATTCGTAGTGTCAACGACGCTTGCACATTCATACACATCACCCAGAAATGACTCCAAAGCATCATAAAATTCAAATTGGTTCATAAGTTTCATCCTGCCCGCTTCCACTCCTAATTGATGCCTTTTTCTTCTTCAGGTGCGTACGGAAAGTTGTCATAAGTGACTCCTTTTTCTTTTTCAGCGCAGGTACCAAAATACCCATTGTTTCGGATATACGAATCCATGCGTCATTGACCTGAAAGCGAAAATATTTATGAATATTTCAGTAATGTTTTAATGAGTGGAAAACACCCACCAGCAATTCCGGCTTATCCCTCATCAAAAAATACACGCTTGTATCTTTCAAATGCTGGTCCTCCTTAAAAGAATGCAGGTAAAAGCATATAATTATTTCAATGAGAGAAATAATAGGCGTGTTTTTTTGCTCCTCTATCCAGTAGAGAATAGGATATAGGCATTGGAAACAGCAACACTCCTGCACCAGTGAATTTACTAGTACAGAAATTGTATTCGTCATAGATAGTTCACGTGCTGAAGTATAGAATGTGCTGATAGAAAAAAGAAAAGCGGTAAAACTTGGATACTTGTGCCCATGGTTGCGAAAATTCACCACCAGAGGGAGAATTGGCGGTAGATTGAGTAAATTTAGTGGCACTCAAACGGCTGTTTATGCTGTCAATTTCGGCCGTGGCAACAACAACAACGGCAACTTCAATTTCACCAACAATAAACTCACATTAAACTTAAAAAAAACTCTAGCGCACCTGAACCGCTAGAAAACTAATTTTCGAAGAAATTGTCTTTGAGTGACAAAAAACTGTGGAAATACGTAATACACTTTTTTGTAGAATCATATCAACCATTCCTTATCCGAAGCAACAAAACTAAACTATAACACAAATGATGAAAATGTTCAGTGCTAGCAACACTTTCCCAACGAAGCAGCAATAAGTTAACCATAACAAGCTCATATTTCGTTCTTTATTGCAAATGCTTGGCATATGAGAACGTTGTTTGAAGCATCTGTTGGTGCAATATTTATGGAAATGGCTAATGCTGGTTAGCCTGTGTCAACACCATACCAAATCTGCTTCACGTTAAGTTAAACCCAACCAGTAAATTTCGTTTCGATTGAATCACTGCGCTGGAAGTTATACGGGTGAAAAGAATTTTAGGGTTACCACCCACAAAACTTTTCAAGTTTTTAAGGCGTTAATATTTGTTGTTAATTTTCATTGCAGGATCATTTCCATTTGCAAATCTAATGACATAATCGCTCAGTAAAGCAATTCCAAAAAATTACAAAAATTGTCATAGCTGGCAGCCCTTTCATGATTTTGGTACGAAATTTCTATGACATTTGGTTCACATTAAAGTCCATTTACTGCCTGAACTTTGTTCTGATTTCTACACTGGACCGGAAGTTATAGGGAAAAAAGCTTTATTTTGCTGAGCAAATTTGCAAGATTTATGAGACAAAAATCACCATAGCTGGCAACGCTATTCTAATTTTTCAGCCAAATTTTCATCAAATGTTACATAGAGTAATATCTAAGTATTGTATGAATTTTGTCAAAATCTGATGGCCGAATCGGAAGTTATCGGCCAAAAACCGGTTTTTTTTCTCAGTGATTTTTCAAGATGGTACCACTAGCACAAGGTTGCCCGCATTTCAAAATCACTTCTATCAGACCTGGTCCTAGCTAATACATACACGTTCTGTAAATTTCACTATGATCGGATAATCCAGTCGTCAGTTCTCGTGAACAGAACTTTCGAGTGCTGAAAATAGAGGTAATTTGATGATGGGTTGCCGTTCTTGTGCAAATCGGAATTTTGAAAATTTTTATTCGACATGATGGACAAAGGTTAAAATTTATCATTGATCTGATTTTTTTGTCAAAAATCAAAAATTTTCCAGGAAGGTCAATGATTTGAAGGTTTTTTTTCAGCAGCCTGCCGTAGCTACAGGGTTACCCGCACTATCTTGAAAATCCACGTGTGCTAGATTTTAGTCAACATTATTACGCTCTGCAAATTTCACGATGATCCATTGTTTTTCTTAGAAGTAATGACAAATCAAAATTTGAAAAAAAATCCTTGCCTACTTTTAGGCACCCTGCACCCACACACGGCTCAAAATTTCCAATTCTTTATCATAGACAAGCTTAGAACATAATTAGTTTTCATTCCCAATACTTTTCTTTACTAAAAATTTACACTGCTTGGAAATATAGGAGTACCTCAAAATTCACTAAAACGCTCGCCGCCGCCAAAAGGTTTAGGATATCTGAATTTGAGAAAGTCGTGGACCTATCTTTTATATACATCTACGTTCTCCGAAAATTTCAGCTCAATCGGATCGGCCAGTCCAGAGATTATCTCGGAAAATCATTTTACTGATATATATATATATATATATATATATATATATATATATATATATATATATATATATATATATATATATATATATATATATATATATATATATATATATATATATATATGTATACAGGTCTGTCCTTAAAGTAGTAGGACTGATTTTTTCCCGGGCAGAAGGACAGACTATAGTCGGTTTCTCCGCCTGGTATTGGTGGAGTGGGGTCTACGGAAAGGCTGAAAGCCAACGGCAGTCAGCTCCTAGCCATAGCAAAGTGTAGATCGCTCGTGTTCGTAACCTCTGCAAGTCCCCTCGTCACGCTGCGTGATGGCTTGTCTTTTTGAACAGCGCTACGCCATCAAATTTTGTGTTAAGCTCGGTAAAACTGGAAAAGAGATCAAGACGGCTTACAGTAGTAACGCTATGAGTAGATCGAGTGTTTTTGAGTGGCACAAGCTGTTTCGGGAGGGGAGAGAGGAAGTTGAAGACGACGCACGTTCAGGACGACCTTCGAGCTCCAAAACTGATGAAAATGTAGCAAGAGTGAAGTGTTTGCTGGACAGTGACCGCAGATTAAGTGTTCGCATGATTGGGGATCAACTTGGCATTGCCAAAACCCAAGTGTACAAAATTGTAAGTGAAAAATTGCAAATGAGAAAGATCTGCGCTAAATTGGTGCCACGAGTGCTAACAGACGAGCAAAAGGAAGTTCGCAAACGGATCTGCCAGGACCTTCTCGATGAAGTGAGTGAAAATCCAGACTTCCTAAACAATGTGGTTACGGGGGACGAGACGTGGACATTTGAGTATGATCCTGAGACCAAACGTCAAAGTGCAGAATGGTACACACCTGCATCTCCACGCCACAAAAAGGCTCGCATGAGCAAGTCGAAGCAGAAAAGCATGCTCATTTGCTTTTTTGATTCAAAAGGAGTGATCCACAGAGAATTTGTGCCACAAGGACAAACTGTTAATGCAGTTTTTTACGTGGAGGTCCTTCAACGGCTGAGAAAACGCATCGTTCGCGTCCGTCCAGACATTGCCAATTCTTGGCAGCGTTCCTGGCCCAACACAAGATCGTTACCCTGCCTCAGCCACCCTACAGTCCCGACGTTGCCCCACCAGACTTTTTCCTCTTCCCCCGTCTCAAAACCACTCTGAAAGGACATCGTCACGGCTCGGTGGAAGCGTTACAACAGGTCGTAACGAGGGAACTCAACAGCATTCCGGCTACCGCTTTCCAGGAAGCGCATGAGAGCTGGAAATCCCGCTGGCAGCGATGTGTGAATGCAGAAGGGTCCTACTTTGAAGAATTTTAATCACATGTATCATTTCGCTAAATAAATATTTTGTAATCGACTCAGTCCTACTACTTTCAGGACAGACCCTATATATATATATATATATATATATATATATATATATATATATATATATATATATATATATATATATATATATATATATCTATATATCTATATATATATATATATATATATATATATATATATATATATATATATATATATATATATATATATATATATATATATATATATATATATATATATATATATATATATATCTATATATCTATATATATATATATATATATATATATATATATATATATATATATATATATATATATATATATATATATATATATATATATATATATATATATATATATATATATATATATATATATATATATAAAGAAATATGAATTTTCGGCGCACCTGAACCGCTAGAATCACTAATGTTCGAAGAGCAGTAGAAGAATCGTTCAAATTGTGAGTGCATATTGCACCACATGACCTGCTTATTACGGCCAAACTGTTTCAAACGCCACGTTTTACTTTGGTCTCAAGAAGGTTTCAGATATTACCACTGGCATGAATTTCAACGTTTATGGGCCTTTTTACACTCGTACTCTTGATACAGTCCTATAAACGGTTATCTGGGCAAGAGGCAGAAGAATCGAGGGGAAATCTCTACAAAAAGTGATGCACTTGGAGAGAATTTTTCCTCACGTTTGAAACTGATTGAAACTGATGTAAATCACTAACTCAACTATAAACATAGTTCACGGGTCAGGAATTTTTCATGAAACACTCAAGTCGAAATGAGAAAACAACAACACGTACACATTCATATGCATAATCGGTATATGAACGCTTCCGTTGCTGATGCACACCAAGTGTGGAAATGTTGATTGTGTAAAACCAGTTTCAGGAGTGTATCAAGAATACAAGTGTAAAAAGGCCCTATGAGAGCAAAACACTTGTTAATTATATTCGTCATCAGTTGCTTATTTCACAAAATTTTGAAAGCAGCATCTCATATAACATCAATGAACAAAATGCTCAGTGCCTGCAGCACTATAACTGAAGTTGGTGTTTAGGGATGCGATCCGAAAAATTTGCAGAACTTAGGGAATTGAAACATCGGCTATTTATTTTCATTGTAAATGTTTCCGGTATGAATACTAACTGTAAGCATTTATTGATACAAAAGTAGCACAACTGACTTGTGCTGGCAGCCTTTCGCCAGTATCAAAGCCAAGAATATATCACATCTGCTTCACGTTGTAACATTACATTCGAAGTTATAGGAGTATAAAGAAATTTAGGGTTACCTGTAGCGAGTTTTTTCAAATAATCGAAAATTTAATATTTGTTGTTTATTGTCACAACAATATCATTACCAATTGAAAATTCTACGATAAAACCACTTAATAAAGATATTGCAAACAAACACAAAACCAACAATAGCTGGCAACCCTATCGTGGCTTTTCAGCCAAATTTGGCCTGAATAATGCTTAAAATAGGTTCCATCAATTGTATGAAATTCGTATTGATTGTATGACTGCACTGGAAGTTATAGGGCAAACAGTTTTATTTTCCTGAGCGAATTTTCAAAATCAAAGACACAAAAATTACCATAGCTGGCAGCACCAATCGAATTTTTCAAAAAAAAAAATTTTATCAAACAGAGTTTAAAGTAAGGTTCAGCTACTGCGTCAATTTAATGAAAATCTGGTAACTTATTCACATTTCATAGGGCAAAAAGCAGTTTTTTTTCTTTGTAATTTTTCAAGATGGCACCACTGGCACAGAGTTGCCTACAATTCAAAATCGCTTCTATCAGACCTGGTCCTACTTAAGTCCAATGCATTCTGTAAATTTCAATTGTATCTGATTATTGATTCGTGAGTTCCCGTGAACAGAAGTTTTTGATGCTAAAAATATAGGTTAACTGGGAAAGGGTTGCCGTTCTGGTCCGACATGAAATTTCCAAAGTTTTACTTTGAACGTGTAGATAAAGCATAAGATTTGTATACAGATTGGTTTTATTGTAAGAAACGGACATTTTTTAGGATATTCGATGGTTTGAATGTTTTCACTTCCATATTTTTATTCTTCAAATTTAAGACACCAAAATGATCATAGCTGGCAGCTCCGACCGAATTTTTCAACCATCGGACATCGGATCTTTTCAAACATCGGATCATAACGAAATTACAGGACAAGTTTATGCCTATAAAAAATATACATTTCTGATTTATAATGAATTAGTGGGCACCGCTATAGCTAGAGCAGGGACGTGAAATTCTTTTCAAAAAACTCATCCTCCGTGTGTTTTAAATTGCCACACATAAGCTATCTTGAAATTGAAAAAGGTTATATCTCTGTGGGAAAATCTACGAGAAAAAATGATGGAAGTCATAATATCGGAACACATTGCGACCAATATTTGCAAAACCTTTAAATCGTTTTTTACTAATGTTCGAAGAACATTAGTATTAAAATCGATTCGGCCAAAAATTCATATTTCTTTATATATATATATATATATGTACAAAAAATTTCAGTGAGATAATCTCGGGAACGCGCCATCCGATTGAGCTGAAATTTTCAGGATATATTGGTGTATATGCAGAATAGGTCCAGGTCTCTTTAAATGTCAGTTATTGTTAACCTTTTGGCGCCGGCGGCCATTTAAGTGATATTTTTAATATACCTATTATTTCGTGCACAAATGATTTTCGCAAAAATAAAGTTAACGAAATAAATTTCTAACGTGTTTTACATATGAATCGGATAATGCTTTGGAATTTTTTAACCCTATGTGTGCGCTGGGTGCCTAAAAAGAAGACGGGAAAATTTGAAAATTTTTAAATTTCGATAACTTTTGACAGAGCTACTCAATCATTACGAAATTTTCAGGACATATTGATATTATTTAGTTGTAGATTTGTGTAGCTTTTAATGAGCGTGCTAGCAACCCTGTAGCTAGGGCAGGCACTGAAAGTGAAAACCTCCAAATCATCGTCTCTCTTGAAAAAATGCCGTTTCTTCAAAAAACAGCCATTCATATGTAAATCTTGTGCTTTGTTTATATAACCAAAAAAAAAAAAAAGTTATGGTATAACGGGCACGCCTGGTAACCCTTGCCCAATTTACCTATATTTTTAGCATCAAAAACTTCTGTTCACGGAAACTCACGATCCGATGAGCAGAATTATTTGAAATTCACAGAATGTATTGGCCTTAAATAGGACCAGGTCTGATAGAAGTGATTTTGAAATGCGGGCGATTCTGTGCCAGTGTTGCCATCTTGAAAAACCACTAAAAAAGATAACTGTTTTTAGCCCTATAAATTCTGATTGAATCGTTCGATTTTGACGAAACTCACACAATTGCTGGACCTTACTTTAAGCCACGTTTGGTAGAAGTTTGGTTGAAAAATTCGGTTGGAGCTGCCAGCTATGATAATTTTGGTGTCTTCATTTTGAAAAAAAAAAATTGGAAGTGAAAACATTCAAACCATCGAATATTCAAAAAAATGTCCGTTTCTTACAATAAAACCAATCTGTATATAAATCTTATGTTTTATCTACACGTTCAAAATAAAACTAAATAAATTTCATGTCGGACAAGAACGGTAACCCTCTCCCAGTTAACCTATATTTTTAGCATCAAAAACTTCTGTTCACGGAAACTCACGAACCAATAATCAGATACAGCTAAAATTTACAGAATGCACTGGACTTAAGTAAGACCAGATTTGATAGAAGCGATTTTGAATTGTGGGCAAGTCTGTGCCAGTGGTGCCATCTTGAAAAATTACAAAGAAAAAAAACTGCTTTTTGCCCTATGAAATGTGAATAAGTTACCAGATTTTCATGAAATTGACACAGTAGACACACCTAACTCCAATCTCTGTTTGATGGAAATTTGGTTGAAAAATGTTATTGGTGCTGCCAGCTATGGTAATTTTTGTGTCTTTGGTTTTGAAAATTCGCTCAGGAAAATAAAACTTTTTGCACTATAACTTCCAGTGCAGTCATGAAATCAATACGAATTTCATACAATTAATGAAACCTGTCATAAACATTATTCAGACCAAATTTGGTTGAAAAGCCACTATAGGGTTGCCAGCTATTGTTGGTTTTGTGTTTTATTGTAATATCTTTATTAAGCGGTTTTATCGTAGAATTTTCAAATAATAATGATATTGTAGTGACAATAAACAGCAAATATTAAGCTTTCGATCATTTGAAAAAACTCGCTGCAGGTAACCCTAAATTTCTTTATACTCCTATAACTTCGAATGTAATTAAACAACGTGAAGCAGATTTGATATTTTCTTGACTTTGATACTGGCGAAAGGTTGCCAGCACGAGTCGGTTGTGCTACTTTTGTATCAATAAATGCTTACAGTTAGTATTCATACCGGAAACATTTACAATGAAAATAAATAACCGATGTTTCAATTCCCTAAGTTCTGCCAATTTTTCGGATCGCAGCCCCGAACACCAACTTCAGTTACAGTGCTGCAGACACTGAGCATTTTCTTCATTGATGTTATATGAGATGCTGCTTTCAAAGTTTGGTGAAATAAGCAACTGATAACGAATATAATTAACAAGTGTTTTTCTTTCATAAACTTTGAAACCCATGCCAGTGGTTATATCTGAAACCTTCTACCATATGAGTTATAATGCATTCTAGAGACCAAAGTAAAACGTAGCATTTGAAACAGTTTGGCCGTAATAAGCAGCACATGTGGTGGAATATGCACTCAAAACCTGCACGATTCTTCTACTGTTCTTCGAACATTAGTGTTTCTAGCGGTTCAGGTGCGCTAGAGTTTTTTTTATTTGAAAACATCAAATGTAAAATATTTTCGAATATGCGAAGACCAGGTTATGAGAGGCCCACAACCAGGGGATGAGAGATCGTTGGCTCTGCTCGCTAAGGCGTCAGCTCGCTGAGCAGCGATCTACTGCCTGTGGTTTCGAATCCCGCTGTATGCTCATGGCTGTATTTGTTCGTCTTGTGTTGTTCTAATAGCCACCGAGTGGGCATAATGCCAGCACCGCATTAATTAAGTGTTATATCGTAGTTTTAGTGGCGACTGGGCATAGCACCGGCGCTTCAGAAAACAAAAAATTATGTGGCACTTTAAAAGTGAATAATGGAATAATTGATATAGATTTCTCTTATTTGTGTCTTCTTGCCGCCATAGCTAAGCATTTGCTTCAAAGGGTAATCCCCTGAGCTTTGGCACTATCATAGAAAAAAATGTAAAATATTTTTTAACTTGGCGATTGAGTAGCAAAAAATGTATATTTCTCTAACCATGTTTATGATTAGCAAAAATGTATATCCTTTTTTAATATTTAGTCATGTTCTTGTCTGAGGATTTGAACTATTGACGGTTTATGCCATAACAGTCCGCTAAATACTTTTTGTTTTATTATCCGCTAACCAGTTCAACCAAAAATCGTGAGTAATCAGATACATTGTTCACATTCTTCATTTGCTAAGGAATTTCGCTAAAGCATCCAAGAACCTCAACTCAAAAAACATGTGCAAGGAAGACTGGTTGTTCTAGTTTAATGCTCGAAGGTGAAAAGGTTGTAAAAGCATCGTATCGAATATCAATACTACACTTTTACTCCAAATTCACTTAGTTTCTATTCATTCATACGTGAATTATGAGCTACGCCGAGTCTCGTATTAAAAAAATTATAAGAAAGATATATTTTCCTATACGTTTATTTTCATTCCAATCGAGCTTACAAAAGACTGACTTAATCTAATTACAATTTCTCAATTTATTGAATATTTCATGCTGATCTGGTGACATGTGCCGGATATATACAGGTGAATGATTTTGTAATGCTGAACTAATTGCTGTTACTGAATTTAACTTTAAATGCTGCCAAAATTGCATTGCAATAATGGAATTTGAGCTGGCACATGTATGTTGCTGCTAGGTCGATGGCTTGCTGCTCGATACAGAGATTGAATTGCAATTATTGAACTTGAGTCGGCACATGTATATTGCTAGTAGGTCGATGGCTTGCTGGTTCAATATGGGTTGTACTCGTAACTCCTCCCGCCCTGGTATGAAGTGATGGCCATAACAGCTGGATTTCAGAGCATGTTGTGGACGGAACGGAAGAATCCTTTTTAGATATGATGTAAGTAGAATTAGTTTGCGCTTTCCGGAGAAGATAGGTTGTTATGATGATCACAGATGCTCCAATGATTGCCAAAGGAATGTAGGTAATAAAACCTCGTTTATGTACTTCGATGTTCATGATTTCCAAGTTCTTCTTATTTTCAAAATGATATTTTTGTAATTTTTCTAGATTTAGTTGTTCAATTTGTGGTGTGGGCAAAATTTTGCTAGTTGTAGATGGGTGGACGTGAACGGTGTCCCAATAAATTTTGGCGCTTCCTTGGTAGATGATGTCGTTAATTTTTACGTTACAGCCGCTAAAATGGATAAGGTTAGTTCCTTGTAGAGTTTGATTCCGTATTTCGCATGTAGATTCTATAATCGTTTCCGGGGTATTAATCAGTAAGATGAAATTGGGTTGTGGCTCGGAAATTGACGTAGATACGAGTGTTTTCTTCATGGTGCAGTTTGCATGTTGGTTATCCATCAATGGGCCGGTGCACAGTGATTTTTCTCTGTTTTCTTGGTGTAAAGACTCTTTACAATAGTATATGCCTTCGATATTTGGGCATTGTTCGTTGAAATACTGAATGTTTTTAGAGTTGAGGAGTATGTAGGGTGGTATGGAAATTTCATATGTTTTATTGATTGGAATTGGGATAATGTGATAAAAGGAATAATTTTGATTGGATAGAGTGGGGATTCGAATGTTGAAAATGATGTTGGAGTGGTTGTAGTAGGCCTGTAGCCCAAGGAGTTCATAAATGTGTTCATCAGATTTTACTTTTAAATGTTGATCGAATAAGATTTTATTTATTTCTGTGAGTTCTTTTGGATTGAGAATATGTCTGGGAATTAAGTTAAGTTTGGCTAGTAGTACTGATTCCGCTATGTTATTGATATGGTTCATTAAAAGATCTATATTAGAATTGATTTGATTCAAGATTTGAAAATGTATAAAGTGGTCTTTCCTTACGATACTGTTTTGAATGGATTCCTGAAAGCGAGCTAAATAATTTTCGATATTCTTCTGTTGAGAATTTATATGATTTGAATATTTTGGAATCGGGACATCATTTGATCATTGAGTATTGTCTGTGAGTCTAATGTTGATATCAGATTCGATTGATTATCTGCCAATTGTTCGATTTGTTCATTCAAGAGTTTCGCGTCGTTTGAATCCATGTTTCCAGTTATTGTTACTAATGTTCGAAGAACATTAGTATTAAAATCGATTCGGCCAAAAATTCATATTTCTTTATATATATATATATATATGTACAAAAAATTTCAGTGAGATAATCTCGGGAACGCGCCATCCGATTGAGCTGAAATTTTCAGGATATATTGGTGTATATGCAGAATAGGTCCAGGTCTCTTTAAATGTCAGTTATTGTTAACCTTTTGGCGCCGGCGGCCATTTAAGTGATATTTTTAATATACCTATTATTTCGTGCACAAATGATTTTCGCAAAAATAAAGTTAACGAAATAAATTTCTAACGTGTTTTACATATGAATCGGATAATGCTTTGGAATTTTTTAACCCTATGTGTGCGCTGGGTGCCTAAAAAGAAGACGGGAAAATTTGAAAATTTTTAAATTTCGATAACTTTTGACAGAGCTACTCAATCATTACGAAATTTTCAGGACATATTGATATTATTTAGTTGTAGATTTGTGTAGCTTTTAATGAGCGTGCTAGCAACCCTGTAGCTAGGGCAGGCACTGAAAGTGAAAACCTCCAAATCATCGTCTCTCTTGAAAAAATGCCGTTTCTTCAAAAAACAGCCATTCATATGTAAATCTTGTGCTTTGTTTATATAACCAAAAAAAAAAAAAAGTTATGGTATAACGGGCACGCCTGGTAACCCTTGCCCAATTTACCTATATTTTTAGCATCAAAAACTTCTGTTCACGGAAACTCACGATCCGATGAGCAGAATTATTTGAAATTCACAGAATGTATTGGCCTTAAATAGGACCAGGTCTGATAGAAGTGATTTTGAAATGCGGGCGATTCTGTGCCAGTGTTGCCATCTTGAAAAACCACTAAAAAAGATAACTGTTTTTAGCCCTATAAATTCTGATTGAATCGTTCGATTTTGACGAAACTCACACAATTGCTGGACCTTACTTTAAGCCACGTTTGGTAGAAGTTTGGTTGAAAAATTCGGTTGGAGCTGCCAGCTATGATAATTTTGGTGTCTTCATTTTGAAAAAAAAAAAATTGGAAGTGAAAACATTCAAACCATCGAATATTCAAAAAAATGTCCGTTTCTTACAATAAAACCAATCTGTATATAAATCTTATGTTTTATCTACACGTTCAAAATAAAACTAAATAAATTTCATGTCGGACAAGAACGGTAACCCTCTCCCAGTTAACCTATATTTTTAGCATCAAAAACTTCTGTTCACGGAAACTCACGAACCAATAATCAGATACAGCTAAAATTTACAGAATGCACTGGACTTAAGTAAGACCAGATTTGATAGAAGCGATTTTGAATTGTGGGCAAGTCTGTGCCAGTGGTGCCATCTTGAAAAATTACAAAGAAAAAAAACTGCTTTTTGCCCTATGAAATGTGAATAAGTTACCAGATTTTCATGAAATTGACACAGTAGACACACCTAACTCTAATCTCTGTTTGATGGAAATTTGGTTGAAAAATGTTATTGGTGCTGCCAGCTATGGTAATTTTTGTGTCTTTGGTTTTGAAAATTCGCTCAGGAAAATAAAACTTTTTGCACTATAACTTCCAGTGCAGTCATGAAATCAATACGAATTTCATACAATTAATGAAACCTGTCATAAACATTATTCAGACCAAATTTGGTTGAAAAGCCACTATAGGGTTGCCAGCTATTGTTGGTTTTGTGTTTTATTGTAATATCTTTATTAAGCGGTTTTATCGTAGAATTTTCAAATAATAATGATATTGTAGTGACAATAAACAGCAAATATTAAGCTTTCGATCATTTGAAAAAACTCGCTGCAGGTAACCCTAAATTTCTTTATACTCCTATAACTTCGAATGTAATTAAACAACGTGAAGCAGATTTGATATTTTCTTGACTTTGATACTGGCGAAAGGTTGCCAGCACGAGTCGGTTGTGCTACTTTTGTATCAATAAATGCTTACAGTTAGTATTCATACCGGAAACATTTACAATGAAAATAAATAACCGATGTTTCAATTCCCTAAGTTCTGCCAATTTTTCGGATCGCAGCCCCGAACACCAACTTCAGTTACAGTGCTGCAGACACTGAGCATTTTCTTCATTGATGTTATATGAGATGCTGCTTTCAAAGTTTGGTGAAATAAGCAACTGATAACGAATATAATTAACAAGTGTTTTTCTTTCATAAACTTTGAAACCCATGCCAGTGGTTATATCTGAAACCTTCTACCATATGAGTTATAATGCATTCTAGAGACCAAAGTAAAACGTAGCATTTGAAACAGTTTGGCCGTAATAAGCAGCACATGTGGTGGAATATGCACTCAAAACCTGCACGATTCTTCTACTGTTCTTCGAACATTAGTGTTTCTAGCGGTTCAGGTGCGCTAGAGTTTTTTAATTATTGTTCCTAGACCATTGATGAGACCTCTTCTATTACGAATTTTGGGGGTTAATATGGAAAGTTTTTCATTTAATTCTACAATTTTAATTCTTGTAATTTTAACTGAATCTGATATTTCGTCTGTTTTGTTTAAAGTATTAAGTGTTTCTGTAATTCTGTCTATGGTTTGTTTGTACGTTTCTAGCTTAACAATGTGCAATAAGTTGTGGTAGTTAAGTATTGTTCTTGCGGGTCCAAGTTGAAGTGGAAGTATTCCTTGTCCTTCAGTCAGGTGGTGTATTTCCATTTTGTGTCCAAGAGTTTGCGTTATGTGGTGGGTTATCAGTAGCCTGTAATGAAGTTTTTTTCTTAATTCTAGCTTTGTGGATTTTACGATTGTTTTTAGTGAGGATGGTTATTTTCCTGTTCTTACCTACGTAATGCTTACTAAATCTAGGGGTTAGTTTGTTTCGTCTAGATTCTTTCCTATAAACTAGTTCATTTTCTTTGAAGTCTTTAGGATCTTTCCTATTGGCATTTGCTTTTGCTAAATTCTTATCCATAACTCTTTCGATCTGGGTTTTAATAGAAGGGTAAAGTTCAGTCTTGAATTCATTAAGTTTTTTCAAATACTCATGCTCATTATTAAATTTTACGTCTTTATTGAATTTGTAGGTTCGGCCGAAAAATAGTTCATAAGGGGTTAATTTCGTTGTTGAGTGTATGGCATTATTGTATGTGATTACAGCTTCTGCCAAAATATCGTCATGATCGATTTCGAGATTTTTCTCTTTGAATTTTTTTACAATTATTCTAAAGGCTTCTGTCAAAGTGGAGTGTGCTCGTTCTACGGTAGAATTGCTTGAGGTTTGTTGGAAGGATGTGAAATGTAGATTTATAGCATATTGTTTGCAAAAGTCTTTAAATATACTTGCGGTTAATTCGGTTCCTTGGTCTGCCACTAGTTTCTTAGGAATGCCGTGTTGTCTCATGAAGTTGCGGAGTTGTTTTATTATATTAATACAATTTTTTGTTTTCAAGGTGTATGCGGCCAGAAATTTTGAAAATTTGTCTACTATAGTTAAGATTGATTTGTTGTTAATCGTATAGATATCGATATGAATGATGTCTAATGGTTTGGTTAGTATTTCAGTTTTTTCGAATTTTGGCTTCGGTGGTTGTCTGTCATACTTTAGGGTTTGCCATGTTTCACAATTGTTTATTATTTGAGTGATTTTGTTCTTCATATAAGGGAAATAATATGTACGTTTTAAATGTAATAGTGTTTCAGTTATACCTCTCTGGTTAGTGTTTTCGTGGTATTTGTTTATAACTTTGTCTTGATCATCATTACTTGTAATTTCTGTTAAGATTTCCTTGCATCTGATTAATCTGTACGTTTTGCCTCTTGCAAAATATTTTGAATAAGTGTCTTGTATGATCCGAAATGTTTCATCATCTGTGTAAATAGCTGAAAGTTTGTTTGGAACCAAAAATCGTTTAAGTAATTGTGTGACGTTTTCCTCGGTAAAATCGGTCATTTTAATGATGCGGCGTTGCTTATTTTTAAACGGCACTTCGACTGATGTGGAGGGGTTGTGATCTGTTTTTTTCGAAAATGATCTGTAGATTAAAATCATTAAGAGGTTTCTCGGAAATTGGTATTCCGTCGTTGAGGTTTTCAGAAGCTGAATGTATTGTTGATATTGGGGTTCCTTCTTGTAAGGTTTGCTCGGTACTTTCGTTGACATGTGCTTCGATTTTTTCAGATATTCCTGTTTCAGGTTTAATTCTGCTTAAAGCGTCGGCATTGGAGTTTTGCGTTCCTTTTTTGTAATGTACTTCGTATTCAAATTCTTCTTATTTCAATCGCCAAAGGACTAAACGTGAATTCGAGTCTTTTAGGCTCATAATCCAAGTAAGAGGTTTATGATCTGTTATGATTATGAGAACTTTCTGCCAAACAGATATGGGCGGAAGTATTTTGTTGCCCATACTATAGCAAGTAGTTCTTTTTCTATGGTTGAATAATTTATTTCTGACGTTTGCAGCGTTCTACTCGCAAAACATATTGGTTTGTCATTTCCTATTGGGTCCTGTGATAAAACAGCACCAAGAGCGTAAATGCTGGCATCAGTGGTCAAGATAAAAGGTTTTTCAAATTCGGGGTACTGGAGGATGGGATCGTTCATAAGGAGCTGTTAACATGTTTCAAAAGTTTTGATGTAGTTTTCGTCAATAATAATTTCTTTGCCCTTTTTAAGACATTCTGTGAAAGGTTTAGTAATTTTGGAAAAATCATTTATGAATTTACGATAATACCCTAAAAGGCCCAAAAATGATTTTATTTCCTTTCTTGTTTTAGCGATTGGGAATTCTTTAATTGCTTGAATCTTCTTGGGGTTGGGTTTTACGCCTTCAGTTGTAACAATATGACCTAAGAATTCAATTTCTTTTCTTAGAAATTCGGATTTTTCTAGTTGAACCTTCAAATTCGCTTCACGGAGTCTTTGGAATATTTTCTCTAAGTTTTCAATGTGCTCTTGCAAAGAGGTTGAAAAAATGATAATGTCGTCCAAATACACGAGACATATTGTACCCTGTAGCTCTTTGAGGACGTTATCCATGACTCGTTGGAAGGTGGCAGGTGCGTTTTTGAGTCCGAAAGGCATTCTTACGAACTCATAGTGTCCGCCTTCTACGCAAAATGAGGTTGTTTGTATGTCCTTGTGGTGCATCTCGATTTGGTGAAATCCGGATGCTAGATCGAGAGTCGAAAAATACAAGCACTTTCCGAGTTTATCTAGAATTTCCGCTATATTTGGGATTGGATATCGGTCGCTAATAGTTTTTTCATTAAGCTTCCTATAATCGATGACAAGCCGCCATATCTGCTTGCCACTTGCATCAAGTTTTTTGGGAACAATCCAGATTGGGGCGCTCCAAGGTGAGTAGCTGGGACGAATAATACCTTGGTCTAGCATTTCTCCTATTTGTCTACGGACTTCGCATTTATGGATATGTGGGTACCTATAGGATTTTGTATAAATTGGTACCTCGTCTGATGTTTTTATTCGATGTTTTATGCTATTAGAGAAAGTGAGTTTTTCTCCTTCTCTAAAGAAAATGTCGTCGTACTTTCTACAGACTTTAAAAAGAGCTTTGCGTTCTTCTTCATTCATATAAGAGGTTCGAAGTAGGTGTTCAATACTTTTTGGGGTCTTTTCCTGAGTTTGTAAGTTAAGATCATAGCTAATGTCAAAATTGTAAACTTCGGCGAAGTTGCCATTGTTGAATTTCGAAACTTTAATCGGTTGTTCGACTAGCAAGTCTATATCTTTGTCGGAGGTGTTGATAACTTCAACGTGGCTAAACCAATTATTGGCAAGATATAATCCTTCAGGTATTGTCAAGTTAGGACAAAGCGTAGTTGTGTTTATGTATATATCTCCATTCTTAACATCTACAGGTAGCTTGGCTGTTATTTTTGAATGGGGAGGGACGGTGTATTTATTTGATGAGAAGTTAGGTTTAAAGTTTAAAGGGATTACAGAGTTATTTGTAATGAGTGTTCTATTTGATAGGTCTACTTTTGCACCTAATCTTGTAAGAATGTCGAGTCCAAGGAGACCGTCGAAGTAGCCATGAAATTTGAAGAGGAGAAATTTCATTTCCCCAGGTTGTTTGAACTCATGAAAACTTGGTAAGTATGTTGCCCTATTTATTGCGTGTTTATTGATTATGGTGTTAATTGTAATTGGGCTTATTTCTATTATATTATCAGGCTGCGCGAATTCCGGATTAAGAAATGAGGATGATGCTCCTGTGTCAATAAGGAATCGTAATGGACGACCAAATGGGGATGATATATTAATATATGGTAGAATTGTTCCGTGTTTATTAATGTCTATGTATCCTGTAGGGTTTTCGAGGCTTCTGGCTGAAAATTTTGTGTATCGTCTATAGTCGGATATGTTTGCTTTTCTTGGAAAACGCTCTGATCATAATATTGATCCAAATTTTGTTGGTAAAAGTGGTTCTGAGGGGGATCGAATTGATTGGCTTCGTTTACGTTAAAAAGTTCTTCAACTGTAAATTTAGGTGGTCTTGTCAGTCGTGTAAAGTTGGTGTTGGTCTGTTGATTTGGAGGAAATCTGTTACTGTTATTATTATTATGTAGTCTTCCAGATGGAGATTTTAAATGTGTGTATCCCGAACTAACGTCCATCGGTTCGGGTGGGGGTAGTCGTTGATTATTGATTTGTCTTTGAGGTTGTATATTATTAGGTGTACTTTGTTGATTATAAAATGGTTTCCTGCTTTGAATATGTCCAAATGTATATGGTTGTTTCTGATTATTAGGATAAAATGTAGGACTATTTGGTAATTGTTTAAAATTTTGGTGTTGATATCTATAATTTGTTTGAGACTTAACATAAAATACGTTTTGTTCTTTGAGGCAAAAAGATAGAGCGATTGGTAGTGATTCGGGTCTCAAAGCCCGGATAATTGAGCCCATTGGCTCTTTAAGGGGTTACCCCCACTTGTAACTTTGAAGTTTATCGTTTTTTTTTTTGTTGCATTTTTTTTAAGTATAACTATCTGAGAATACGTCCTTCAAATTTCAAGTTGGTCCAAACATAATTAACCGAGATATAAGCGTTGAAAGAGAAGAAACTGTTGCTTATACAACCGTTACTTATACTTATAAACGCGTTTTTCTCGAAATGACATCTTTGAAGTCGGTGACCAAAATTACTCAAAAACTACTGAACCGATCTTTTTGAAACTTAGCAGGCTTATTTAATACATAAAAATCTAGTGTTTGATCGTTCGATTTTTTTTTAAATAAAAAATGGCCGTTTTATAGCCAAAAAACGACCATTTTTTTAAGGGAAAATCGAAATATTAACTCTGACTGTCCGCCATTTTGTGAAAAATGGATATTGTTTTAAATCCTTCGATCAAACACTAGTTTATACTGTTATTTAACTAAGTCTTTCGCTATTTTTTTATTCAGATGATCCAGTTCGACACAATTTTGGTCACCGCAAAAGGTGAAAATTAAAATTCCATTGTTTTGACGGCCATTTGTAATTAAATCATGTAATATTTTTCAATAAAAAAAATTACTGAAAGGTGTTCAAAGTACGTACTTTAAGAAAATATAACAGTCATTTGAAAACATTTCGTAGTTTTGTCAAAAAAAAAATTCATGAAAATCACCTAATTTATTGCGCTACAAGTGGGGGTAACCCCTTAAGGCCTGTTAGAAATGCGTTTAAGCACATTTCGGCAAACAGGTCTCTTTTGGCCTTAATCACGTTGGCATCATGTTCATGTATTTGTACATTATTATTTAATGCTGATTGGATCTCGACAATTTCGCTATAAAAGTTTTCAATTGTTTTATTTAGTTGTTTGAGGGAATGCAAATCTTTTATAAGTGATGTCTCTGTTCGCTTATCCGAATAATGTAGAATTAAATTTGCTTTTATACTTTCCCATATTAATGGGGTACCGTAAATGTTAAGCACTTCGTTTGCTTGCCCCTCGATTTTATTGCGAATAGCTCTGAGGAGAATTCTAGAGTGAGGAGTCCCATCAATGTCTCTAATGTATGAAAGAATTTCTTCCACATTATTAATGAATTCGTGAAGCAATCTCGGGTTACCGTCAAATTTTGGAAGATCTTTGATTGCATCAGGAATTCTCAATGATTGAAATATATCTGCGTTTGTATTTGGGAGAGACATGTTAGAATAATCAATCGAATCAATTAAGTCTTTAAATGAATCAACCTCACTCTCACTTTCAGGTATTGGGACTAATTGATTTAAAAAATTTCTACATTTACACTTGGGATATGGCCTAACTTTTGGCATATGGGGAGGATATTAAGATATGGGGAGAAAATTAAGATAAGGAAAACATTCAGTACTTACATGAGACTCAACGTTATGGTTCTCATAACGGTAAAGAATAAATATTCTCCGGTCCTTTTTACACCACACTGGCACTTCACTAAACTTGATCGATTTTCACTCGATTTTTCAAAAGCGCTTTTTATTTTTTTTTTGGGGTTTTTATTCTACCCTCTTCACTGCACAACAATTTTCACTCGTTGAACTTGCTATTAAAGAACACAATTTTCCGAATTTATTCGCAAAAATCCAATGCGATATTGGAGTGACTGTCAGAGTATTCCAAACTATTCGCGAAAATCCAACGCGATTTTAGAAAACTTTACGTGTATTTAAAGACCGTCCGTTAAGTTTCCGACTGCGCCAATTATGAGCTACGCCGAGTCTCGTATTAAAAAAATTAAAAGAAAGATATATTTTCCTATAAGTTTATTTTCATTCCAATCGAGCTTACAAAAGACTGACTTAATCTAATTACAATTTCTCAATTTATTGAATATTTCATGCTGATCTGGTGACATGTGCCGGATATATACAGGTGAATGATTTTGTAATGCTGAACTAATTGCTGTTACTGAATTTAACTTTAAATGCTGACAAAATTGCATTGCAATAATGGAATTTGAGCTGGCACATGTATGTTGCTGCTAGGTCGATGGCTTGCTGCTCGATACAGAGATTGAATTGCAATTATTGAACTTGAGTCGGCACATGTATATTGCTAGTCGGTCGATGGCTTGCTGGTTCAATACGGCTTGTACTCGTAACTCGTGCGAACGCGCATATTTAGTGTGCATGCACCATTGAGTCAACGTCATTTTTAATAGCCTATCCCGACCTTGTAAAATTTAATACCCAGTTGCAATTTTTTCATTGGCCTTAAAACAGCCATTTGACTGCAAGCCTACAAAATGGGAAATTGCAAGCAGTGTGCAACATTACAAAATCAATATGTATTCAAAGCCCAACTAATAAGGTATCTAAATGCATTTCCACTCCGAACAGCATGCATATGTACGTGCTAATTAACGTAAAAAGCGAAATACTCGCACGCAAAGTACTGCACATGATGTACACACTTTCATTTATTATTGTACTCATATATCTTTAATTCATTCCACATTGAATGCCCAAAAATATATAAGTTTGTAGCGATTATCTGGTTGCGAGTGGGCCTTAGCACACCTTAGAACCAGACCGAAGTCCAGAACCAAGAGTGCTAAGGTTCAAAAGTGGAATGGCTAATGCCATTCAAGAGGCAAAACAAAAAAAAAGAATTGCCCCGAAAGCAGGGTGCCCTAGAAATGGCCGTGAAGGCCCCTCGTCCGCATAAGCGGAGCACCCTTCAACCAACCCCGACGGATGCTGGGGTGCCGCTTTGCTAGCTCGCTGCGGCTGGGGTGGCCGCAGCGAGCTAGCCTGTCCAAGAATATATCGATGTATAACACAATAATATTGCAAATAAAATTTATGCACAGTTCTAAGCTCTAATTTAAACAATTCAAAATGAAGTCAAACTTCAACAGCGGTATGCTTCTTATAACTTGGACTCTTTCCAGATTATTTATGAAATGCAAACATTTTAGACGAAAGATATATTGAGTGTCCGTTATTTCGAAACAATTCGTTGTGGATATTTTAATTACTTTTAACTCGCGTGATCAATTCGTGGCAACTCCTAGATAACTGTCTGTTTTTCACCACACATTTCTCCTACATTATGTTTGAGACGCAATTCAAAAACAAATAACCATTCGATTATTCGTTCAATTCAAGTCATTCGCACGGTATTCAAACGTATTATACTTCATTTGCAATCAAAATTATACCAATAGATCAATCACAAAAGTAATAGTACTCAACGAAAATTGTTGCATTCGTTCACATTTCACACGCACAAGCCCACCCACACCGATTATTTCCGCTCGTATTCATTTAAAGTGTTCCCTCCCCGTTTTTTTCCCACGCTAGTATGCAACGAGTTGTTTTCTTTTAACATGTAATGAGTTTGATTTAATTTTCTTTTTCCTTTTTACTTTTTACTTAAGATTACTATGGCGCATTACTTCGGCATTAATTAAATAATCAAATAATCAATTTCTGATTCTAATACCGGTTTCAAATTCTAATTTAGTATCTGCTTAAATAGTTACGGTAAGTTTAGTGAATTCTAGGCAAGCATTTTCAACACTAGCTTAAGTGTATTAATTATTTTTGGCAAGCGTATCGTTTATAGTAAACTATCTATTTAAGTATTCATACGTATCTCAGCAAAACAGATCTTCTTCGATTTGTAATTCCGAGCCGGATCTGATGAACCAGCAACCGTAATATGCCCAACAATGACGCAGATGCTATTTCAGCCGGATGAATAAGTTTTCACTGCTTTAGTTCAAGGTTGTCGTTTCGTGAGCACCCAAACCAAGACGAACAGATGTTTTCGAAACTGCTCACTCGACTAGTTGACTGAATGATGCTGGGAAGTTGTTTCGGACGGGACGGTCATCCATAAAATTGAACAAGATTTCTGATTATTTCTGCACGACCTCCGATTGCTGCAATGTCCCTAAAGTAGCTGAAACGCAAACATCGACTAGAACTCAAATCCATTCGAAGAAAACTCGAAGTGACGACCGAAGGCTGCTTGTAATAAAATATTCGCCGCAAATAAGTATTGATAGACAGGATTTCGTTTGAGGGTAGTCACGCCATTCGAGGTCGACTCTCCAAGAAAAATGTTTCTTGATTCGCTCTCACCAGCACGTAGATTTGTGACGAGCTTTCTTCCCCCTGGCTGATTTTCAAGTTCACTCGCCCCTCGGAACTCGTCCAAAAATTCCACGAATAAATTGAACTCTCCAGGTTGACTTTAATAGGAATTATATCGATTTAATGTCGATGATCGATGAGTATTATGTATGGGCGTTTGACTTTGAAGGGCCGTTCAGTTTCGGCAATGATCGCACTAAGTATAATTTTCAGCCTTGTTCGTTCGTATAGATGTGCGCTCTTTGGTACAGTGGCGTGGCGTGATAGTTTACCGTAGGGAAGCAATCAGTTCATTTCGATAATTAACTTTGGCTATGGTTTCTTCAAATTTGTTACGTATTAATAGAACCATTGTTGTTAGCTACTTTTAACATTACTTATATAAAAGCACCCAAGAATTACGAACGTGTACGTGAGAGTAGATATACTGTATTGTTTTCAGTATTTTAATTCACATGCTACCAACATATAATGATTTGACTCTTTAAAGCTTGTCGCACACTATTCCGTCACGACACGACACGACATAGAAAAATGTCGTACGACAGTCGGTAGACCAACGCACACTATACCAAACCGACCGACACATCAGTTTGTGAAAAGTGTTCAGAAAATGCATTACGTTTAATGCAATGGAAAATGTGTATTGTTAAAAATAAAAAAAAAATAATAAAACTGAAATTAATTGTGATTTCTTCCCATCTATTTGTCTTCTTTTGTGTGTTGTCGTAACTTTTTGAGTTTATTTCATACAATTCTTTCTATAGGGTGGCGTAAAAGTTTCTATTCTTTGATATGAAAAATCAACCCTATCTATCAACCCTACCAACGCTATCTTTCCAAATTTTGAAAACCTCTTCTTTTTTTTTCTTAAACCTACATAGCTTGAATTAATTCAGCGATGATACCAAAATAATGACTGTTGTTGTTTAAGAGTCGGTAAAAATAGGTACCAAAATTCAAAGAAGATTAATATATCTAACTTTTTTTAAAACTTGAAAAACTTTGAAATTCTTCTGCAGATCGAACTGATAATAATGGTAAATAGTAAACTTTATGTGAAAGTTTCAGAAAACGAATTTTAGACTGTTGAAGAGGGCATAATTCATACTAATTATATATTATGTTGCTTCAAGTGTGTTAAATGTTGCACAGGAAATACTAAGGACATAAACTTTTGCGCCACCCAGTAGTTTCTGACCAAAATTTTACATCCATTACCAATTCGATATATTATTTAATATCAAACTGCCTAACGACAACTGATGCTTATCATGAATTGTTCAGAAAATACATTATGATTAATACAATGGAAAGTGTGTAATGTGAAACATTTAAAAAAATTAAAATTGAAATTCTTCTCAAATATTTTCCATCTTTTGTGATTTATTGTAATTTTTTTAGCTTATTTCATACAGCTCTTTATATTTTCTGGCCAAAAAAATTTACTTTATCCATTTCCAATTCGTAATTTTTACTAATTTTCGAAGAAAAGTAGTATTAAACTCGTTTCGCCGAAAATTCATATTTCTTTACATATATATATATATATATATATATATATATATATATATATATATATATATATATATATATATATATATATATATATATATATATATATATATATATATATATATATATATATATATATATATATATATATATATATATATATATATATATATATATATATATATATATATATATATATATATATTTATATATATATATATATATATATATATTTATATATATATATATATATATATATATATATATATATATATATATCATCAAAATGATTAAGGGAGATAATCTCTGGAGTGGCCAATCCGATTGAGCTGAAACTTTCGGAGAACGTAGATGTATTTAATAGGTAGGTCCACAATTTGAAAAAATTCAGATATCCTAAACTTTTTGGCGGCGGCGAGCGTTTTAGTGAATTTTGAGGTACTCCTATATTTCCAAGCAGCGTGAATTTTTTTTCAGAAAAAGTATTGAGAATAAAAACTTATTATGTTTTAAGTTTGCCAATGACAAAAAATTGGAAATTTTGAGCCGTGTGTGGGTGCAGCGTGCCTAAAAGTAGGCAAGGATTTTTTTTTCAAATTTTGATTTGTCATTACTTCTGACAAAAACATTGGATCATCGTGAAATTTGCAGAGCAAATTGATGTTAACTAAAGTTTAATACACATGGATTTCGAAGGTCGTGCGGGTAACCCTGTAGCTGCGGCAGGCTCTTGAAAAAAAATCCTTCAAATCATTGAACCTCCTGGTTAATTTTTGATTTTTGACAAAAATTTCAAATTATTGATAAATTTTAACGTTTGTGCATCATGTCAAATTAAAATTTTGAAAATTCCGATTTGCACAAGAACGGCAACCCTTCACTAAATTACCTCTATTTTCAGCACTCGAAAGTTCTGTTCACGAGAACTGACGACCGGATTATTCGATCATAATGAAATTCACAGATCATGTTGGTATCAACTAGGACCAAGTCTGAAAGAAGTGATTTCGAAATGCGGGCAACCCTGAGGCAGTGGTGCCATCTTGAAAAATCACTGAGAAAAAAAACAGCTTTTTGGCCTATAACTTCCGAATTGGCCATCCGATTTTAACAAAATTCACACAATATTTGAATCTTACTTAAGGTACTATTTGGTGAAAATTTGGCTGAAAAGTTAGAATACAACTGCCAGCTATGGTGATTTTTGTCTGCTAAATCTTGCAAATTTGCTCAGCAAAATAAAGCTCTTTCCCTTATATTTTCCGGTGCAGTCATGATATCAAAATGAAGTTTATGCAGTAAATAGATTTTGATGTCAGCCAAATGTCATAGGAATTTCGTACAAAAATCATGAAAGGGCTGCCAGCTATGACCATTTTTGTAATTTTTTGAAATTTCTTTACTGCGCGATTATATCATTAGATTTGCAAATGCGAACGATCCTGCAATGAAAATTAACAACAAATATTAACGCTTTAAAAATTTGAAAAGTTTTGAGGGTGGTAACTCTAAACAATTTTTCACCAGTATAACTTCCAGCGCAGTGATTCAATCGAAACGAAACTTATTGGTTGGGTTTAGTTTAACGTGAAGCAGATTTGGTATATATTTTGCATTGCTGCTGACACAGGCTAGCCCACAGCTTTAGCCATATTCGTAACTATTGCACCAACAGATGCTTCAAATTACATACTCATATGCAAAACATTTGCAATAAAACTAAGAAACCAATTTTTCAATTTTCCGAGTTTTGAACATTTTTTGGATGGCAGCCTCAAACAACGTTAACCGCTTAAGCTTTCGACGAAATTCTCCGATGAGAACGAAATTCAAATGATAAGTTGATTTAAGTATGAGCTTGTGAAGGTAAACTTATTGCTGCTTCGTTGGAAAAATGTTGCCAGCACTGAACATTTTCATCATTTGTGTTATAGTTGAGTTCTGTTGCTTTGAACAAGGAATGGTTGATATGATTTTACAAAAAAGTGTTTTACGTCTTTCCACAATTTTTTGCCACTCAAAGACAATTTCTTCGAAAATTAGTTTTCTAGCGGTTCAGGTGCGCTAGAGTTTTTTTTTTTTTAAAATATTAAACTGCCGAACGACAACTGATGCTTATCACAAAATCTATGAAGCTATATGAAAGGCCGCACACTTAACCGACACGACACGCTACAACGACGTACATCATTTGTCGGATTGGATTGAATTCGAACATCCCAAACGACAAAAATTTTATGCTGTCCTGTCGTGTCGTGACGTGTTGGTCAAGTGTGCGGGCGTTCATACAATTACAAACAATTTATTCTCACAGATTTTAGTCGTATCGTGTTGTGACGTGTCGTGTCGGAATAGTGTGCGATATGCTTAAATCAATAGTTGCAAAAATTATATATTGGCAAACATATAAACTAGCAAAACAGCAACAGCAAGCTATGTAAATAAAGCATTTTCAAATATAGCTACGGCAACAATAACAGTGTTTATGCAAATCAAATGTTTATAGTCCTTTACGCATAAAGAAAATATCAATATTCTTATACTTACTACAATATTCTAAAAATAACAGTAACATAAATACATACCCATAACGAAAAGCATATATTTTTATATTTTTAATATATCAGTTACTAAATATAAAATAAATGAAGTGATAGTTTAGAAAAAATCTATTATAAATCGAATTTGATGAGAAATTTCATGCATACTTCTATTTAAATTTAATACAATTCGTCTTTCTTTTTTTGCAAACTCATCTATGACGTTTTGATAAAAACTTTGCTACCTCAAACATGATTTTAAGAAAACCTTTTCAATGGACATTATTGCCATGTTACTTAATCACTGTTCACCTGTACTATTCCTGAGATAAATTTTAATCCTTTTTAATCAAGAAACGACGCTCTTGTTACCCTCTCTCTTGCACTCGTTAGAACTAAACAAACTAATTTATAAAATTGTTTTAAACTGTTGTCTGATTTATTGTTGGTAGAAATTCAAAAATATCTTGAAAAGGTTTTCCCCGAAAATCTGCATTTGAGAAAAGCACAATAAGCTGAGTTTTTTAATGAAATCGAGTAATATAGATTTGAAGGTAAAATACCGAGTGCATATCTTCGGTACAGAGATGATTTCCAAACTCGGTTTCGGTCGACCCCTGTTGTTAATGTCTTTTTTGTCCGCAAAAGATCGAGATCCAAAATGAAATCGAACAAGGTGTTTAGTTATGCAACTTTAATCCATGCTATTGGAGGAACAAATAAACACATTCACCTTTTAATTGCACTCTTACTATTTTAAGAATAAAACTTAAAAACCATGCGACTCTAGAAAGTTATTCTACGCACTTAATTCTACACTATTCAAATCAGTTTAATTTCAAAAATACTGTGAATTATTAGTGAAATAAGTACATTCACCAATTCAAAATGCCTTCACCAAATTTATATATAAAATTTAGCACAAAAATTCCACTACCGAACTACTTTCAAGCACTTCATTACAGCAACATGATGACAGATCATCGAAACAGCAGTCTCTGGCAGCCCTTGTCACATCTCGTAGTTCAAATTCATTTAAAAATTCACATAATGTGTACGTACTATATACGCACAAGCAAAGTACAATGGGCCTTTCCACACTTGTATTCTTGCTGCACTCCTCAAACCGGTTTGACAACAATCACCATTTCCACACTTGGTGTGTATCAGCAACGGAAGCGTTCAAATACCGATTATGCATATGAATGTGTGCATGTTGATGTTTTCTCATTTCGACTTGAGTGTTTCATGAAAAATTCCGGACCCGTCAACTATGTTCATAGTTTGGCTAGTGAGTTGCAGCTCGATCAATCAGTTTCAAACGTGATGCAAATTTCTCTCCAAGTGCATCACTTTTTGTAGAGAATTCCCCTTGATTCTTCTGCCTCTTGCCCAGAAAACTGGTTTGAGGAGTGTATCAAGAATACAAGTGTGGAAAGGCCCAATGATTGCAATAACACGCGTATGGGGAATCTGGCAATAAGTTCCACAGCATTCATACCTACGCGGCTTCTCTCTCTGTTCCTCTCTTGAGACAAGAATTTCCAATAAGAAGCAATTTCTGCATTGCTTCCAAATAGCTAGTACAAGCACATTTTTTTGAGTAACGGCACAATGCAGTCTACATGGAGTAAAATTAACGCTCGTAGATGCAATTTTTTCGTTGCTTCCATGCGTTTTGTTCTCTCATTATTTTCATTCGGTGGTGCTACCACCTTAGCTGCGTGAGATGTTCACTGTTCGTTTTTGGGAAATTTTATTTAGAAAATTCTTATACACGATTTTTTTTCGCAATTTTTAAATACATGAATTTAAAATATATATATCAGCCAAATGTAAGGGAAGCAATGCTTCCCTTGCTTCCATGAACGCCACGCCACTGCTTTGTTAGTGATCAGTCTCGATGTAACACAAAAATGTTTATTACGCCCAGGCGCTTTCAATGAAACGAAATAGTCGACGAGATTTGTTTCGCTGTCTCGTATCAAGAAATCACCATCATGACCATGTGGATTCAATACGGTATCACATGGATTTCGAGGTATAGCTTCGTGGTACCAACTCTTACCCGCTGAATTTGGTCGTTCTAAAGGTACAGACTGGGATTGGTGTTGTTGTATCGACGATGACATCGAATCATTTCGTCGTATAATTGAATCGCCACCAGCCAACGTTACCGATTTGGTATCGAATTCACTGTAACTGACAAACGATTCAGCATCGAATGAGTGAAATCCTGGCAAAAATATTGCGCTCAGTGCCTAGTGGTTGTTGCTGAACTGGATTGAAACGTTTTCAGTCCTTGCACTTCGATTCGGATCAAAAGCGTTCGTCATTATCGTCACACCAATTTGCCGAATATTTCAGTTATTCACTTGCGACGAATCTTTTGTTTTGTTTTCGTACTAATTCTCACAAAATTTTCACAAGCACTCCTCACCAGCCAAACCACCCGAATTCTCTCCGTTAAAAATGGCGACAGATGAAACACATAACTTGACTTCCAACCAGCGACAGATCCCCTCGACCCAACTCGCCTTGCAAATTAGATCTGCGAAACTGAGACTTGCGTGAGCGCACCATACACCGAGAGTTGGAACTTTTCGTCGAAATGAAGGAATATACTTTGACGACACTTTAGTTCAGCCGTACAGTGCACATGTATAATCGCATCGAAATATCCATGATGTGTATACCAAACACTGGCCTGGTTGGCGGTAATAGATAGCTTTATCTCATTTTAAAGCAAGTAATCACTTAGCACTTATCTTTGGAACCACAACACAACCTTTACCACGACTATTTCGCGATAGGTTTTTTTTTCTTCCCAAAATCTTTCCATTATTGCACTTTCGCGGGCAGGTTAGCTTAGATTTAGTTATGTGTCCCGAGCACTAATTACACGCCTTTTCGTCGGCGACAGAACAGATCTCACCCGTGCAAATTACACACAGTAAAGAAGCACGTGTCATACGCTAGTCGATCAACTGTACCAACTGCCTGGCCGGTCCGGGGTTTTTGCGTCGCGACGTCACTTTCGACCACACAAATTCAACTTTTCGTCTCATTTCATCCATTTTCTACGATTAACCGCACCAAAAATCGAATAGAATTGTATCTTAGTAATTCTGCACCGTTAATTGGGCTCAAACGTTAATTAATCACGGTGACTCGTGAACCCATCGCCACGAGCGAACGAAGACCTGCCGTCGCTACGGCTCTCTACTGACTGTCCACTTCAAGCGCTGCATTTCGCAATGCGCGATTGCACAGCAAAACAAAATCCCGTTAGGAATTTCGTTGCTGAGCGAATGCAATAATAAGGTCGCCGGGGACGTACGGTACCTTATTATTGTTCAAATTGAAATTCGTTCTTCAATTTGAAATGGTTGTAGCGTCTCCGAGCACATACAGTGTGTGTCGGAAGGATGGGTCCAGTAATTTTTGAATAAATAAAAAAAAATACTGGATGCTACAAGTTGCAGTTCATATGAACGGAGATCTTGGATAGATGTGCCCACCCGATTTTGTATCGGAAGTCAAGACTTGCTACAGTTTGAGGGCCGCTGAGTTGAAATTAATTCAAGCAAATTCGATCGAAATCGTTATTATGTTGGCCCCCAAATTAAAATTTATTTTGTAAAATCTCACCAGCTCTTTACTTACGTACATTTGATGGAAGCATATGATAAAAAGTTATACGAAACTAGTGCCACTTGTCTCAAAGTTGTGTTAGAGTCTAGCTAATATTTTGCGTGATTCTGACTTAATTTGCAATGCACAGCAAACTGTCCTACAGATGGGCATGTGAAATCAGAACAAATTAGACTTTTGTCTGTTATTGTGCAGTAAAAGAAGAGAATAATATTTTTTTACTAAGAATTATGTTTCAATGCATGCACTTATAATGAATTATGTTTTCGTCCATATTAGTATTATTCTATTTTATTCTTCTGGATACTCTTGCAACAGTTAGGCTTGGCGCTTAATCTAACCCATACTACCAAAACTATGACTGAAATTTTCGTGAGTCCAACAATTTAAATTTCAAATCAAACTGAACTAAATTTGATGTATGCATTTTGAGCCTGATGAAAGGTAAAATATAATATATGCAATGAAGAAAAAAACTGAGTGTCATGTGCCGGAATTGAGCTGTAGACTGATGGCGAGAATCCTGATAATGCGCCCTGTAGTAGTTGGATACGATTTGATTTAGTACAATTGTAGTGTATTGGATAGAACCTGTTCAGCTATGCAATATGCATACTCAGAGAACTTGATAAAAAACCTGTTAGAGATAAGAGTTAGTTATAAGTATGAAGTACACGAATAAAGTGGTTTTCAAAGAATAATACATGGCGCAGTTGGTAAAAACTGAAAATTAGAAATTTGATAACGAATATTCAGATTTAAATTAGAAAATGGTAAAAGTAGCCAGAATAAACAAGTTGAAAGTCCGGCAGTGAAATAAATACAGAAATACAAGTATAGTGTTGGCGAATGGGAATAATACGGAAAGTGCACAGTGAAAACCGCTTGCCGAAGCCACGTGGAAGACCACCAAAAGGGATTAAATACATAGAAAAAATAGTGGCAATGGAGTATATAAGAAAAGTGGATGAACTAAATCTGGAAGGATCGAATCTTGCGGAGAGTTGGCGAACTTTTTGGCAAAATTTTCAAATATTTTGCACAGCAGCTGAATTGGACAAGAAGCCGGACATAGTGAAAGTAGCAGTATTTCTGAATGCGATAGGTCCAAAAGCCGTTGAAATTTTCAACACTTTCAATCTATCGGACGAAGAAAAAAAGAATTTTGAGAAAGTGACCAAATCCTTCGAGCGATTTTGCCATCCTCAGAAGAATGAAATCTACGAGAGTTTTGTGTTTAATAATCGGGTTCAGGATCGAAATGAGCCTTTTGATACATTTCTAATGGATATAAAGAAGCTGGTTAAGACATGTGGTTTCGGAGAACTAGAAGAAAGAATGCTTCGCGATAAAATCGTCATGGATACGAATGATAGGCAGCTGGAGAAGAAATTCCTGGAAATAGCGAATTTGAATTTGGCGAGAACAATTAACTTAGCGAGAACAGCGGAAATAACAAGTAATCAAGCAGCTCAGTTTCAAAAGAAATCGGGGATGCCAGTGTATGCAGTAAGCAGATCTAACTTAGGTAATGTAAACCATAAAGTTAATTTTAGAACTGATACGTTTGATTTTAGAAAAAATAATAAATTTGGAATTGTAAAGCCAGTAGACGTTAGACAGCAGACAGCGATATTAAAAAAGTGCAAATTTTGTTTGAGAAGTCATGAGCCAAGGAAATGTCCAGCATACGGAAAATTTTGCAACAAGTGTAATGGCCGAAATCATTTTGCAGTAGCCTGCAATTCAAACCGGAATTTTAGAAGTAATGAGGTAGGCGAACTAAAATTAAGCAGCTTTGAAAATAGAGCTGATAATGAATTTTTTGCGGTGCGGAGGTGAATGTCTTGCCATATGAGGTGTACAGAAAACTTAAGAGGCCATATTTGAGTACTTCAGAAGCGAAATTACTAGTATATGGGGGACACGAGATTAAAACTTTAGGTACCGTAGTTGTAGAATGCTCTATGCGCAATATTTTGAAGAGCGTAGAGTTTTTCGTAACGCAAAGTAGCAGAATTCCCATTTTAGGGCTCCATTCTTGTGTAGATTTCAATTTAATCAAGCGTATTAATCAGTTGAAAAAGCCCTTAACGAAAAGCACAATAATAGCACACAATTGTGATGTATTTAAAGGTTTAGGAAAGTTTGCAACAAATATAAAAATTAGAAATTTTTGAAAACTCTACGCCCGTGGCAAAGCCTGCACGAAGATTACCGCTAGCTATTAGGGCTGCAGTTAAAGAAGAACTAACAAGACTGGAACAATTAAATGTAATTGAGAAAGTTATAGATGCGGTTGAGTGGATATCAAATGTAGTTGTGGTAGAGAAACCAAATAAAAAAATCAGATTATGTTTAGATCCGAGGGATTTAAATAAGGTCATAAAACCTTTAAGTCTTCCTCTTTCATCGTTTCATGAAATAAGTGAAAAATTGACTAACAAAAATTTTTTTACGGTTCTTGATTTCAAAGATGGGTATTGCCAAATAGAACTTGATGAAAAATCAAGTCAGCTATGTACTTTCAGCACGCCATTTGGCTGCTACTGTTTTAAAAGACTACCGTTTGGAATAAAAACAGCCCCAGAACTATTTCAAAGGTTAAATGAAGAGAATTTCAAGGGTATTCCCAATGTTGCTATTTATCTTGATGACATACTTATTGCTACGGAGACAGAAGAAGAACATGATGAGATTTTATAGAAAATTATTAACAGGGCACAAAAGTTAGGAATGAAATTTAATGAAGAAAAATTGCAATGTAAAGTAAAGTCAGTCAAGTTTTTGGGTCATGTAATATCAGGACAAGGTATCGCCTGTGATCCTGAGCGGGTGAAAGCTATTGAGAAAATTGGAAAACCGAGAGATAAATAACATTTACAACGAATTCTAGGCTTCATAAACTATGTTCGTGACTTTATACCAAATTTATCGCAGATCGAGCAACCATTAAGGGAATTATTACGTAAAGACAAAATTTTTAAGTGGGAACATATTCACGAAAAATGTTTGCTTGAAGTAGAAAACTTAGTTATAAATGCTCCAAGTTTAAAAATTTGGGATCCTTCAAAGTCCATCGCAATTCAGTGCGATGCTTCTCAATTTGGGCTGGGTGCGTGTCTTCTTCAAGACGGAAAACCAGTATGGTTTGCATCAAGGAGTTTATCAGATACTGAAACGAGATACTCACAAATTGAAAAAGAGCTTTTGGCAATAGTTTTTGCTTGCACCAGATTTCATTATTTTATTTATGGAAAGCATATTAATGTTTTCACAGATCACAAACCTATCTTAGGTCTAGTTACCAAAGATCTATCGAAGATCGCTAGTCCACGACTTCAAAGAATGCTACTTCGCTTATTTAAATATGATTTAAAGATAACTTACTTACCGGGCAGACAAATGCTCGTTGCAGATTTGCTGTCCAGGCATTTTGATAAATCTAATGGGGAATCATAAATTCACGATATTGATTTGTTCGTGCATTCTTTAAATGTAAGTGATAGTCGTAAAGAAATGTTCAAAAAAGAAACTGTCAGGGATCCAGAGTTGCAAGTTATTATTAAATATTTGAAAGAAGGTTGGCCCGAAAAGAAGATTAACGTTCGAGATAACGTTAAAAGTTTTTACAAGTTGAAAAATGATCTCACCTTAGATGAAGGTGTAGTGTTTCTTCATGATAGAATTATATTATCGTTCCCCGAACCATGCGTCAAGAAGTTCTTCGGCAACTTCACGAGCCTCATCTGGGGATTGAGAAGACAAAAAGTCGGGCTCCAACCCTCATTTTTTGGCCAGGCCTGAATGAAGCAATTGAAAATATGATAGTAAAATGTGAAATATGTCAAAAGTACAGAAATTCTAACGCAACAGAGCCCTATATTCCCCACTCTGTCCCAAATATTCCATTTGATAAAATCGGTGTTGATATATGTGAAATATATCGAAAACCTTACTTGATAATTAATGATTATTTTTCAAAATATATAGATATTTTGTTGCTTAGAAATAAAACTACAAGTGAAGTTATAACGAAATTAAAGCACTTATTCTCCTATCATGGAATTTCTAGAACTATTATAGCAGATAATATGCCATTCGGATCATATGAATTCAAAAAGTTTTGCATGCGATTTGACATAGATATCGTCACTACAAAGCCCAACCTACTCACAAGCAAATGGCTTGGCAGAAAAATCAGTGAGCATAGCCAAAAACTTAATTCGAAAAACAGTTGAATCCAATCAGGAATTATGGCTCAGTCTTTTAGAATATCGTAATACGCCAATTAAAGGCTCGAACAAATCCCACGCTGAAATCTTATTTGGTAGAAAGCAAAGAACTTTAGTTCCAGGTCGCAAAAAATTATTTGAAAGCCATACCAGTCAGTTAGAAACAATACACAAAAATAACTGTCGAAATCAGAAATATTATAATCGAACTGCAAAATCTAGAAGGGAACTTTCTCCAAACCAACAAATCTGGGTACAAGGTAACAAATTCTGGGAAAAAGGAAAGGTACTGGCAAGACATGAGTCACCGCGTTCGTATTGGGTCGAAAAAGAAGATGGAACAGTTCTTCGTAGAAATTCGTCAGTCTTGAGATCAAGACAATAAATTGGTTTTAGATTTCGAAGCAATAGAAGAATACTGCACATTTCTGGCCCTTGAATAAGAAAATATTTAGTGTACATTAGAATTCGTACAGAAATATCGTATTACAAAATGTAATGATAACTGGCTTAGAAACAATTTAATAATGTAAAAATAAAAATGTAATATTTGAACTAGTAAGAAACGTATCAGGTAATCAGTTGTCACTTAAGAGAATAATTACTTACGTGTGAATAAAATATGTGAATTTAAATGAAACAAAAGAAATATGTGCATAGCTATAAGTATAAGCAAAATGAATTTAAAGAGGGGAAGATGTAATAGTTGGATACGATTAGATTTAGTACAATTGTAGTGTATTGGATAGCACCTGTTCAGCTATGCAGTATGCATGCTCAGAGAACTTGATAAAAAACCTGTTAGAGATAAGAGTTAGTTATAAGTATGAAGTACACGAATAAAGTGGTTTTCAAAGAATAATACACGCCCTAAACCTATACACACGCTGCATAAGTCAGCATAATATTCATTCAATCATAATTTAATCATTTAAAATGATTTGTGTAATTGAACGGTGCAATATTTTCCCAATGTAACTTAAGCTACAGTATTAATAACTACAAAGGTGGGTGATTAAGTTCGCGAATTGAGCAGGTAGATCATTAATGGGGGTAGTTTAATGAAACGTTATGGCTTTAGGGACGTATTATAAGCATCAATTGCAAGTTTTATTTTCATCGAGCCATTAGTTTTTGAACCTTCGTCGACCAAGCAACTCAATCTGGAAGAAAGTGTAAAATATAATCGAGTACCACACTGTTATAAAGATCCTCGCCAAACAAGGAAAGTAGGCTCAAATCATAATGGAAAAGATGGCATCCTTTCCAATTTGTCTTTTTAAACCAAATAAGACGACGACCCACGAGCGGGACGGCCAATCTAAGTGACCACTCCAAATATTGCTCAAAAAGTCGAAAAGTGATAGATGCTATACTCAAAAAGAAACAGCTCGCAGAAATGCTTGCAGTGCCAGATACAACCATTTGAAATATTATACAAATCATCCTGGCATGAATAAGATGTAGTGCAAGGTGTAGTAAAGACGAGGGTGGAGTATTGAGTCGAATCGCTACTGGAGACAAAACTTGGATTGATCATTACAATCCTGAGTCCAAACAAGGTTATATGCAGTGACACAAATACGCACACCACCCCCGAAGAAATTCAAGGTGTCACCATCTGCTGGAAAAGTCATGGCAGATGACTCAGAAGGGATACTGTTGATAGAACTCAGAGGGGATGCTGTTGATAGATTTTAAAAACAAAGTCATCTCCACAACTATAGAATACTACGCTTCAATTCTACAATAGTTGAAAGAAGCCATCAAAGAAAGAAGAAAATTGACCAAAGCACGACAACGAGCCTGTTCGCAGGAGTAGTTTTTCGTTTACTGCCCTGCATAAAGTGGGATCGATATTTTACATCAGCCACTCTGCAGCCATGATATGGCTCCCAGCGATTATTATTTTTTTCCCAAAATTGAAAAAAAAAAATTTTGTGGGAAGAAGTTTTCCAATGATGAAGTGAAGGTTGCGACTTTGGCATACCTTTCCGATAAAGACAAAACATTTTTTAAAAGGTGGATATTGGAGTACCAGGCAAATATATTGAAAAAGAAAAATAAATTTGCATTTATATTTGCACTTCTTACTCCTTTTCCACGAACTTAAATATTTGAAATCAAAACTATCAAAATCAAAGGTATCACGATATAACCCTAACCGTTCACCAACTATGACTGCGAGACTGCAAGATATGATTAAAATACTGTATTAATGCCATCAGAATGTTAGCTTATATACAGGGGTTTAAAAATAAAGACAATAATTTTGTATTTAAATAAAACACCGAATTATTAACATAGGGGGCTGAAATTTATTCCAAATGTAGTACACATGTTATTTTGAAGTCTAAAATTAAATTTTGGTCACGTGACTTCCGCGATCACGTTTGCAGTGATGGATTCATTGCAGCCAATTTCACGCCACTCCTAGCGGGAGCTTAGTGTACACATAGGCTTAAAATTTTGTTTAAATGATAGCGTAATGTAACATCAAAAACGTATATGCCTGTTTGAGATACGTTCAAAAATTTATTTCGCGTACTTGGTTTTTTGAAAATTTATATGTTGTTAGAACTTAAAATATCAATTAAATGGCAGCTGGTGCCAAAGCACTAAAGATAACCAACATTTGGTGAAACTAGGACCTATATCACATATATACCACTGTATCTTGAGTATTTCAGCTCAATCGGATGACGTGTTCACGTACAACGGTGATTTTTCGGTGAATTATTATGTCCTTATTGAATAACATGTTTATTGGTTTCTGGCGATGTCGAGCTATTTCATCTTTAAATTTCTCTGTCGATTATCAAAAAGAAGATTTTTCTAAACGTTAATGTGAAATTACCATGTTCAAATAGAATTGTTTTCTAACTGTGGGACGATCAAAAATTTAAATTTAACTAAGCTCATAGTGTATATCTAACTGATGTGACCCACTTGCAGTGGGAGATTATTGATTTTTTGAGAAACAGTGCATACTTTCGAAACTAGTAGCCATTCATTCTATGAATTTTTCCATCCTAGTGATTCTTTGCTCTCATATGTTCACCAGTATTCTTCGAAAATCACATCGAATATTAATAACTGATTTCTTACCCTAAATTTACTTCGCTTCCATTCAACTTTACGTGCAAACGCGCATGCATCATAGAGTCAACTTCTTTTCTACTACCCTGTTAGATCTCATCAATCTTGCATGTTGCATATATACACATTCATAGCAGATTACATCTTTTTCTTTAGTCTTAAAACAATAATTTGCCTACTAGCTGGCACGTCGGGAAACTGTAACGAGTGTGAAATGTTATAAGATATCTACATACATTTCCATAATAATTAAATTAATTACAGTAAAAACGGATTCAACTTGAACCTAAAGTACTGCACATGATACACCCAATTCCATTTATTATTATACTCAACAACCTTTTATGCGTTTAACAAAAAAATTATATTATTTGCTTGAGTGCTACTGGAAACGAATTTAGTCAAACAAAACTCGATCCAAATCATCGTTTTGTAAGCTTTATAAAATCAGTAAAAAAAAAACTCTAGCGCACCTGAACCGCTAGAAAACTAATTTTCGAAGAAATTGTCTTTGAGTGACAAAAAAGTGTGGAAAGACGTAATACACTGTTTTTTAGAATCATATCAATCATTCCTTATCCAAAGCAACAAAACTCAACTAAAACAGATATAATTCAGTGCTGGCAACACTTTCCGAATGAAGCAGCAATAAGTTTACCATAACAAGCTCATACTCAAATCAACGTAACCTTTGAATTTCGTTCTCTTCGCAGGAATCATATCAACCATTCCTTATCCAAAGCAACAAAACTCAACTATAACACAAATAATTCAGTGCGGGCAACACTTTCCGAACGAAGCAGCAATAAGTTTACCATAACAAGCTCATACTCAAATCAACGTATGCTTTGAATTTCGTTCGAAGGTTTCAGCGGTTAAACGTTGTTTGAGGCTGCCATCCGAAAAATGTTCAAAACTCGAAAAATTTAAAAAAGAATTCCTTATTTTTTATTGCAAATGCTTTGCATATGAGAACGTTGTTTGAAGCATCTGTTGGTGCAATATTTACGGAAATGGCTAATGCTGGTTAGCCTGTATCAACAGCAAAGAATAATACATACCAATTCTGCTTCGCGCTAAGTTAAACCCAACCAGTAAATTTCGTTTCGATTGAATCACTGCGCTGGAAGTTATACGGGTGAAAAAAATTTTAGCGTAACCACCCTCAAAATTCATCAAATTTTCACAGCGTTAATATTTGTTGTTAATTTTCATTGCAGGATCATTTCCATTTGGAAATCTAATGGCATAATCGCTCAGTAAAGAAATTAAACAAAATTACAAAAATGGTCATAGCTGGCAGCTCTTTCATGATTTTGGTACGAAATTTCTATGACATTTGGTTTACATTAAAGTCCATTTGCTGCGTGAACTTCGTTTTGATTTTTACACTGGACCGGAAGTTATAGGGAAATAAGCTTTATTTTGCTGAGCAAATTTGCAAGATTTAGGAGACAAAAATCACCATAGCTGGCAACTCTATTCTAATTTTTCAGCCAAATTTTCATCAAACGTTACATAAAATAAGATCCAAGTATTGGATGAATCTTGTCAAAATTTGATGGCTGAATCGGAAGTAATAGGCCAAAAACCGGTTTTTTTTCTGGGTGATTTTTCAAGATGGTACCACTGGCACAGGGTTGCCCGCATTTCAAAATCACTTCTATCAGACCTGGTCCTAGCTAATACCAACATGTCCTGTAAATTTCATTATGATCGGATAATCCGGTCGTCAGTTCTCGTGAACAGAACTTTCGAGTGCTGAAAATAGAGGTAATTTGGTGATGGGTTGCCGTTCTTGTGCAAATCGGAATTTTGAACATTTTAATTTGATATGATGGATAAAGGTTGAAATTTATCAGTGATCTGATTTTTGTGTCAAAAATCAAAAATTTTTCAGGAAGGTCAATGATTTGAAGGTTTTTTATTCAGGAGCCTGCCGTAGCTACAGGGTTACCCGCACTGTCTTAAAAATCCACATGTGCTAAATTTTAGTCAACATTAATACGCTCTGGAAATTTCACGATGATCCATTGTTTTTCTTACAAGTAATGACAAATCAAAATTTGAAAAAAATCTTTGCCTACTTTTAAGCACCCTGCACCCACACACGACTCACAATTTCCAATTTTTTATCATAAACGAGCTTAGAACATAAATACTTTTCATTCCCAATACTTTTCTTTAGCAAAACTTTTCACTGCTTGGAAATATAGGAGTACATCAAAATTCACTAAAACGCTCGCCGCCGCCAAAAGATTTAGAATATCTGAATTTGAAAAAGTCGTGGACCTACCTACTATATACATCTACGTTCTCCGAAAATTTCAGCTCAATCGAATCGGCCACTCCAGAGATTATCTCCCTTAATCATTTTGCTGATATATATATATATATATATATATATATATATATATATATATATATATATATATATATATATATATATATATATATATATATATAAAGAAATATGAATTTTCGGCGAAACGAGTTTAATACTATTGTTCTTCGAACATTAGTAAAAATCAGGCCGCTTTTAAATTATACTCAAAAAGTAGGTTTTGTCGATTGTTATATGACTTTGATTAAAGAGTTTTTAGTTGAAATAAAATTTACTGCTTATAAAAGTGTTTCATATTCGTTACACTAGCAACAAACGATCGATAGATCGTTAATCAATTCCACTTTTGCGAACCTTTTATTTAACAACCTTAGTATTTCAGCCACACCCGGATAAATACATTACAATTTATGAATCAAACAATGCTTTGAACTGTGATTCTTACTCTTATTATTCAAGTCTAAAAAATATTCGTTAGGTTAATTTAAAATACATATTCTATCGGATTAAGAGCAATTGATATGGCACGTTTCACGTTATTAAACTCTGCAATTTGTGTGCCAAAATTAAGTAACATTTTATTAAGAAATTGTAACTATAAATTATAATATTTTATCTATTAATCGGCTAATGCGGTGTGGATGCAAGTTATTTGCTTGTTACTTACAACCCATTAGTTTACTATATTTTTAATCAATAGCTACGCCTCTGAAATAAAGTTTTCATCACTATGCATCATGATACAGACAAAAACTTAGATATTGCATATATCGCTGAATTAATATCTAGTTGTAGATAATTTACAGCAACATTTTTACTAATTTTCGAAGAAAAGTAGTATTAAACTCGTTTCGCCGAAAATTCATATTTCTTTATATATATATATATATATCATCAAAATGATTAAGGGAGATAATCTCTGGAGTGGCCAATCCGATTGATATGAAACTTTCGGAGAACGTAGATGTATTTAGTAGATAGGTCCACGACTTTCTCAAATCCAGATATCCTAAACCTTTTGGCGGCGGCGAGCGTTTTAGTGAATTTTCAGGTACTCCTATATTTCCAAGCAGCGAAAATTTTTGTTCAAACAAAGTATTGGGAATGAAAACTTATTATGTTCTAAGCTTGCCGATGGTTAAGAATTGGAAATTTTGTGCCGTATGTGGGTGCAGCGTGCCTAAAAGTAGGCAAGGATTATTTTTCAAATTTTGATTTGTCATTACTTCTGACAAAAACATTAGATCATCGTGAAATTTGCAGAGCGTATTGATGTTGACTAAAGTTTAATACACATGGATTTCCAAGGTCGTGCGGGTAACCCTGTAGCTGCGACAGGCTCTTGAAAAAAAATCCTTCAAATCATTGAACCTCCTGAAAGATTTTTGATTTTGGACAAAAAATTCAAATCATTGATAAATTTTAACGTTTGTGCATCATGTCAATTTGAAATTTTTAAAATTCCGATTTGCACAAGAACGGCAACCCATCACTAAATTACCTCTATTTTCAGCACTCGAAAGTTCTGTTCACGAGAACTGACGACCGGATTATCCGATCGTAATGAAATTCACAGGACATGTTAGTATCAACTAGAACCAGGTCTGATAGAAGTGATTTTGAAATGCGGGCAACCCTGTGGCAGTGGTGCCATCTTGAAAAATCACTGAGAAAAAAAACAGCTTTTTGGCCTATAACTTCCGATTCAGCCATCAGATTTAAACAAAATTCACACAATATTTGGATCTTACTTAAGATAACATTTGGTGAAAATTGAACTGAAAAATTAGATTAGGGTTGCCAGCTATGGTGATTTTTGTCTCCTAAATCTTGCAAATTTGCTCAGCAAAATAAAGCTTTTTTCCCTATAACTTCCGGTGCAGTCATGATATCAAAATGAAGTTTATGCAGTAAATACATTTTAATGTGAGCCAAATGTCATAGGAATTTCGTTTAAAAATCGTAAAAGGGCTGCCAGCTATGACCATCTTTGTAATTTTTTGGAATTTCTTTACTGGGCGATTATGTCATTAGATTTGCAAATGGGAACGATCCTTCAATAAAAATTAGCAACAAATATTAACGCTTTAAAAATTTGAAAAGTTTTGAGTGTGGTAACCCTAAAATTTTTTTCACCCGTATAACTTCTAGCGCAGTGATTCAATCGAAACGAAATTTATTGGTTGGGTTTAGTTTAACGTGAAGCAGATTTGGTAGATATTTTGCTTTGCTGCTGACACAGGGTAACGAGTTTTAGCCATTTTCGTAACTATCGCATCAACAGATGCTTCAAATTACCTACTCATATGCAAAACATTTGCAATAAAGCTAAGAAACCAATTTTTAAATTTTCCGAGTTTTGAACATTTTTTGGATGGCAGCTTCAAACAACGTTAACCGCTAAAGCTTTCGATGAAATTCTCCGATGAGAACGAAATTCAAAGGATAAGTTGATTTAAGTATGAGCTTGTGAAGGTTAACTTATTGCTGCTTCGTTGGGAAAATGTTGCCAGCACTGAACATTTTCATCATTTGTGTTATAGTTGAGTTCTGTTGCTTTGAACAAGGAATGGTTGCTATGATTCTACAAAAAAGTGTATTACGTCTTTCCACATTTTTTTGTCACTCAAAGACAATTTCTTCGAAAATTAGTTTTCTAGCGGTTCAGGTGCGCTAGAGTTTTTGTTATTTATCCTGCAAACTTTTTTCCGAAAAATTTCAAAACACTTTTACTTGTGAGAACTCAAATTGAAAACTTTGATCCTAACCGCAATTGTTTACATGTTAGCAAGCACGGGGTGGAGATAATTTCCAATCCGTCATCGAAGTTTGATTTTTTAAAATATTTAAATTTTTTTACTCTTCTAAATATTAGCATTTTGTACTTCTATGCATTTTCATACACTCTTGCTTAAATCGCATAACTTAGGCATGAAATTTTTAACATTTATGGTTTTTTTAAACATTTCAGCATATTCCCACTCTTCTCTTCTACTCATTTTCATTCAACTATTCACCTGCATACCTTTTATCGCATTTACATTATTCGTCACATACATAACCATTTCTCTATTGCTCGCCACCAATACCACCTCAAATTTTCCTCCATTCCTCCTACTCCCCATTCCGTCATTTTCGTCCACACAACGCACAGTTTGAGTGCTTTAGAAGTGTTGCAAAATTCACCTTACTTATCGGTGTGCCCCTTGCGGTGAGCGACTACACTAATTGATGGGCACAAGTATCCAAGTTCACCCAAGAAAAGGGGTAAACTGGAATTGATGCCCCACACCCGGGAAATCCTACCACCAGAGGGCAAAAAGGTGGTAGAAGGGCTGAAAAAATGAAGAAAAACAGACCAAAATATACAAAAAAATAAAAAAGAAGATAAACCAATTAAGAAAAAGAAAAAAAAGAAAGAAAAGAAGCCCCAAAAGCAAACGCACAACCACAAAAACACAAACATATTAGCCCGACATCTATCGACAAAATTCATGTAACAGCTGTGTGGGGCCTCAAGTCCAGTTTTACCAAGAAAAGCTCATACGAAGTTGACTTTTTTTCTGTGAGATGGCTTTGGTTTTTTGAAGGTTAAGTTGAATGTTTTGGTAGTTAGTAAATTAAAAAAAGCTCGCATAATGTGTAGAAAGTTAAAAGAGATAATTTTCTGTTAGTCCTTTTGCTATTTTCTATCGATTGTGGTAGTGTATATTCGTTATTTTCTCCCTTAATTTTGAGCTGTTGAGTGGTACCACAGCAAATACAGCAACCTATGTCAGTCTTAGCGAAAGCATCAGCTGTTTTGTGATGGATCGTTTTTTTTGCGTCATTGTTCTATTCTGTTCTGTATCGGAGCAAAAAACACGCCTAATGTCTGGCACATTATGTTTCCTGTTCTATTTTATTACGAATACAAAGACAGTGTGTAGCTTAAGATATAGATGCAAGCAAAACTGAGTACATTACATAAACAAAATGACACAAATGACAAGACAGACGGACAACAGAACATGGGGACGACAGCGGCGACGCAGGGCGAAGGAGGCGCCACCATCGACCGTTCTGAATCTAGCCCTGAAGATATTCAGGAAGTCCGGGTGAGGAAGGAGGTGCCAGTTTCTGACCTCAGAAAGTGGGTGACGGTGACCCACAAAAAGAAAAAGGGCAGCATCACAAAAACACCAGTGACACCCGCTGGGCCGGAAAAGGCTCCGAAAGAGTGTACATCACAGGGCGGTAAGAAAGCAGGGCCGAAGAAAAAAAAGAAAAAGAATAACAGACAAAGACGGCGAGGGAAAGACGCTGTTTTAGTAAAACCAGCTCCGCGGAAGACTTACGCGGAGGTCGCCTGTAGCTAGGTCGGAAGAGGCTGTGATGGTTGTATCGGGAGTAATACCGATCGATCTGCTAGCGCGAGAACGCAAGGAAGGGTACCTCTTTCACTCAGAGCTGGAGAGAACGGAGGCTTTGACGCACGCGCGTACACTGACCCTCCAACTTTGGCAACAACGTTGGAGTGAAAGTGATAAAGGACGCTGGACGGCTAAGCTAATTGGTCTTATTGAGTCTTGGCTTAACCGGAGCCACGGAGAGGTAAACTTTTACCTTTGTCAATTTTTGACAGGGCACGGTTACTTCAGGAAATACCTGAACAGAATGGGTAAGGTGGTCTCACCGTACTGCCGGTACTGTGTGACTGAGCTCGATGATGCTCAGCACACATTCTTTATGTGCAGCCGCTTCGCAAGTTTGAGGCGCACCATTGAGTCCACGATCGGCCTGGTAGCGCCTGAGACTATGATGGATGCAATGCTGCGAAACGAGGAGAACTGGCGCGCAGTCTCAACATACGTTGAGAAAGTGCTGCGCATAAAGCGGGAGGAGGGTTGTCTTACCGACCAATAAGCTGTGGTAGTTCCTGAAGTCCGTGGTTACCAATGGGTGAGTCAGCACGACCGGGTCGAAGCAGTGCTTAGGCGGGTCCCGACTCGGAACTTCGTGGGCTTGTAGATGGTCCTTTTTTTTAGTGAGTCAAACCTCACATACCCCGTGGTGAAACGTCACCCGGGGATCTGATATGCAGATTTTTTTTGCCATCTACAATAGGGAAAAAAAAACCTGCAGGCGTTACCTGCACAGTGCGCAAGCTACGTAATATGCAAAAAAAGGCACTATATTTACTGAATGATGTGTACATGTTTGGTGTGGAAAGAGGTGAATGGTTGAATTTGGCAATAATTCCATAAATTGCCTTGTAGCATTTCCACAAATTTTACTTTTTAAGAACTAAACAGTACATCACGAATCAAACACTATTTTCTCCAACATGAATACATTCGAACTTTAAATTATTTTTGAATAATATGTACACAAAACTTAAAACTTATGAGAAGCAGCAAACACTTCACCGAGCGAAATATTTACCGAGAACGGAAGCTCCACAGCTGTTACTTTCGGATATCAAGTATACTCGTATAATCCGTTTGATTTAACTGAACTTCTCGTGACGGCTGCAGCAACTGCCTTAATATACACCAAAAGCAGCATTTCACATTTATATATCCAACTATCTGTTTCAATTATTTGGAACTTCATTTACATATTTAGTTAGGAGTTAGGTACATAATAATTTTCTGATAATTTATTAGAAACTTCGTACAAAATTCACCACACGAATACATTATATAAAATGCACATATTTCATTCAAAATATAATCCTTTATGAATTGACCTTGAAACTATGTCATCTTCAAGCTACACACCTCATTATTTAAACATTGTGAATTATGTAACAAATTATAAAATTTAATTGCAAACATACCTTGCTCTTATCCTTGTGAGTATTACTGCGTGGATTCCATATAGACAATTCTATTTTATACAATTCTATGAATTTATACACTTCATCATTGTTCTAAATTGCCATAATTCAATATAATGAACTATTCGGTATTTAAATTCACCGTCACTATGATCCTAATGCTTCAAATACATATTGGCCCAATATGTTGGCCCAACATATTGGCCAAAAATCCACTCAGGTTGGGAATGAGCCCAACATCAGCCCAACTCGCACCAAGGGGCTGTACACATATTGGCCATAGCCTCTCTTGGTCTTGCATGGGCCAATATGTATTTCCTACATGACACTTTCAATACCAACTGCAAAATGAGCCAGAATCAAACGTCAACAAATCTCAGCATAACGTTTGCCAGCCTGTCAAATCCGCTTCGTTGGTGCATGCTGGTGCCCAAAAACCCACTCGGACCGACCATATCGACCAATCGTAGCCATCTCACACCAAAGGGGTGTACACATATTGGCCAGAGGCTCTGTTGGTCTGGCTTGGGCCAATATGTATTTCCTACTTGAGTGGATTCTTGGCCAATATGTTGGGCCAACATATTGGGCCAATATGTATTTGAAGTTTAATCTGCTTCAGTATCACTGAGATAGTATATAATGGAGTCGACATTGACTGTATAACTTTCCACCAATAGCCCCCACGACTGACGGCAAATCAACAATCCAAAGGCGTATGCAATTTCAATTTTTCATTTTTTCGTAGGGGTCGAGAAAAACGTGGCATATGAAAATGCAAAGTACTATACTTGAAGTCGCAATCTATGTGTATGTAAAATTTCTAGTAAAATATCATTATTATTACGATAAAATCAAAAATACTTATTGTTTGAACTGCTCAACGTGCCTTAATGTTTGACTTTGAATATATAATTTCTTGTTCCTTCCTTATTTTTCCAGTATATACCATCTTCAATTATTGTGTCCACAATTCAAGTTCTATAAATCATTTTCTCTTGAATAAGATAAGAATCTATAAATCATATATTGAAATAAAGCTGTCGATCACAGCCGGTAAAAGATATTATACGTGGAATTTAATATAAAACGCGAAAACATAATTAGGCATTTCAAGAGGAGTTTTAAAATTAAACCACAAACTTGGAAATGGACAAGAGCCTCCCTCTTTCTTTTTTAACCGGGCTTGGGACACGGCTTTGGCGAAATTACGGCTTTCGTCCAACTTCGTAGCAGAAAATAAATAAATTCATAATAAATGTAATCTTGAAATATCTTAAAATAACTTGAAAATCTTGAAATATCTTGAAAATTTTGAAATAGGTCCATAAATATCTTCTTATGTTATAGTAAATGTTAGTCTACATTCCCTTAAAATGTATCATCGTATATATACTGCCGCATAGAAATTTTTTCGCTAATTTTCTTGGCCATGAAATTATACCTAGTTTTTAAGTATTTTCAATAACTAATTTAACGATCAGACTATAGTGTTGTCCGTTAGACATGTGCTCAGAATGATCCTCAAATAAATTTTTGTCAACACAGTGTTTCTGGACGGATATACTTATCGACTGATATGCCTTCGAAGACAAAATATTGTTGTGGCCACGGTACTGGTATATTCGAATGTTTTTCTCCGTTTCTTGACATATTGCTACTACACTTTCAGATGGAACTTTCAAAAATCCTCTAGTTTTATATTTTATAAGTGATTTTATATTAAGAGCACCCTGAATGGCTGAAATGCAACAATCACAATGAAGAATTTCACAAAGCTTAAATACAACAAATCCTGCTATGTATTCGACGATATACTTTGTGTATTGCGAAATTCTTCGTATTAAGCCCAAGAGAAGTTCAATGTGGTCCTGGTTGATTTTGTAAAGCGGCAAAAATTTTAGAATTTTTGTGGCTATAAAACGATCATACAGCACTTTCAGATACCGTAGCGAAGCGATTAGGCCCAAGAAACCTACGCTTCGTCCTGAATTTACTAAAGGTTTTCCCGATAGTAGCTTCAACTGTTTTATGTAACAAATGGCCTCTTGAAAAAATTTAAATATGACGTGAACATTAACTTCAGAGAGCGCTTTTTTATATAATCAAAATTTGAAAGATTCCAGCTATTCATAACATGAAATGAGTCATTAAAAATACAGATGAATTTGTATGCTGCTTCACTTACCGCAAACGCATTCAGTTGCAAAACTTCACGACAAAAATCCAGTGCGTCTGCTACAGACGCGCTTAAGGTTTGAACTGCAAGACGTACTTTCATTTTTTGGTTGCAAAAGTACTAATGCTCTTTTCGCAACTTATTTCCTAAATGTAATCCCTCCATTTCCTGTAGTTCCAAAAGAAATTGAAAATATTCCCATTTTATTTGTTTGCCCTCACAATCAACGATAACTTTCAAATCTGATAATGCATTTCTTACAAGTTTGAGCATATGGCATGGAATTGGATGGAGTACAATTTGGTCTTCATTTTGTTGGAATGTCACAAATCCTTGGGACATGGTATCACGCACATACGAGCCAAGTAATTTGGACATAGTAAGATTCGTTGTGGCTCCAACAAAAGTAATTCCTACTATTTGAACGCCAGTATCAGCGAAATGCTGGACGCAAAGAGATGTTAAGTTTGATTTTTGCTCGGCAGTAATGCTTGAGATAGCAAAATGAGCTAGAGGTATTTTCCACGGTTTGTTTATACAAACAGCTAAAAAAACTAGTAATAAAAAAACTCTAGCGCACCTGAACCGCTAGAAACACTAATGTTCGAAGAACAGTAGAAGAATCGTGCAGGTTTTGAGTGCATATTCCACCACATGTGCTGCTTATTACGGCCAAACTGTTTCAAATGCTACGTTTTACTTTGGTCTCTAGAATGCATTATAACTCATATGGTAGAAGGTTTCAGATATAACCACTGGCATGGGTTTCAAAGTTTATGAAAGAAAAACACTTGTTAATTATATTCGTTATCAGTTGCTTATTTCACCAAACTTTGAAAGCAGCATCTCATATAACATCAATGAAGAAAATGCTCAGTGTCTGCAGCACTGTAACTGAAGTTGGTGTTCGGGGCTGCGATCCGAAAAATTGGCAGAACTTAGGGAATTGAAACATCGGTTATTTATTTTCATTGTAAATGTTTCCGGTATGAATACTAACTGTAAGCATTTATTGATACAAAAGTAGCACAACCGACTCGTGCTGGCAACCTTTCGCCAGTATCAAAGTCAAGAAAATATCAAATCTGCTTCACGTTGTTTAATTACATTCGAAGTTATAGGAGTATAAAGAAATTTAGGGTTACCTGCAGCGAGTTTTTTCAAATGATCGAAAGCTTAATATTTGCTGTTTATTGTCACTACAATATCATTATTATTTGAAAATTCTACGATAAAACCGCTTAATAAAGATATTACAATAAAACACAAAACCAACAATAGCTGGCAACCCTATAGTGGCTTTTCAACCAAATTTGGTCTGAATAATGTTTATGACAGGTTTCATTAATTGTATGAAATTCGTATTGATTTCATGACTGCACTGGAAGTTATAGTGCAAAAAGTTTTATTTTCCTGAGCGAATTTTCAAAACCAAAGACACAAAAATTACCATAGCTGGCAGCACCAATAACATTTTTCAACCAAATTTCCATCAAACAGAGATTAGAGTTAGGTGTGTCTACTGTGTCAATTTCATGAAAATCTGGTAACTTATTCACATTTCATAGGGCAAAAAGCAGTTTTTTTTCTTTGTAATTTTTCAAGATGGCACCACTGGCACAGACTTGCCCACAATTCAAAATCGCTTCTATCAAATCTGGTCTTACTTAAGTCCAGTGCATTCTGTAAATTTTAGCTGTATCTGATTATTGGTTCGTGAGTTTCCGTGAACAGAAGTTTTTGATGCTAAAAATATAGGTTAACTGGGAGAGGGTTACCGTTCTTGTCCGACATGAAATTTATTTAGTTTTATTTTGAACGTGTAGATAAAACATAAGATTTATATACAGATTGGTTTTATTGTAAGAAACGGACATTTTTTTGAATATTCGATGGTTTGAATGTTTTCACTTCCAATTTTTTTTTTTTCAAAATGAAGACACCAAAATTATCATAGCTGGCAGCTCCAACCGAATTTTTCAACCAAACTTCTACCAAACGTGGCTTAAAGTAAGGTCCAGCAATTGTGTGAGTTTCGTCAAAATCGAACGATTCAATCAGAATTTATAGGGCTAAAAACAGTTATCTTTTTTAGTGGTTCTTCAAGATGGCAACACTGGCACAGAATCGCCCGCATTTCAAAATCACTTCTATCAGACCTGGTCCTATTTAAGGCCAATACATTCTGTGAATTTCAAATAATTCTGCTCATCGGATCGTGAGTTTCCGTGAACAGAAGTTTTTGATGCTAAAAATATAGGTAAATTGGGCAAGGGTTACCAGGCGTGCCCGTTATACCATAACTTTTTTTTTTTTTTGGTTATATAAACAAAGCACAAGATTTACATATGAATGGCTGTTTTTTGAAGAAACGGCATTTTTTCAAGAGAGACGATGATTTGGAGGTTTTCACTTTCAGTGCCTGCCCTAGCTACAGGGTTGCTAGCACGCTCATTAAAAGCTACACAAATCTACAACTAAATAATATCAATATGTCCTGAAAATTTCGTAATGATTGAGTAGCTCTGTCAAAAGTTATCGAAATTTAAAAATTTTCAAATTTTCCCGTCTTCTTTTTAGGCACCCAGCGCACACATAGGGTTAAAAAATTCCAAAGCATTATCCGATTCATATGTAAAACACGTTAGAAATTTATTTCGTTAACTTTATTTTTGCGAAAATCATTTGTGCACGAAATAATAGGTATATTAAAAATATCACTTAAATGGCCGCCGGCGCCAAAAGGTTAACAATAACTGACATTTAAAGAGACCTGGACCTATTCTGCATATACACCAATATATCCTGAAAATTTCAGCTCAATCGGATGGCGCGTTCCCGAGATTATCTCACTGAAATTTTTTGTACATATATATATATATATATAAAGAAATATGAATTTTTGGCCGAATCGATTTTAATACTAATGTTCTTCGAACATTAGTAAAAAAACTCTAGCGCACCTGAACCGCTAGAAACACTAATGTTCGAAGAACAGTAGAAGAATCGTGCAGGTTTTGAGTGCATATTCCACCACATGCGCTGCTTATTACGGCCAAATTGTTTCAAATGCCATGTTTTACTTTTGTCTCAAGAATGCATTATAACTCATATGGTAGAAGGTTTCAGTAATTACCACTGGCATGAATTTCAACGTTTGTGAGAGCAAAACACGGGTAAATTATATTCATTATCCGTTGCTTATATCACAAAATTTTGAAAGCAGCATCTCATATAATATCAATGAAGAAAATGCTCAGTACCTGCAGCACTGTAACTGAAGTTGGAGTTTGGGGCTGCGATCCGAAAAATTTGCAGAACTTTGAGAATTGAAACATCGGTTATTCATTTTCATTGTAAATGTTTCCGGTATGAATACTAACTGTAAGCATTTTTTGACACAAAAGTAGCACAACCGACTCGTGCTGGCAACCTTTCGCCAGTATCAAAGCCAAGAATATATCACATCTGCTTCACGTTGTTATATAACATTTGAAGTTATAGGAGCATAAAGAAATTTAGGGTAACCTGCAGCGAGTTTTTTCAAATAATCGAAAGCTTAATATTTGCTGTTTATTGTCACTACAGTATCATAAACAATTGAAAATTCTAGGATAAAACCGCTTAATAAAGATATTGCAAACAAACACAAAACCAACAATAGCTTGCAACCCTATCATGGCTTTACAAGCAAATTAGGCTTGAATAATGTTTATAATAGGTTCCAGTAATTGTATGAAATTCGTATTGATTTCATGACTGCACTGGAAGTTATAGGGCAAAAAGTTTTATTTTCCTGAGCGAATTTTCAAAACCAAAGACACAAAAATTACCATAGCTGGCAGCGCCAATCGAATTTTTCAACCAAATTTCTATCAAACAGAGTTTAGAGTAAGGTTCAGCTACTGTGTCAATTTCATGAAAATCTGGTAACTTATTCAAAAAAAAGCATTTTTTTTCTTTGTAATTTTTCAAGATGGCACCACTGGAACAGAGTTGCCTACAATTCAAAATCGCTTCTATCAGACCTGGTTCTATTTAAATCCAATGCATTCTGTAAATTTCAATTCTATCTGATTATTGATTCGTGAGTTCCCGTGAACAGAAGTTTTTGAAGCTAAAAATATAGGTTAACTGAGAGAGGGTTACCGTTCTTGTCCGACATGAAATTTCCAAAGTTTTACTTTGACTGTGTAGATTAAGCTTAAGATTTGTATACAGATTGGTTTTATTGTAGAAAAAGACATTTTTTAGGATATTCGATGGTTTGAATGTTTTCACTTCCAAATTTTTTTTTTTCAAATTTAAGACACCAAAATTATCATAGCTGGCAGCTCCAACCGAATTTTTCAACCAAATTTCTATCAAACGTGGTCTGAAGTAAGGTGCAGCTACGGTGTGAATTTCGTCAAAATCGAACGATTCAATCAGAATTTATAGGGCTAAAAACAGTTATCTTTTTTAGTGATTTTTCACGATGGCACCACTGGCACAGAATCACCCGCATTTTGAAATCACTTCTATCAGACCTGGTCCCATTTAAGACCAATACATTCTGCAAATTTCAATAAATTCTGTTCATCGGATTGTGAGTTTCCGTGAACAGAAATTTTTGATGCTTAAAATATAGGTAACTTGGGCAAGGGTTACCAGGCGTGCCCGTTATACCATATCAAATTTTTTTTTTTGTTTATGCAAACAAAGCTAAAAATTTTCATATGAGTGGTTTTTGTTTTAAGAAACGACATTTTTTCAAGAGAGACGATGATTTGGAAGTTTTCACTTTCAGTGCTTGCCCTAGCTACAGGGTTGCTAGAACGCTCATTAAAACGTACACTAATCTACAACTAAATAAAACAAACATGTTTTGAAAATTTCGTAATCATGAAATAGCTCTGTCAAAAGTTATCGCAATTTAAAAATTTTCAAATTTTCCCGTTTTCTTTTTAGGCACCATGGCGCACACATGGGGTTAAAAAATTCCAAAACGTTATCTGATTCACATGTAAAACTTGTTCGAAATTTAAGTCGTCAACTTTATTTTTGCAAAAATTATTTGTGTACGGAATAATAGGTATATTAAAAAAATC
>OX376373.1:125219604-125256101 GCA_947369275.1 Nemotelus nigrinus | reverse complement strand
CCACTGTTCTTCGAACATTAGTGTTTCTAGCGGTTCAGGTGCGCTAGAGTTTTTTTTTTTTTAATTCATTCTAAGGCCACTTTGATGTTGGTCAAAACCCGGTTTTTGTTTTTTTTTCAGACTTTCCTGAGAGCAGCTATCATGCACGCCAGCTTTTTTTGGTGTATTCTTCAAAAAATTGTAAGAGGCGACAGGGGGCCACAAAATATTTTTAACAATTTTGTTTATGTAGTCTAAGACATATAAAGTATGTGTAAAAAGTTTCATTAAGATATGTCTTTTTATTCAATTAAAAACAAGCCTTTGAAAATAACATTGTTTTTACTAATGTTCGAAGAACAATAGTATTAAACTCGTTTCGCCGAAAATTCATATTTCTTTATATATATATATATATATATATATATATATATATATATATATATATATATATATATATATATATATATATATATATATATATATATATATATATATATATATATATATATATATATATATATATATATATATATATATATATATATATATATATATATATATATATCAGCAAAATGATTAAGGGAGATAATCTCTGGATTGGCCAATTCGATTGAGCTGAAATTTTCGGAGAACGTAGATGTATATAGTAGGTAGGTCCACGACTTTCTCAAATTCAGATATTCTAAATTTTTTGGCGGCGGCGAGCGTTTTAGTGAATTTTGATGTACTCCTATATTTCCAAGCAGTGAAAAGTTTTGCTAAAGAAAAGTATTGGAAATGAAAAGTAATTATGTTCTAAGCTTGTTTATGATAAAAAAATTGGAAATTGTGAGTCGTGTGTGGGTGCAGGGTGCCTAAAAGTAGGCAAAGATTTTTTTTCAAATTTTGATTTGTCATTACTTGTAAGAAAAACAATGGATCACCGTGAAATTTCCAGAGCGTATTAATGTTGACTAAAATTTAGCACATGGGATTTTTAGGACAGTGCGGGTAACCCTGTAGCTACGGCAGGCTCCTGAATAAAAAACCTTCAAATCATTGACCTTCCTGAAAAATTTTTGATTTTTGACAAAAAAATCAGATCACTGATAAATTTCAACCTTTGTCCATCATATCAAATTAAAATGTTCAAAATTCCGATTTGCACAAGAACGGCAACCCATCACCAAATTACCTCTATTTTCAGCACTCGAAAGTTCTGTTCACGAGAACTGACGACCGGATTATCCGATCACAATGAAATTTACAGGACATGTTGGTATTAGCTAGGACCAGGTCTGATAGAAGTGATTTTGAAATGCGGGCAACCCTGTGCCAGTGGTACCATCTTGAAAAATCACCCAGAAAAAAAACCGGTTTTTGTCCTATTACTTCCGATTCAGCCATCAGATTTTGACAAGATTCATCCAATACTTGGATCTTATTTTATGTAACGTTTGATAAAAATTTGGCTGAAAAATTAGAACAGAGTTGCCAGCTATGGTGATTTTTGTCTCCTAAATCTTGCAAATTTTTTCAGCAAAATAAAGCTTATTTCCCTATAACTTCCGGTCCAGTGTAAAAATCAAAACGAAGTTCACGCAGCAAATGGACTTTAATGTAAACCAAATGTCATAGAAATTTCGTACCAAAATCATGAAAGAGCTGCCAGCTATGACCATTTTTGTAATTTTGTTTAATATCTTTACTGAGCGATTATGTCATTAGATTTCCAACTGGAAATGATCCTGCAATGAAAATTAACAAAAAATATTAACGCTTTGAAAATTTGATAAATTTTGAGGGTGGTAACCCTAAAATTTTTTTCACCCGTATAACTTCCAGCGCAGTGATTCAATCGAAACCAAATTTACTGGTTGGGTTTAACTTAGCGTGAAGCAGAATTGGTATGTATTATGCTTTGCTGTTGATACAGGCTAAGCAGCATTAGCCATTTCCGTAAATATTGCACCAACAGATGCTTCAAACAACGTTCTCATATGCAAAGCATTTGCAATAAAAAATAAGGAATTCTTTTTTAAATTTTTTGAATTTTGAACATTTTTCGGATGGCAGCCTCAAACAACGTTTAACCGCTGAAACCTTCGAACGAAATTCAAAGCATACGTTGATTTGAGTATGAGCTTGTTATGGTAAACTTATTGCTGTTTCGTTCGGAAAGTGTTGCCCGCACTGAATTATTTGTGTTATAGTTGAGTTTTGTTGCTTTGGATAAGGAATGGTTGATATGATTCCTGCGAAGAGAACGAAATTCAAAGGTTACGTTGATTTGAGTATGAGCTTGTTATGGTAAACTTATTGCTGCTTCATGCGGAAAGTGTTGCCAGCACTGAATTATATCTGTTATAGTTGAGTTTTGTTGCTTTGGATAAGGAATGATTGATATGATTCTAAAAAACAGTGTATTACGTCTTTCCACACTTTTTTGTCACTCAAAGACAATTTCTTCGAAAATTAGTTTTCTAGCGGTTCAGGTGCGCTAGAGTTTTTTTTTTTTTCAAATCAAAAATTTTTCAGGAAGGTCAATGATTTGAAGGTTTTTTATTCAGGAGCCTGCCGTAGCTACAGGGTTACCCGCACTGTCCTAAAAATCCACATGTGCTAAACTTTAAACAACATTAATACGCTCTGGAAATTTCACGATGATCCATTGTTTTTCTTACAAGTAATGACAAATCAAAATTTGAAAAAAAATCTTTGCCTACTTTTGGGCACCCTGCACCCACACACGACTCACAATATCCAATTTTTTATCATAAACGAGCTTAGAACATAATTACTTTTCATTCCCAATACTTTTCTTTAGCTAAACTTTTCACTGCTTGGAAATATAGGAGTACTTCAAAATTCACTAAAACGCTCGCCGCCGCCAAAAGGTTTAGAATATCTGAATTTGTCGTGGACCTACCTACTATATACATCTACGTTCTCCGAAAATTTCAGCTCAATCGAATCGGCCACTCCAGAGATTATCTCCCTTAATCATTTTGCTGATATATATATATATATATATATATATATATATATATATATATATATATATATATATATATATATATATATATATATATATATATATATATATACATATATATATATATATATATATATATATATATATATATATATATATATATATATATATATATATATATATATATATATATATATATATATATATATATATATATGTATATATATATATAAAGAAATATGAATTTTCGGCGAAACGAGTTTAATACTATTGTTCTTCGAACATTAGTAAAAACGCGTAACCGGACTTTAACGTGGATTGGCGCGACGGGGCGTCTGGGAGTCGGGAAGTAGTCGCGGTAAAATTAAAGAGAATTTTTACGTGATTCTCTGGGGAAGGGGGTGATATTACGCGTCAGGTCAATGGATACGCCAGCGAGGAGGCTTAGTGCCTTGAATTTTTAAATATTAATAGGAATATTGTAAATTGTAAATATTAATAGGAAGAATAGGAAAATAGAAGAACAATAGGTAGCCTAGGTAACGCTCCTTTCGACGATGCAGCCGAACGCCAGCAAGCCCCGAAGATTACAACCAAAACACTAATACATGACCGCAATCATCGTGACTCGGAAGCGTACCAGCCACGAGAGGAGCAATTTACCCAAACGACCCTTACCTGAGAATCACCTTTCATATCTGACGTCGAAGGGTGGAGGATGCCCGATTTGGGACATTTCGGAATCCACTGAGGGATTAACGTGAACCGTCTTCGTCGTGTTCACCTTTCCGGCCACCAACAAACGATTGTAATGATCAGAGCAGCAATGACCACGCAACCAACGAATATCCTTGATGATACAATTCGACATATTCCCTTGCATTTGCTTTTCGGTCCTAGACTTTCGGACGAAAGGCACCCTCCATCAAAATGTCTTCTTCGTCGATACGTATCCTGCATTAGTATTTTATCGCGCGATTCGTGAAAACCCAACAAACTCAACCGATTATTTGGCATCACCGTGCGACGACTAAACCTCATTTGCGAGTAGTTCTGGATGTTTTAATCACTCTGCAATTAATTGATTATAAGCTAAGACAGATCAACTTTACTTTGATTTGAATGTCGATGGTTTTTTATGAGATGTTGAATCGAGTCCCATGTGAATTTATGTAAACAAACACTAAACACTCAGACGAAACGTCAAACCACGACGACGATCGGCGACAGGGACGCCGCCAAGCGGCTGGAAGCGTCGACATTTCCAGCCGACTGGAAGGAATCGGAAGGCTGCGTTCGGACCGCCGAGTGCGAAAATTCTATTCAAAAGCTTTTTGTCCGATGCACCCAAGTACAACAGTGCATTGCCCCCGAATACAGAATGTATGGTAGAAAGAAGAAGGGAAAACGGTTCCCAGGAATTCCGCTAAAGCGGGAAATTGATGGTCCACCAAGGCTAAGTGGATATGGAAAGCGAGGAGTGAGTCTCTTTTGGTAACCAGCAGTGGAAGACGTAAGTCGAGGAAAATCAAAAGCGACGAAGTTTTGGGTGAAATTATTAACGACTTCTTTCCTTTCACGTTGACCACGGATTGCGATTGGCGCGAGGCAACGAAGAAACGGCAGCGTTGATTTCTCTAATTTGATTCTTTGATGAGGACGGAATAATTATCTGCGCATCGAAAATTGGCGAGCGGGCGGCCGGAGCGTCGATTTCCCGAATCGAATCCTTGATGAGGACGAAGTATCTATCTGCGCATCGAAAATTGGCGAGCTGGTGGTCTGAAAGGCGGGGTGCGACATCAGATTAGGCGACGGCAGATAATCATCATCTCTACTGAAATTCGAGGACGACGTACTAATTGGGGAAAGCCTCGGGAGGAGTCGCGATATTAGCTAAGGTACGTTAAGTTCTCTTGTTTAGTTGGTAGATTGTAGTTGAGCTAGAGGCCGCAAGAAGAGTTATTTGCCGATAGGTAGATTAGGGCTGTTAGCGACAAGCTGTGTATCGTTAGGAATCGGCGCCGCAGTTGGTAGTGTGAAGAAGAGTAGTTTGTAAGAAGTGAATTTGTTTCCAGAAATAAAGTGTGTAAATTTGTTGTAATCGCCGCTGTATCTATTCGTGTTAGATTGCGTGAAAGTGTTGCCCGCCCGAATTCTCGTTTCGCGGAGTCGGGCTTGTAGACAGCGCGGGTTTGAAACGAGTGGCGCCCGAATCCACCCCTCTCGGTGTGAGCGAGCCACCCGTGGCTGTCGCCCCTTTCCCCAGTAGAAGGAGAAGGGGTCGTATTACCGTCCGGGGAGGTCGGTAACAGGCTTTTTATTGTTTGTTCGAATACTATTCTGTAGTTGATTGAATTTGTTTTTAAATTCTTCCTTATTTATCATGTTATATATCTCATCTTTTTCTTCTATGTATATTTTCGTAATATTTCTTCTGGTTGCTTGTGATGTCAGTTCCTCCAGTGTTGGAACTAATTCCGATGGATTATCGCTGCATCTAACTAGGAACTGATTGTTCTGAAACATAATTTTTGGAATGCTCCCTATTTCGAATTTTAATTTTACTAGATTTTTTATATCAGCTGGGTATTCACTGTCCCATATGTAGATTTCATTATGTTTTGGTATACTTATTCTTCTTGTTTGCACTTTTTTAGTGTTTTCTAAGTTTTTTACCATATTTCTTGTAAGGGGTAATACTTTCATTCCTTCGGTAACATTTCTCTGTTTTGGTATCATATCTTTCAACGTGTCTGAATTTAATTTGATGCGTGATAATGCATCCGCATGAACATTCATTTTGCCCTTTCGATATATTATATCAAAGTCGTAATCGCATAAATCTAGTCTTATAAGCCGTTCACACTACACTTCTAAATCCGGTAGATTTAGAATCTGTCAAGTTAATCAGGTAAGCGTTCACACTACCCGACGTGATTTAGAATGAGGAGATGAAGAGAGAGAAATGTCATTCGAGTTTAAGTGTACAATTTTTTTTGCGTGAAAGTTGTTGAAAATGATGCAGAAACATGCAAGAGCATTATCTATTCATTTTGTACAACTCAAATTTTCCGTTTTTGTTCAGTTTTCTTTATTTTAGACCGAAATTCGAATGACATTTCCTTCAAATCTACCGTGCCTCTCACGGATGGAATTCTGCGTGCTCTGAGAACAATTCAGCTGGGAAAAATTCACAATAGTACCTGATTTGTACTTGATTTACTCTAAATCTACTTGATTAACTCTGTCAGAAGCCGAAAAAAATGTATGGGTAATCAGGTAGATTTAAGTTGATTTAGCTCTAAAGCGATCAGCTGATCGAAATCGCCTGATTTAGAGTCTAATGTGAACGGGCTATTATGCGTGTCATCTTTGATGATGGGTTTTTATGTGTAAATAATGATATAAGTGGCCTGTGGTCTGTAATGACTGTAAATTTTTTTCCAAATAAATAGAGTCTGAAAAGATTTATCGCCCAATGTATTGCCAATAATTCCTTTTCGATTATCGGTTTGTTTAATTCATGTTTTGTTAAGGATCTACTAGCATAAGAAATGGGTAGGTAATGCCCTATTTGGCCTTGTGAAAGTACTGCACCTAATGCGTAATCTGATGCATCGGTTGTGACAATAAATGTTTTATTGAAATCTGGGTATTGTAATATTGGTGCATTCATCAGTTTATTCTTCAGTATTTCAAATGTTGACTGACATTTTTCCGTCCATAAGAATTTCGTATTCTTTTTTAACAAATCATTCAGGTATTTTGTGATTTTGGCGAAGTCTGGAATAAATCGGCGTTAGTAATTAGCAAATGCAACGAATCTTCAGACTTCGTCTGCGTTTAAAGGTATCGGATAGTTCCTAATGGTGTTAAATTTTACAGGGTCTGCGCGGACTCCGTCTTTTGTGATAAGGTGTCCCAAATACACTACTTCACTTCTCAAAAAATTGCATTTTTCAGGGTTGAGCTTGCGGTTGTATTTTTGTAGCCTATCAAATATTTTTGCTAGATTGCTATTATGGTGTGCGAGGCTGCAACCAAAGACAATTATGTCATCGACATATAAGAAAACTGCTGAGTCTAATCCACTTAAGGCGACTGTTAGCATACGTTGGAAGCTGTTTGATGAAATTGTTAAACCAAAAGGTAATCGTTTGAACTGGTAATATCCTTTATTTGTCGAAAAGGCTGTTAATGGTCTTGATTCCTTTGTCAATTAAATCTGGTGAAAGGAGCTGGTCATGTCCAGGGTGGAGAAGTATTTCGCTCTTCCTAGCCTGTTTAAAACATCTTCAAGCCTTGTTGAAACTTGTCATTAACAATTTTTTTGTTGAGTGCCCTGAAATCCACTACAAGTCTCCATTTTGTTGGGCCTGACTCACTTTTCTTTGGTGTTGAAAGTAGTGGTGAGTTATATGGACTAGTAGAGTTTTTTTTTTTGTATCAATTGGTTAACTTGTCGATTTATTTCATCAATATGTGTATGGGGCAATCTATAGCTTTTGATATACGTCGGTGTATTATCCGGGACGTGTATATCTTGTTTGTAAAAGTTATTTGCAGTAAGAGTATTATTTTCTAGGTGAAAAATATGCTGGTAATTTTTGATAATTTTTAATATTGATTCCTGATCTTTTGGGTTCAAGTGGTTTAGTTTGATGTATTTTAATAATTCTTGATATCTTTGTTTTTCTCTGTTGTTTTTATTTATCGAAATGTTATTTATATTTATATTGTATTGAGTTAATGGTTCTGTTTCTACTTTAAATTTTTGAATCATCATGTCATTTTCGTTAGTGTTTAGTAGCTTTATATGTTTGATGCCTTCTGCTGGTATTATTGTGCTACCTGGTGTGATTTCTTTGTTAATCACTACGCTATCTTCTTCGATGGTTAAGTTGACTGGGCATATGTATTCACACCGTGCGGGTATCGTTAACTTATGTATTTCGCAATTTGTACTGATCGGCATTGTATACTCTTCATTGTTGACATTAATCGTTATCGTATAGGTTTCTTAGTCAATTTTTGCAAGTTTTTGTACAAGAAAGTCTCTTCAGTATTCCGTCCGTAAGGATGGGAAAATTAGGCTCTACAATTTGGAAGGGGAAACGTATGTGTTTTCGCCAATGCTTAAGTCTAGATTAGCAGTACCTATTGAATATATTTCCTGGTTTGTTATTCCAGTGAACTTGCATCGTTTATCTTCTTCTATATTTTCGTTTTCTGAAATTGCATTTATTTTGCATATTGATATATCGGCTCCTGTATCTTTCAGTAGCTTCAAATTTTTTCTTGACTTCTCGCAATATAACGTTACGTAGTTTTTTAATTGTGTGTTTAGTAGGTAAATTTTTTCTTCCTGTATCCCGGGGTCAACTTTTATTCTTCGTTGCTGCTGGCCTCCGGGCCAATTGTGTTTCCCTGCACTATGTTTATTCTGTTCTGTCTGTTACTTCCGTAGTTCCTGTTTGTTCCACTGTTGTTTCTATTATTTGTGCTTAATTGTGCTAATTGAGTATGAATTCGCTGTGGATTTTTTTTTTACATTTGTATTGATTTCTAATACTACTTTCTAATTCTTCATATGTTTTTATATCTACTGTTAAGAGCTGGGTTTTGACCGCTGTTCATAATTTCATTTTTTTTTAAAATTCAATAAATTGTTCTTTCCATCGTCGTTAAGGGTTTCGTTTAGTAAACTGACTATGGTAAGGAACGCTTCTAGTTCTTTGGGATTTCTGTTGAAAACCGGTATGGATTTTATAGCTTACTCAATATTAAAATTATTCATTTTACTGTCTATTGAGCTTTCTAGTTTTTCTAATAATAGTTCTTTTGCCTCTTTATATTTTCTTATCAATGTTTCTAGTAACTCTTGACTACTGTCTATGCTTATTGCTTCTTTTTGGATTTCCTCTATGGTATTTAATTCTTCTAGAATGTATTCTCTTTTGTATATTCTATTTGGGGTTTTTTTTCAGATTTTTTATTATCTTTGTAATAAGGCATATATTTTCTTCCATTTATAGAGAATTATCACGGACCATATGAAATCTTCCTATTTCTTATCTTCAATCTAGCAATTGTATATATTAAACTTGCAATTTGTGTTTTAATTCTAATAATTGTACACATTTGAACTTTATTTTCAATTTGCGTTTAGGTTTTACTACTGAGTCATATGTGTCGCTTGTGAGGCCTAGTGCAACAAAATGGAACTGTCAAAATTGAAAGAACTTAGTGCTTTTGTCAAAAGTTTTCTAAGTAGGAAAACATGTGTTTTGTGTTATTAATTTTTGAATTGTATATTAAATTCATGTTATACCGTATTATAAGTTCTAATTCATTTTGATTTACAATAAGTGTTTAGTTCAAGCAGTTATTGTATTATTTGTTGTATTTGCGTTCGCAGTTGTTCGATCCGGTCGTACATTTGCTGTTGGATTTCCCAAGGCGGCAGATTGCTTTCGTCCAAAGCTAACCGTTTGAGCGCTGCGATTTCTTCCTTCAATAGCTGCGTTTTATTTTCATCCAGAGCGTAGTAGGTATCCTGGATGCATAATAAAACGATCCAGAGTAGCACGTGAGTTTTTTTCTGTCAGACATTTGTCATTTCAAAATTTGAGTTGTGATATAACCACAGAGATAGTATATAAATGGAGTTGACATGCCCATACGAAACACACTAGAAGGGAAGGTATCAACATTTTTCTATTATGATGTCAATTTCCCCTACAGGACTACAACAGTGTCAAGCTGACAATCAAACGCGTCGCGAGTGCCGTGCAAGTCAAAAAGTAATTTGTCTTTTGTGAAGTGGTAAACTTAATTGATACAGTACCAATAGCTGAAACGCGTGTGAATTACAAAGCTCAAATGAAAGTGTATAGTTCTTTTTTGTGACAATTTAGTGCGAAAGCAGGAAAGCAAAATGAAGTGCATAGTGCCGACCTGTAAGAATAGGATGAAGAATCGACAACCTGGACTTTCATTTCACAAGTAAGTGGTCAAAATAAAGCTTTAACAACAGTCTACTGTCGTAATTTGCAAAAAATATTACAATGTAATTGGTGCTTCATTAATAAAATATGTGATTTTAAAAGCCATAAAATAATTCTTTACATTTTGTTTGCCATCATGACATTTAGTGTTTTGAATAGTCAAAGTAGTGGCGTTCATTGTAAGCTTGGGGGCAGTTTATGGAATAGTAATATGGGCTAATTTTTTTAGATCTCCTGAAAGCAAATTGGAAAAAATTGTATGGAAAACTGCCAATAATATGCCGGAAGTTGCAATAACAATACTTACTCGAATTTGTTCGAAACATTTCACTGAGCAGCATTTAGTTAAAGCCGGCCGGGCAACAAGACTTACTGTCCTAGCGATTCCGGTAGTTAATAAAGAGCATCCAATTAAACAAGAGGGTCGTCATCTCTGATGTCAAGGCGGACTGGATGGACCTTTCGTCCACCTATCTTTTACTCCATGATCGAGTTACAACAAAAAGACTGAATTCAAGTATTTAAAAATCATATTATTTCTAAGAAAAAAAACAATAATAACAAACTCAAAATTCAAGAGGACGAAAAATTAGTTCAAAAATTCAATTTATAATAATAATTAATGTAATGATAAAAAATGTATATTAATATTAAGATAAATAAAGTGAATATAACCAACAAGATAAATAAAACAAAATAAAATAAAATAACTAAGAATAAAAAAATCAATTCAAACAATAATCAACACAGAAAACTCAACGCTCCTGACAACGGTCGACCGTTGTTCTGGAATATGGTGGCTGAAAATTTAAATTTTTAAGTTTCTATTATTTATTCTTTTGCTTTTTTTTCTGGTATTTTCTTTTTTTTATTTTTTTTTTATTTATTCTAGGTTCATCCGGAACAAGTGAGATTCCTCATTAACGTGCGGTTAGTCTTCTCGTAATCTCCGGCAATTTACGTTGTAACTGGATTTTGTTTTTGTTTTATTTGAACGTTATATATTAAATTTGCCAAATAAATAGGTCATAATTTACGATTTTTAGCGTCGAACAAATAGTTTTTATGTCATTCCCGCATTGCTGATTGCTTTTAATCTATTATTTACGTTGATTTTAAAGTATTTCTTGGTCGGTTTGAGCAACAAATGGACGAAACAAAAATTAGGAACACACTTTCACGTCTCAAGTTTTTTTAAAGACGGCTGCGCGACTTGCCTAGCAGAAGACTGTTTTTGTCCGAAACACAATTATTTAAAATATTTTCAGAGTGAGTAATGCGCTAGTGCATTAAGCAAGTGTCTGTCGTCATCACTAGTGATTTCAATACACGGTCTTTTATTGTGTCTGATGTTTTTTTTTCGGATGAATTATCATCCATTGTTGTTTATGCCTCCCAGACAGAGAGAAAGAGCCAGATGGGCAGAAAGATGCAACGAATTGATTTGCGATTTAGTATTAGACTGAGCGAATGAGAAGAAGGAGAAGAATAAATCACGACTATTGTTTTTATATAGCGACTCAGGGATTTCTGAGGCCGCTTGAAGCCCAGATGCAAGATCTGGACTTCCACGGTAAGGTGTAAGTGCAGTACTTATACCTCAATACGTCGATGTTCTTCGATGAACTAGATTCACTATCTAATCCGCTTGCAATCCTTTGGTCGTTGGTCTGCGTATTTACTATCGCCTGGTACTGAATGAAAACAACTTGTTCGAATTCTGATACGAGAAAAAGAGAGCTCTTTATTACTGACGAGTTCTTAAATAAGAAAAAAATTGCTTATCCTAACAATTATAAAATGAACAAACTTCTAAATATTCGTGCCATTGAGAAACCATCCAAGAGCGTCAGCAGATTCCATCCCAGGCGATGGATACGTAATCGCGCATGAACGATAGAATGCATGCAAGTCAGCATATTTCATGCCGTCGCGATCCCATCATTGCTTGATGGTTGATGCTATGCTCGTGTGCATAGTCAGCAAAACGCGAAGTAATCGCGACTACATTGTAGCTCGTGGGTGAAATTCTTCATGATGTGACTATGTGCGTGTGCATAGTCAGCAAATACAATGCAATCGCGACCACATTGTCGCCTGTGGATGGAACCAACCGACGCGCATGCATGGTCAGCAAATAGGCTAAAGATATCGTTCGAAATCGGCGAAGTATCGAACATTCTCCCCCGCCTTGAACAATCGTTCAAAGATGGAGCTCGGGATCAATACTGAATGAAGCTCGGGAAGCAATCCGAGGAGCTGGGATGGGAATCGTTTCACGACGGGTCGATCGCTGTCCTCGATACTGGAGCCACGCATACAGAAAGACACCTGCGATGATTCCAATTAGCAACAGGTTGGTGTAACCAAGACTGTAATGATGGGTGTCGTGGATCGTTCCCCTTGTGAGATGGGTTTCGCTCTGGTGAAGTTGTTTTAGCTGAGACTGCAGCCTCAGAAGATCTTCGGTGGTATTAGAATGGATCTTCAGGAGCGATGGGTGTAGCGGGGACTTCGTAGTGGCGATGAAATCGGTGATATTGCTTGATAGGTTGAACGAGAAGTCCAGCCTGCCGGCATGTTGAGCGTTAGCTTGCAGAATGACTACTTCGTCAGTTAGTGTGCAGCCGCGACTAATATTGAGGATACCGGATCCGCTAAGGGTCCGCGTGATGACCGTGTGCGCGCATACTATTCGAAGGTTGGTTTCTTGCGCCAAGACGTAAAGCCAGTGATTCGGGGTGGATAGTTGTATCCAGGTGGGAAGTTCACAATGAGTGGTTGCGTGGCAAACCGCGGTTGCTGGCATTTGAGTGAGGATGGCCATCTCGCATCTACTGACATTGGATGTTTTGCGGAGTAGGGGATGTTGCTGTATGCAGATATGGTGGTTTTGGTGTAATACAGTACAGTGGGATGCTTCAGCGTCTGACATGGGATAAAAGAGATCTCTCTGTAAGTTGACCACAAGTAGCGATGATGAAGGAACTATTGTCATAAATGTGTTGTTGATCTTAGACGGCATCGGTATTATGCGGAACAGCTCATACGTATCTTGCGGGAACAATGGTAGTGCCAACTTGAAGATCAATTTTTCTCGGACTGCTGCTCCTTGGATTGAGAGAAGGCTGTAGAGTTTTGCCAGGCTATTGTGAATCGTAGGTAGGCGTAGCGTAGGAGGAAGATTGTCTCTGATCATCGTTAATTGCTTTGCGAGTTGATTGGGTGCAAGGAGCATCGGGTTGACCTTGCCGTGGTGGGAGTCCGTTACGACGTCTATGAGTGTTGATTGCATGCGGCTGTATTTTGACACGAGGAGAATTACTCGGGCGGATAATGAGTTGAAATGCTCCAATATTCTATGCTCCTGCAGCTCGGACTCGATCTGATTTAGGTGAAGGCTGGTTTTGTTGAGGTAATCCTCGAATTCCTGCATCTGCTCTTGGAGAACTTGATGGGACTTTCTCATGATATTGATCGTGGAGTCGATGATGGAAGTCTGGTTGCGCAATAGCTCATGTAGGTGTATTTCGTTGTCCTCTAAGTTTTGGATAGTAGCGGCCATTCCTTCCGCATAAGTGGAATCCAGAACTCCAAATAGTGAAGACGCCACATTGCCTACTATGTTGAAAGGGGCCCTTCGCTTTCTTGATCTTGGGGCATTATGTAAAAGTTCGTTGGCCCGGTTTAACTCTTGCATCGCTTCGGTGAATAGCAGGACCGTAGAGTGACAAAAGTGTCCATCCGCCAGTTTTCCACAAAGGCTATCGAGATTTCTGATGCCCTGCTCTATCGTGTATGCCTCCCTCCAATAGTTGGTCATATTGTAGTAGACAATAAGATTCCAGTGATTTACCACTAAGTGAGTGTAGCCAATTTTTTCAAAATATAAGCCCGGGTTGTGCTCGAAGGGTGTAATAGTGATCGGCGAATGTGCCGGAGCGGTTGGAAGTAAGCAGCACATAAGTACTAAGCATAGTGCATTAGTGCCTGTCAGTCGTCTTCGTTTTGGGTGTGAGGAAACCTTGGGCTGTTCGGAAGATGGGTGTGATTTCGGACCGCGAGAAGAGCCTTCGCCAGGATCATATTGCTCTTGCGATGTCGGAATGTCACAGTCCACAGCTGGAGTTGCGGATTCGTTTGATGTGCTCGCTTCGTTCATGGACTGGTCGTCACTGAAGGGTTCATCGCTTGCGACTTCAACAGGCAATGGAGCTATCCTGTGAATCGGGCGTTTGAAAGTGCCACTAGCGGTCTTGACAATGGCGACCCGAACCAACCCGTCTCTGCCCTTGATGGTTTCGACAATTCGAGCGAGTGGCCATTGAAGAGGAGCGAGGTTGTCCTCCTTTAGTATAACCATGGTGCCAGGTGTAACGTTCTGGCACACTTCTTTCCACCGGTGCCTTTGCTGAAGTTCACTGAGGTATTCGTTCGTCCATCGCTGCCAGAATTGGTTCTTGACTTGGAGAATTCGATGCCATTGATGAAGTGAGCTTCCCTTGTGAAGCTTGCAATCAGCCTCAGGGATGCTAGTTAGAGGCTCTGCTATCAAAAAATGACCAGGAGTTAGGGCCGTTAGGTCATTAGCGTCGGAGGACATCGGTGTTAGTGGGCGTGAGTTTAGAATAGCCTCAACTTCGGTTACGACCGTCTCCAACTCCTCATGGGTCAGTGGAACGTTTTGGAGGCTTGCGGGCAGAAGGTGTTTTGCAGACTTCACTGCTGCCTCCCACAATCCTCCAAAGTGTGGAGCTCGAGGTGGGATGAAATGAAAGTCTGTCCCCTTTGAGGTGCAGAATCGTGAGATAGCTTCTTCACCCTTCACAGTGTAAATTGCTTCATGAAGTTCTTTGAGTTGGTTGTGTGCCCCCATGAAGTTGGGGGCATTGTCGCAATACAAATGGCGACAGTTTCCTCGTCTGCCGGTGAAGCGCTTAAGTGCTCCAATAAATGCCTCCGTGGTCAAGTCGCCTACGACCTCTAGATGAACCGCCTTCGTGGAAAAACAGACGAAAACCGCTACGTAGGTCTTTTTTGGTCCCTTTCCTCTGATCTTGAAGTGGGTCTTGAACGGGCCACAGAAGTCAACCCCTGCATTCAAAAAAGGTCTGGCCGATTGTACTCTCCTGGCTGGTAGGTTTCCCATCAATTGCGATAAGAGCTTTGGTTTGGCCCGTTGACACAATACGCAACCAAGGACAATCGACCGTGCAGTAGTCTTGCCCTTTATTGGCCAGAACCGTTGGCGTGTGATCGCCAACAATCCTTGTGGCCCGACATGAGCGTGGCTGCAATGTATGTCCGTCATCAGCATTTTACACACGGGATGATTGTAGGGTAAAAGCATGGGATGTTTAGCGTCATAAGGTAGTTGGGACTCTTCCAAACGACCCCCCACCCTAATGATCCCCTTCTCGTCCAGGAATGGCGTAAGGGTGGCTACACTACTTTGTGCCGGTACTGATCCCTTCTGTTTAAGCGCCGCCAATTCTTCACCGAAACACTGAGCTTGGATAACCTTCAGTATTGTTTTTGTAGCTGCGTCTAGTTCGGCGGCCGTTAAGTGTTTGGAGGCTACTTGCGGTGTTCGCTGGGCTCTTGCCTTGAACCGGAGCAGGAGCGCGGTTATTCGTGTCAGCCGCTGAAAGGAATTTTTTTGATTGATGCGCTCCCAGATGTTGTCGTCTGCTGAGCTGGTTAAGACTGACTTGGACGGTCGCATCTCCAGAGTAGTTTCCAAACTTTGTGGTTGGGATGGCCATGATCTTTCTGGTCCATGCAGGAAGAAAGGGCCATAGAACCAAGTTCGGTGCTCTTTCAGTTTTCCGGGCGACACTCCTCGTGACACTAGATCAGCTGCATTGTGAGCGGTAGGCACATGACGCCATTGCCTAACCGATGTTATCTCCAAAATTGCTGCTACGCGATTTGCCACATAAGTGTAGTAAGATGAAGACTGCGAATGCAGCCAAGCCAGGACAATTTCTGAGTCAGTCCAGAAAGTGCAAGGGCGGTCGCTCCATCGTTGATCCCTTTGCACCTTAGTAGCTAATTCGGCTGCCAGGAGAGCCGCTTGTAGCTCCAGCCGGGGAATGGTGGTGGTAGCCGTTGGCGCTACCTTTGATTTTGCGCACAGCAAGCGGATGGTGATCGTGTGATCTGGGTTTTCTGCTCGAACATACACTGCAGCTCCGTAAGCTTTTTCTGAAGCGTCGCTGAACACGTGCAGCTGTATATTATGGGGCGTCTTATGGGCAAACAAGTGCCTTGGGAATTTTATGTCGGCTAAAGTTCTTAGTTCTTCCCGGAATCTTGTCCATTGAGAATGGATCTCTTGTGGTACTGCTGCATCCCAGTCGAGTTTCAGGATCCAGAGATTCTTGAGAATGATCTTTGCTCTGATAATAACGGGACTCAGCATTCCAAGAGGATCGAAGAGATGAGCGATGTCAGATGAAATGGATCTTTTCGTGACGGTTAGACGATCAGGCCAGCAAGTTTTGATGCAAAATTCGTCGGATGTGGGCAGCCAAGTTAGCCCCAGTGTTTTAACATGAGTTTCGTCAGGCATTTCGAGCTCAAATTGAACTGCGCGGTCCTCGGTTGGAACATCTTGAAGGAGCTGAGAATGATTGGCACACCATTTCCTCAGATGAAATCCACCGCGTCTCAAAGCTTCGATGAGCTGGTCTTTTGTTTCGAGGCTTTGACGCAGACTGTCCGATCCTGCCATGATATCATCCACATAAATGTGCCGTTGAATGACTTCCGCACCCTGCGGCATTGACCCTTCTACCTGGGCCGCGAGGCGCTGCAAGCACTTGATGGCCAAGTAAGGTGCTGTAGTGATGCCGTAGGTGACAGTGCAGAGCCTATAGTACCGGATAGGTTCCGCGGGTGAATCTCGCCAGATGATTAATTGATATTTCTGATCATCTTTGTGCATTCGTACTTGCCGGTACATCTTTTCAATGTCCGCAGTAAAAGCGAATCGCGGCACGCGAAATCGGAGCAGAATAGAGAACACGTCTTGTTGAAGAGAAGGTCCCGTGTGCAGGATATCGTTGAGGGACACATTGGCCGAAGTTTTGGCAGAGGCGTCAAAAACTACTCTGAGTTTGGTAGTTGTACTTTCAGGCCGCAGAACACCATGATGAGGCAGCACGTAATAAGGATGTTTGATGCAGCTTATATCGACTAGTTGCATGTGACCCAGCCGCAAGTATTCTTGCATGAACTCCGTGTATTGCAACCGAAGATTCGAATCCTTCATTAATTTTCGTTCTAATGCCCGAAAACGCAATAACGCTAGGTCCTTGGATTCACCTAGTGTCGTGGGATCTGAGGCAAAAGGTAGCTTCACAGTGAAACGACCATCATCTCCTTGAGAAGTTGTGTGAGCGAAATAGGCCTCGCATTTTCGTTCGTGGGGAGTTAGGGTGGAGGTAGGCTTCGCTTCATCTAATTGCCAATAGGATGTCGCTTGCTGCTCCATTTGCATGGCCTCTTGACTATTTATGCCGCACACCAGAGGAGCTGATGGATAGTTGGTCACCTTTCCACCAATCACCCAGCCAAAGACGGTGTTTTGAAGAGTGGGGAGTGCTTCCCCTAGTTTGATCTGCCCAATGGACAGAAGATCAAAGTAGAGTTCGGCGCCAATTAGCAGATCAACGGATCTGGGTTGATGGAAGTGCGGGTCGGCCATTCAAGATTGGCGGGAATTTTCCACGATGAAGGATTAATCGGGTGCACTGGCTGCTGGTTGATGATGGTAGGCAGTATGAAAGCTTCTAGCCGTGTGGTAAATCCTGTCGTTCTGGACTGTAGGTCAAGACTGACCCGAGCCTGGGTTGTTTGACTACTTTGTCCAATACCACGAACGCATAGCTCCTCTCGAACGCTGGTTAATCCTAGTTGCGAGGCTAGTCTCTTGGTTACGAAGTTGAGCTGTGAACCACAGTCTAACACGGCACGGCACGTTTTTAACCTTCCATCTGCAGCTTTCACCTGCAGAAGCACGGTGCTTAGCAACACGCTATGTGAATGATTTGGGGCTAGGTCCGCTGCTAATGTGGTTGCGCTCTTCACCACTTTGTTTTCTGAAGAGGAGCGTTGGTTACCGTTGCCCGACGGTTGGGTGGTGCTCTGTGGAGTAATGCCCGATTGTTTCTCTTGCGACTGGTGATTTGTACTGCGCTGGCCTGATGTCGTCGGATGAAGCAATGTGTGGTGTTTGCTTGAGCATTTCTTGCAGTGGCTGGCTGGACAATTACTGGCAAGATGACCCTGTTTGAGGCAGTTGTAGCACAGGTGTTTGTCTTGTACTATTTGCGCTCGGGCCTTGACGCTCTGCGATGCAAAGGTACTGCATCGGTATATCGAATGTGGCTGACTGCAAACTGGACACACTTCGCCTCCAGGGGCTGTAACCAGTGAGGATGGTTTGCCTGTTCTGGGGGAAGCAACGGATGGCGATCGGTTGCCTGCCGCCTCCAAACTTTGGAATCGCATTTCCAGGAACTTGAGAAAGTTCTGAATGGTATCTATTTCCCGCGGCTTTTCCAGCTTCTGTTCATAGAGCAGCAACGTACTCCTGTCTAACTTTCTCAGCAATAAATGCAACAGTAGAGGGTCCCACGAGACGATGGAAATCCCCATGTTTTTGAGTCCAAGAAGGCACTCATTAGTGACGTCGTGAAGAGACTTGATGGCCGATATAGATTCGCTGGACAAAGCAGGCTGCGAGAATAGCTTATTCAGTAGACTATTGACTAGCAGACGTTGGTTGCCATATCGATCGTTCAGAATGCCCCACGCATCGTTGTAATTTCCGTCAGAAATTGGAAGATGTTGGATCAATCGCTTTGCTTCACCAGTTAGATGGGCAAGCAAATAGTACATCCGTTGTGAAGGACTTATAGGTTGACAGTGGACCAGCTGCGTGTAGAGCTCCTTAAAATGGGTCCACTGATGATAATCCCCGTCGAAGTTGGGCAGCGTAATCTTGGGCAGTTTAATTGGCTCAGCCAGTATGCGCGGCGTCTCGTGTTGGTCGCCTGATCGGTGGAGATGGGACAACTTCCGCTGCAGGTTACTAATACATTCCAGTAGTTCAACCTGCACTTGATTGAATTCTTGTGCGCTGTAGCCCATGGCTTCAACTTCGTCTGACGCAGCACTCTCCCAAATTTCACTATCTGTTTTGGACAGCTGCTGGCAGTAACCCTCTATCAGCTGCAACTTAAACTGAAAGTATGAGTCTGGAGTCTGTTGTGACGACTTCTCATGAACATCTTGCAGAGCGAAGCGAATGTTGCGTATGAGAGCCCTTTGTCATCGAATTGATTTGATGACGGTTGCATCAGTTTTGACATCATCGGTGTTCGACACCCTGAACCTTTCAGGGGGAACTGGTGAAGCCTTGCGAACGTGAGGTGGGCCGGGGGCCAAGCGTTCTCGCAAGGTTGCAATTAGCGCGGTTGCGTTCTCGTGAACGGTCTGCATGGATTCGAAGAACCTCTGCTGAATGTACGGATGCAATGGGTTTGCATCCACTAGCTGCTGCTCCACCATCGCCTGATGGTTAGTTTGGAATTGGGACCAAGCGTCGTTTAGCTCGCGTTCCGCCTTGTCCAAATAAGCGCCATTCTTCCTGTCAGTGGGGTCCTTTTTCAATCGCCGAAGAACCGCTTGGATAACGTCGCCCAACTGCGACTGTTTCTGTGTCAGCTCCTCGAAACTCGCCATGTTGAGAATCGCAAGAGCAAAGTGTTGAAATTATCGCCTGGAGTGCAGAACCAAAGAAATGGAAAATGAATATCTCGCCGGGGCCTCCAATGTTTTTATATAGCGACTCAGGGATTTCTGAGGCCGCTTGAAGCCCAGATGCAAGATCTGGACTTCCACGGTAAGGTGTAAGTGCAGTACTTATACCTCAATACGTCGATGTTCTTCGATGAACTAGATTCACTATCTAATCCGCTTGCAATCCTTTGGTCGTTGGTCTGCGTATTTACTATCGCCTGGTACTGAATGAAAACAACTTGTTCGAATTCTGATACGAGAAAAAGAGAGCTCTTTATTACTGACGAGTTCTTAAATAAGAAAAAAATTGCTTATCCTAACAATTATAAAATGAACAAACTTCTAAATATTCGTGCCATTGAGAAACCATCCAAGAGCGTCAGCAGATTCCATCCCAGGCGATGGATACGTAACCGCGCATGAACGATAGAATGCATGCAAGTCAGCATATTTCATGCCGTCGCGTTCCCATCATTGCTTGAGGGTTGATGCTATGCTCGTGTGCATAGTCAGCAAAACGCGAAGTAATCGCGACTACATTGTAGCTCGTGGGTGAAATTCTTCATGATGTGACTATGCGCGTGTGCAAAGCCAGCAAATACAATGCAATCGCGACCACATTGTCGCCTGTGGATGGAACCAACCGACGCGCATGCATGGTCAGCAAATAAGCTAAAGATATCGTTCGAAATCGGCGAAGTATCGAACAACTATAATATGCTGATGATGTTTGTTGTCTTTGGTGACGTTAATTCGATGATACTTGATTTGATGAGAATGCCGCGGCCGATAGCGTGTTCGATGTGAATATCTAGCTCTACATACGACAAAACTCGAACATCAAGTCTATTTACGAATCCGAGATTTGAAATTAGAATTCTTGCTGAGAATTCGCTCCATCCATCGAACAAACACAGTATCCTTCACTGTTTTATTGAATTGATTCGTTGTTGTTACTGTTTTAGTAATTTCTAGCAATCGGTTGATCCGCACTTGAGAACACAACACTTGCACTCCTTTTTTTCAAATCAAAGAATTCAGTATAAACTTAAACCGGTTTAGAATTCTCTCGGTTTCAGTCAAATTAAGCTTCGGTCACCATTTATTAAACACTGGCCATAGAACGGATACCTCAGGGAAGCTTCGACTGAACTATATTAATAAAACACTAATAAAACACTATCAAATCCACTGTTTGTAACAGTAAGAATTTATGATGTTTTAAATAAATCTAATAAATCGCAACGCTCTTATCAAAATCCCCGAATAGAATGCCCAGTCAAGTCCGATTATCTTCTCCGCTTGCCGTCGTGGAAGAGACTCACCGCAAAACTCCCATCATACCGCTCATCCCAAAAAGCCGTTGTCGCCATCAGCTCCGTTGCATCACTTTTTGATTGCTATCAGCTGCATGCAGCGCTGACCGGTCGGAACATTGACCTACAGTGCAATCGATTTCGATGCAGTCATACAGCGGTCAAGAGTCGAACATTACCGCGTGATGCATGTTCATGCTCAGCTCCAACCACCGTACGCCTACCAAAAGCGAATGCACTGCATCGAATGGATGTAGGAGCGAAATCGATATGATTTTCGCAACGAGAAAAAAAAAGTTGATGATGAAGGGGATTTTTTTGTGTGCGTGCAACAACCATGGGGACGACCCTGCCCTGAGAAGAGTCTCAAAGAAACCCGGGCAGCCACAATGACTAAGGAAATAAACACCAAACTATCAGGAGCGAAGGTCTTTACTATGGTATACTCCTAGAGTTTTCCCTTTCTCATCAGTTAGTTCATAGGTCACGTGACCCAACTTACGCTGCACAAAAGCTCGGATAAATTTCGGAGCAAGTTTAGCGGCGAAACAATCAGCGGCATTGCTAAGTGCGAAGTTCCTTACGAAGACCTCTTGACCAGGAGTGAAAGATTTTTCGCGACTTCGGAGATCATACACCCGAACTCCCTTGGCATGAGCCTAAGCCAGTTTATCTTTTACCCTATCCTGAATCCATCACAGCCTATCAGTGTGCGGGCAGAGTTCTACCTCTCCATCCTCTAACGCTTGCATTTTACGGATATTGCATTTTTCATAGTCGCCGCCGTGCTGGATACGATGAAAACCGAATAGAAGGAAGTGAGTTGAGCAACCAGTCGCCTCATGCACGACATTGCGAAATGCAGCGCATGATTCGGCCACCAGCTCATCCCAAGTCCTATGGTCATCACCGATGTAGGCGCGAATAGCGTTGAGGATAGATCGATTAGCTCTCTCTGAAGCGTTGGCTTGCGGTGAATACAAGGGCGTGGTGATGTGCTGAACGCCATGCTCTAGGAGGAATGCCTTGAGAGATTTAGAGGTAAATTGCACACCATTGTCCGAGTGCACGAACTCCGGTACTCCATAGGTCAGGAAAATATCGTTTTTGAGGAATTTAATGACCGCTTCTGAGGTGGCTTTGGGTAGGGCCTTGAGCCATACAAACTTGCTGAAATGATCCAGCACCACGAGCAACTAAGTATTCCCTGCCTTCAAACGAGGGTATGGGCCCATGAAATCGATGAACAGTCTTTGCAATGGCCTATCTGTTTCCCGCTGATTTCCCATTGGCGGCCTAATGGTGCGATTCGGGGGCTTGACCTGCTTTCAAACGGTGCAGGAGGAAATATAATCTTTAACTTGTTTCCTCAACTGCGGCCAATAATAGTACCTTTGCAGCAGTTCCAAAGTCTTCCGAATCCCACAATGAGACCCCCTAGGGTCATCATGTGCCTGCATAATTAGCTGCTTTCGTTCATTTTCAGGAACCCATAATTTTGTTCGAGGGATATTGGTGCACAAATCATTGTGTGTTCCGGTGGTAATGAACACACGCCCCTCCCTAACGTGCACATTCTTGAAATCCTCAGGGCTCTTTTCAATCTGGGCTATGAGATCCAAATACTCAGGAGCTCGAAATGCTGTATCAGATATTACCTCAGCAAGCCTGTAGTGCTCAGGCAAGTGACCTATTGCGGATTTGGATGCCTCGATCGACCCATAAACTCTCAATAACGCATCTGGGACGACGTTCTGAGTTCCCTTTCGATGCTCGATGTTGAAATCGAAAGACTGCAATTTCAAACTCCACCGAGCCAATCTACCTGTTAGGTCCTGTTGTCCCATGAGCCATTTAAGACTAGCATGGTCAGTGATGATGGTGAAAGGCAGCCCTTCGATGAATGCTCTGAACCTCTTTACGCTCTGCACCGCAGCCAAGCATTCCAATTCAGTAACACTATAGTTGCGTTGCGCAGCATTAAGCTTTACAGACATATAAGCGATCGGGTGCTCCTCTCCATCATCATCCTTTTGGAACAGGACACTCCCGATTCCGGTGGCACTAGCATCACACTGGATGAAAAATCTTCGAGAGAAATCGGGATTGGCGAGCACTGGAGCAGAAATCAACAATTTCTTAACCTCTAAAAAGGCGTTATTGGCGGCATCTGTCCACTGAAACGAGCGTTTACCCTTTAGCAGATCCGTCAGAGCTGATGACACTGCCGCGAAATTAGGAATAAACCGCCGATACCATCCTGCCATTCCCATGAAACGCCAGACCTCCTTCGCAGACTTGGGTGTTGGGTAGCCTACGATGCCAGAGACCTTCTCTGGATCGGTCTTCAGGATTCCATCACTCACTACATATCCAAGATATTTGATCTCTCGCTGCACGAACTTGCTCTTCTCAACATTTATGGTCAATTTAGCTGCGTAAAGCAACTGCGCTACCTTGGAAAGTAACTCCAAATGTTCGTCAAAAGAAGAACTAGTCACGAGCAGATCATCGAGATATACAAACACCTTGTCATGCAGCTCGTGAGGGATCACTTTGTGCATTAATCTGCACATGGTTTGTGGGGCATTGCACAAACCAAACGGCATCACAGTGAAGTGGTACAATGGGCGGCCAGGAACGGTAAAAGCAGTCTTCTCCCTAGATTCAGCATCCAATGGTATCTGCCAAAAAGCATCTTTTACGTCCAGACTCGTTATAAATTTAGTGGATTGCAGACGAGCCAATCATCCTTCTATTAGAAATAATGGATAGGCATCCTTCAAGGTTACCTCATTCAGTCGCCGTGCATCTAGACATAGCCGTACTTTACCAGGCTTCCTTACAAGGGTAACCGGTGAACTCCATGCGCTCTTGCTTTCCTCGATGACTCCTACGGACAGCATACGATCCAGTTCATCATACAACAGTTTCTGTATGGCTGGGGACACCGAATAATGCCGCTGCTTAATAGGTTTGGCAGACCCGGTGTCAATGTAATGAGAGACCAAGGTGGTCTTACCCAAACCATTAAGGTTATATGAAGGAAACTGTTGAATAACTTGCTGTAGTCGAGACTGATCCTCAGGAGACAGAGTGTGAAACGCAGGGGCTGTGGCTTCAGAAATGGATGCAATCGCCAGCTGTTGAGTTGGTGAAATTTTAAACGCGTCCCAGAAATCCATTCCTAGATAAACTGGGTTGGTCAAGGTTGGAACGACCAAAAATTTTATCATGCGCGATTGATTGTTGAATTTCACCAAGGTCTCAACATATCCGAAAACAGAAGCCCTATGACCTGACGCTGTCCAAACTTCTGTCTGAAGAGTATGGAGATGCAGACTCAGTTCTGCAATCAAGTCTAAAGCTCCTGCTCCCAGGATACTGACGCTTGCACCACTGTCCAACAGTCCTTGAAGCTCACGCCTTTTAATGAAGATGGTAGCGAAAGGACGGTTCTCCCCAAGGGGTGTCACGATGGTGTCGACACATGCTTTACGAAGCCATCGTTTGTTGGCAAAGTATTTCCATGCCCGATAGAAACGAGATACCGAGCGCTTGCGCATCGATCGAGGACACTCAAATCCGTGGTTGATGGTATTAAGACTATCTGATGAGGGTTTTTGCGAGTTTAGTGTTTTCGACGAAATTCCGGGTCGATATTGGTCGTGGCGTCTACCGTCGTTGGCTTGGGTGGCGGACGAGGGGTGGGAATACGTCGCGCCCCCATATCCGGCGTACTCCGCCTGCCGTTTCCCGACCTGAAATGCATGCAGTTGGGCTTGAGAACACCTTCCATTCCACATCCGTAACAAAATATTCGCTGGCTGGGGACCGGACAGTCCATAAATGTGTGGCCCAGATCTTTACAGTTCCAGCATATTACGTATTGTCTTTGTGGAGCTTGCTGATGTTGAGCGTTTCCAAGCGCAAACGCATCCAGAGCTGGCGTGGTAGTTGGCAGATCATAGTCGTACGAGTAACAAGGTCCTTCGGAGATGTGATGATAAGAATACTCCTGCGCTGCTGCGGGAAAAGAAGGAGGCAAAACCTCATGAACTACTCGTGGTCTTCTCAAAGGCACAGATGATGGTGGTGCTTGTTTTTGCCCGTCCGGATACCAGACAGCCTCAATCGCACAACATCGAGCAACCATTTCACGAACGGAAAGGAAACTAATTCCAGCCAGATGATCCCTTAACCGCTTGGTCATATTTCTGAAGAGTATAAAATAAATCGGTATCTGTCAGAGGGTTTGTCAGTGGTAACATCATGGACTGGATGTCATTGAAAAACGCTCGAAATGACTCTCCTGGCTGCTGAATTCTAGCATCGATTGACCATCTGATATCGACGTCTGTCTGGAAGCCACTGAAGCAGCTCATGAAATCCCTCTCCATGTCCTCCCACAACAACGCAGGGTGCATCTCATGGTAGCAGCAGTACCACTCTAAAGCTGGCCCGCGCAACAACAAGTGGAACTCCATGGCCAGCATCGCTTCAGAAATTCCATAATGTTTAGCCATGGCAGTGATCCGGTATAAAAATTGCCGTGCAGTTAATCCAACGCCTGAACCATCAAAATGAATGCCACATTTGGACACCGGGAGTCTTTCGGGTCGGCTGGGATTCATGAGACTGTGATGTGTTGGGGCTGTTAAGTTGAAATCTGGCTGAATTGGAGGAGCGTGGCCTCTTATTTGTGTGCCTCGTAAGGGTGTACACGGGGCATCCGCAAATTCCACTGTGTTGGCACGAACTGCCGTAGATGAAGCTCGATTGCCAGATCCCAACACAGGACGAAGTCTAGTCCCTGTCGGTGACAGAGTCAGACGGTTTATCTGCCCTGCAAGAGTTTCAAAGTCTGGGTCAGAACGAAGATGGCCGTGAGGTAGCATTTAAAATTGATAATTTAAAAATTCAAATAAAATAAACTATATATTTATATTTTTATAAGTAATTTACTAAAATTAAAAAATTCACTATAACTTAACTTGAAATACGAAAAAAAAAATTAAAACCTTGATTATTCCCAATAATTTTAAAATAAGGGAAATAATTAATAGAAAGAATAAGAAATCCGCGTGTTTAAATTTAACTGTTTATTATGGCAGTAAGAACGAAAAATCAATCCAGCCGCCCCAGCAACAAAGATGACAGGTCAGGATGGGAAAGGCATACAAATTGTGGATTGAAAAGGGGGGAAAAAATGAACTACAGACAAATCTTGTGACAAACCTGGATCAGGTTTGGAACTCTTAGCAACAATCCGTTCGCATAGATTTCTAAATTAGACAATCAACACCTTGATGATGGACAGGAGTCTGCTGAGCCCAAAGTGAACATCGTAGATGATGTTAATGCCCCTGAATTCAGCTGTTCGGTCTTGCCTGAACAATTTAAATGTACAAAATGAAGATGTCAAGGCCACCATCCACGATGCTACCCTGATCCCATTCCGCCTACAAGACTGTCGATTATGAAAAAGGAGAAATACTCCTGTTAAACACTAAACAACACATCCTAGCAGGGTTGAGCGCCAATGTTGCATTGGCGTCAGCTTGCCAACATAAAATTTTAAAAGTTGCTTTTAAATAACCATGAAAGAAAGGAAAGAAGAGAGAGAAAAAAAAAATTGGCTGAGGTAAACATTTGGCCAGAGCCACATATGACACCCCAGCCGAATAAAATGGAATTGATGCTCAAGCAAAATAACTCAACAAGGTACCGAAAAAAACTCAATTAATATCTGGATAGAACGAAAACTGAAAATTAACATAAGAAACTCAATAAAACAATAACCAACTTTGAGCAAAGCCTTATCTTTGGGCGCCACTTGTTACGAATTGGCAAACTACCGCCAATGCAACATAATTTAAGTTCCACTCAGTTAAATGCCCTGCGTGCTACCCTTGCCAGCTACCTCAGCTGCGTCGGCCGTGGGGTTTGGGCTGAGTGAAACTTCCTGTTAGTAGCACGCTAACTTACACCAACATAGACCATACTAACCATGGGGGGGGGGGGGGGGGGGGAGGGGGTTAAACAAGAGAGTCGTCATCTCTGATGTCAAGGTGGACTGGATGGACCTTTCGTCCACCTATCTCTTACTCCATGATCGAGTTACAACAAAAAGACTGAATTCAAGTATTTAAAAGTCATGTTATTTCCAAGAAAAAAAAAACAATAATAACAAACTGATAATTCAAGAGGACGAAAAATTAGTTCAAAAATTCAATTTATAATAATAATTAATGTAATGATAAATAATGTATATAAATATTAAGATAAATAAAGTGAATATAACCAACAAGATAAATAAAATAAAATATATTAAAATAAAATTACTAAGAATAAAAAAATCAATTCAAACAATAATCAACACCGAAAACTCACCGCTCCTGACGACGGTCGACCGTTGTTCTGGAATATGGTGGCTGAAAATTTAAATTTTTAAGTTTCTATTATTTATTCTTTTGTTTTTTTCTGGTATTTTCTTGTTTTTTATTTTTTTTTTTAATTTATTCTAGGTTCATCCGGAACAAGTGAGATTCCTCCTTAACGTGCGGTTAGTCTTCTCGTAATCTCCGGCAATTTACGTTGTTACTGGTTTTTTGTTTTTGTTTTATTTGAACGTTATATATTAAATTTGCCAAATAATTGGGTCATAATTTACGATTTTTAGCATCGAACAAATAGTTTTTATGTCATTCCCGTATTGCTGATCGCTTTTAATCTATTATTTACGTTGATTTCAAAGTGTTTCGTCGTCGGTTTGAGCAACAAATGCACGAAACAAAAATTAGGAACACACTTTCACGTCTCAAGTTTTTTTAAAGACGGCTGCGCGACTTGCCTTGCAGAAGACTGATTTTGTCCGAAACACAATTATTTAAAATAATTTCATAGTGAGTAATGCGCTAGTGCAATTAGCAAGTGTCTGTCGTCATCACTAGTGATTTCAATACACGGTCTTTTATTGTGTCTGATGTTTTTTTTTCGGATGAATTATCATCCATTGTTGTTTATGCCTCCCAGACAAAGAGAAAGAGCCAGATGGACAGAAAGATGCAACGAATTGATTTGCGATTTAGTATTAGACTGAGCGAATGAGAAGAAGGAGAAGAATAAATCACGACTATAATATGCTGATGATGTTTGTTGTCTTTGGTGACGTTAATTCGATGATACTTGATTTGATGACAATGCCACAGCCGATAGCATTGTTGCTGTGAATATCTAGCTCTACATACGACAAAACTCGAACATCAAGTCTATTTACGAATCCGAGATTTGAAATTAGAATTCTTGCTGAGAATTCGCTCCATCCATCGAACAAACACAGTATCCTTCACTGTTTTATTGAATTGATTCGTTGTTGTTGCTGTTTTAGTAATGTGTTGATCCGCACTTGAGAACACAACACTTGTACTCCTTTTTTTCAAATCAAAGAATTCAGTATAAACTTAAACCGGTTTAGAATTCTCTCGGTTTCAGTAAAATTAAGCTTCGGTCACCATTTATTAAACACTGGCCATAGACCGGATACCTCAGGGAAACTTCGACTGAACTATATTTCGCAGACCACTAATACAACACTATCAAATCCACTGTTTGTAACAATAAGAATTTATGTTTTAAATCAATCTAATAAATCGCAACGCTCAAATCAAAATCCCCGAATAGAATGCCCAGTCAAGTCCGATTATCTTCTCCGCTTGCCGTCGTGGAAGAGACTCACCGCAAAACTCCCATCATACCGCTCATCCCAAAAAGCCGTTGTCACCATCAGCTCCGTTGCATCACTTTTTGATTGCTATCAGCTGCATGCAGCGCTGACCGGTCGGAACATTGACCTACAGTGCATTCGATTTCGATGCAGTCATACAGCGGTCAAGAGTCGAACATTACCGCGTGATGCATGTACATGCTCAGCTCCAACCACCGTACGCCTACCAAAAGCGAATGCACTGCATCGAATGGATGTAGGAGCGAAATCGATATGATTTTCGCAACGAGAAAAAAAAAGTTGACGATGAAGGGGATTTTTTTGTGTGCGTGCAACAACCATGGGGACGACCTTGCCCTGAGAAGAGTCTCAAAGAAACCCGGGCAGCCACAATGACTAAGGAAATAAACACCAAACTATCAGGAGCGAAGGTCTTTACTATGGTATACTCCTAGAGTTTTCCCTTTCTCATCAGTTAGTTCATAGGTCACGTGACCCAACTTACGCTGCACAAAAGCTCGGATAAATTTCGGAGCAAGTTTAGCGGCGAAACAATCAGCGGCATTGCTAAGTGCGAAGTTCCTTACGAAGACCTCTTGACCAGGAGTGAAAGATTTTTCGCGACTTCGGAGATCATACACCCGAACTCCCTTGGCATGAGCCTAAGCCAGTTTATCTTTTACCCTATCCTGAATCCATCACAGCCTATCAGTGTGCGGGCAGAGTTCTACCTCTCCATCCTCTAACGCTTGCATTTTACGGATATTGCATTTTTCATAGTCGCCGCCGTGCTGGATACGATGAAAACCGAATAGAAGGAAGTGAGTTGAGCAACCAGTCGCCTCATGCACGACATTGCGAAATGCAGCGCATGATTCGGCCACCAGCTCATCCCAAGTCCTATGGTCATCACCGATGTAGGCGCGAATAGCGTTGAGGATAGATCGATTAGCTCTCTCTGAAGCGTTGGCTTGCGGCGAATACAAGGGCGTGGTGATGTGCTGAACGCCATGCTCTAGGAGGAATGCCTCGAAAGATTTAGAGGTAAATTGCACACCATTGTCCGAGTGCACGAGCTCCGGTACTCCATAGGTCAAGAAAATATCGTTTTTGAGGAATTTAATGACCGCTTCTGAGGTTGCTTTGGGTAAGGCCTTGAGCCATACAAACTTGCTGAAATGATCCAGCACCACGAGCAACTAAGTATTCCCTGCCTTCAAACGAGGGTATGGGCCCATGAAATCGATGAACAGTCTTTGCAATGGCCTATCTGTTTCCCGCTGATTTCCCATTGGCGGCCTAATGGTGCGATTCGGGGGCTTGACCTGCTTGCAAACGGTGCAGGAGGAAATATAATCTTTAACTTGTTTCCTCAACTGCGGCCAATAATAGTACCTTTGCAGCAGTTCCAAAGTCTTCCGAATCCCACAATGAGACCCCCTAGGGCCATCATGTGCCTGCATAATTAGCTGCTTTCGTTCATTTTCAGGAACCCATAATTTTGTTCGAGGGATATTGGTGCACAAATCATTGTGTGTTCCGGTGGTAATGAACACACGCCCCTCCCTAACGTGCACATTCTTGAAATCCTCAGGGCTCTTTTCAATCTGGGCTATGAGATCCAAATACTCAGGAGATCGAAATGCTGTATCAGATATTACCTCAGCAAGCCTGTAGTGCTCAGGCAAGTGACCTATTGCGGATTTGGATGCCTCGATCGACCCATAAACTCTCAATAACGCATCTGGGACGACGTTCTGAGTTCCCTTTCGATGCTCGATGTTGAAATCGAAAGACTGCAATTTCAAACTCCACCGAGCCAATCTACCTGTTAGGTCCTGTTGTCCCATGAGCCATTTAAGACTAGCATGGTCAGTGATGATGGTGAAAGGCAGCCCTTTGATGAATGCTCTGAACCTCTTTACGCTCTGCACCGCAGCCAAGCATTCCAATTCAGTAACACTATAGTTGCGTTGCGCAGCGTTAAGCTTTACAGACATATAAGCGATCGGGTGCTCCTCTCCATCATCATCCTTTTGGAACAGGACACCCCCGAATCCGGTTGCACTAGCATCACACTGGATGAAAAATCTTCGAGAGAAATCGGGATTGGCGAGCACTGGAGCAGAAATCAACAATTTCTTAACCTCTAAAAAGGCGTTATTGGCGGCGTCTGTCCACTGAAACGAGCGTTTACCCTTTAGCAGATCCGTCAGAGCTGATGACACTGCCGCGAAATTAGGAATAAACCGCCGATACCATCCTGCCATTCCCATGAAACGCCAGACCTCCTTCGCAGACTTGGGTGTTGGGTAGCCTACGATGCCAGAGACCTTCTCTGGATCGGTCTTCAGGATTCCATCACTCACTACATATCCAAGATATTTGATCTCTCGCTGCACGAACTTGCTCTTCTCAACATTTATGGTCAATTTAGCTGCGTAAAGCAACTGCGCCACCTTGGAAAGTAACTCCAAATGTTCGTCAAAAGAAGAACTAGTCACGAGCAGATCATCGAGATATACAAACACCTTGTCATGCAGCTCGTGAGGGATCACTTTGTGCATTAATCTGCACATGGTTTGTGGGGCATTGCACAAACCGAACGGCATCACAGTGAAGTGGTACAATGGGCGGCCAGGAACGGTAAAAGCAGTCTTCTCCCTAGATTCAGCATCCAATCTCGTTATAAATTTAGTGGATTGCAGACGAGCCAATCATCCTTCTATTAGAAATAATGGATAGGCATCCTTCAAGGTTACCTCATTCAGTCGCCGTGCATCTAGACATAGCCGTACTTTACCAGGCTTCCTTACAAGGGTAACCGGTGAACTCCATGCGCTCTTGCTTTCCTCGATGACTCCTAAGGACAGCATACGATCCAGTTCATCATACAACAGTTTCTGTATGGCTGGGGACACCGAATAATGCCGCTGCTTAATAGGTTTGGCAGACCCGGTGTCAATGTAATGAGAGACCAAGGTGGTCTTACCCAAACCATTAAGGTTATATGAAGGAAACTGTTGAATAACTTGCTGTAGTCGAGACTGATCCTCAGGAGACAGAGTGTGAAACGCAGGGGCTGTGGCTTCAGAAATGGATGCAATCGCCAGCTGTTGAGTTGGTGAAATTTTAAACGCGTCCCAGAAATCCATTCCTAGATAAACTGGGTTGGTCAAGGTTGGAACGACCAAAAATTTTATCATGCGCGATTGATTGTTGAATTTCACCAAGGTCTCAACATATCCGAAAACAGAAGCCCTATGACCTGACGCTGTCCGAACTTCTGTCTGAAGAGCATGGAGATGCAGACTCAGTTCTGCAATCAAGTCTAAAGCTCCTGCTCCCAGGATACTGACGCTTGCACCACTGTCCAACAGTCCTTGAAGCTCACGCCTTTTAATGAAGATGGTAGCGAAAGGACGGTTCTCCCCAAGGGGTGTCACGATGGTGTCGACACATGCTTTACGAAGCCATCGTTTGTTGGCAAAGTATTTCCATGCCCGATAGAAACGAGATACCGAGCGCTTGCGCATCGATCGAGGACACTCAAATCCGTGGTAATGTTATTAAGACTATCTGATGAGGGTTTTTGCGAGTTTAGTGTTTTCGACGAAATTCCGGGTCAATATTGGTCGCGGCGTCTACCGTCGTTGGCGTGGGTGGCGGACGAGGGGTGGGAATACGTCGCGCCCCCATATCCGGCGTACTCCGCCTGCCGTTTCCCGACCTGAAATGCATGCAGTTGGGCTTGAGAACACCTTCCATTCCACATCCGTAACAAAATATTCGCTGGCTGGGGACCGGACAGTCCATAAATGTGTGGCCCAGATCTTTACAGTTCCAGCATATTACGTATTGTCTTTGTGGAGCTTGCTGATGTTGAGCGTTTCCAAGCGCAAACGCATCCAGAGCTGGCGTGGTAGTTGGCAGATCATAGTCGTACGAGTAACAAGGTCCTTCGGAGATGTGATGATAAGAATACTCCTGTGCTGCTGCGGGAAAAGAAGGAGGCAAAACCTCATGAACTACTCGTGGTCTTCTCAAAGGCACAGATGATGGTGGTGCTTGTTTTTGCCCGTCCGGATACCAGACAGCCTCAATCGCACAACATCGAGCAACCATTTCACGAACGGAAAGGAAACTAATTCCAGCCAGATGATCCCTTAACCGCTTGGTCATATTTCTGAAGAGTATAAAATAAATCGGTATCTGTCAGAGGGTTTGTCAGAGGTAACATCATGGACTGGATGTCATTGAAAAACGCTCGAAATGACTCTCCTGGCTGCTGAATTCTAGCATCGATTGACCGTCTGATATCGACGTCTGTCTGGAAGCCACTGAAGCAGCTCATGAAATCCCTCTCCATGTCCTCCCACAACAACGCAGGGTGCATCTCATGGTAGCAGCAGTACCACTCTAAAGCTGGCCCGCGCAACAACAAGTGGAACTCCATGGCCAGCATCGCTTCAGAAATTCCATAATGTTTAGCCATGGCAGTGATCCGGTATAAAAATTGCCGTGCAGTTAATCCAACGCCTGAACCATCAAAATGAATGCCACATTTGGACACCGGGAGTCTTTCGGGTCGGCTGGGATTCATGAGACTGTGATGTGTTGGGGTTGTTAAGTTGAAATCTGGCTGAATTGGAGGAGCGTGGCCTCTTATTTGTGTGCCTCGTAAGGGTGTACACGGGGCATCCGCAAAGTCCACTGTGTTGGCACGAACTGCCGTAGATGAAGCTCGATTGCCAGATCCCAACACAGGACGAAGTCTAGTCCCTGTCGGTGACAGAGTCAGACGGTTTATCTGCCCTGCAAGAGTTTCAAAGTCTGGGTCAGAACGAAGATGGCCGTGAGGTAGCATTTAAAATTGATAATTTAAAAATTCAAATAAAATAAACTATATATTTATATTTTTATAAGTAATTTACTAAAATTAAAAAATTCACTATAACTTAACTTGAAATACGAAAAAAAAAATTAAAACCTTGATTATTCCCAATAATTTTAATATAAGGGAAATAATTAATAGAAAGAATAAGAAATCCGCGTGTTTAAATTTAACTGTTTATTATGGCAGTAAGAACGAAAAATCAATCCAGCCGCCCCGGCAACAAAGATGACAGGTGAGGATGGGAAAGGCATACAAATTGTGGATTGAAAAGGGGGGAAAAAATGAACTACAGACAAATCTTGTGACACAACTGGATCAGGTTTGGAACTCTTAGCAACAATCCGTTCGCATTGATTTCTAAACTAGACAATCAACACCTTGATGGTGGACAGGAGTCTGCTGAGCCCACAGTGAACATCGTAGATGATGTTAATGCCCCTGAATTCAGCTGTTCGGTCTTGCCTGAACAATTCAAATGTACAAAATGAAGATGTCAAGGCCACCATCCACGATGCTACCCTGATCCCATTCCGCCTACAAGACTGTCGATTATGAAAAAGGAGAAATACTCCTGTTAAACACTAAACAACACATCCTAGCAGGGTTGAGCGCCAATGTTGCATTGGCGTCAGCTTGCCAACATAAAATTTTAAAAGTTGCTTTTAAATAACCATGAAAGAAAGGAAAGAAGAGAGAGAAAAAAAAATTGGCTGAGGTAAACATTTGGCCAGAGCCACATATGACACCCCAGCCAAATAAAATGGAATTGATGCTCAAGCAAAATAACTCAACAAGGTACCGAAAAAAACTCAATTAATATCTGGATAGAACGAAAACTGAAAATTAACAAAAGAAACTAAATAAAACAATAACCAACTTTGAGCAAAGCCTTATCTTTGGGCGCCATTTGTTACGAATTGGCAAACTACCGCCAATGCAACATAATTTAAGTTCCACTCAGTTAAATGCCCTGCGTGCTACCCTTGCCAGCTACCTCAGCTGCGTCGGCCGTGGGGTTTGGGCTGAGTGAAGCTTCCTGTTAGTAGCACGCTAACTTAAACCAACATAGACCATACTAACCATGTGGGGGGGGGGGGGAGGGTTGAAACAAGAGAGTCGTCATCTCTGATGTCAAGGTGGACTGGATGGACCTTTCGTCCACCTATCTTTTACTCCATGATCGAGTTACAACAAAAAGACAGAAGTTTTCAAGTTTTCTCAAGTCTCAAGTTTTTTTAAAGACGGCTGCGCGACTTGCCTTGCAGGAGACTGTTTTTGTCCGAAACACAATTATTTAAAATAATTTCATAGTGAGTAAAGCGCTAGTGCATTTAGCAAGTGTCTGTCGTCATCACTAGTGATTTCAATACACGGTCTTTTATTGTGTCTGATGTTTTTTTTTCGGATGAATTATCATCCATTGTTGTTTATGCCTCCCAGACAGAGAGATAGAGCCAGATGGACAGAAAGATGCAACGAATTGATTTGCGATTTAGTATTAGACTGAGCGAATGAGAAGAAGGAGAAGAATAAATCACGACTATAATATGCTGATGATGTTTGTTGTTTTTTGTGACGTTAATTCGATGATACTTGATTTGATGAGAATGCCGCAGCCAATAGCGTTGTCGATGTGAATATCTAGCTCTACATACGACAAAACTCGAACATCAAGTCTATTAACGAATCCGAAATTTGAAATTAGAATTCTCGCTGAGAATTCGCTCCATCCTTCACTGTTTTATTGAATTGATCAGCACAGTATCCTTCACTGTTTTATTGAATTGATTCGTTGTTGTTGCTGTTTTAGTAATTTCTAGCAATCGGTTGATCCGCACTTGAGAGCACAACACTTGTACTCCTTTTTTTCAAATCAAAGAATTCAGTATAAACTTAAACCGGTTTAGAATTCTCTCGAATTCAGTAAAATTAAGCTTCGGACACCATTTATTAAACACTGGCCATAGACCGGATACCTCAGGGAAACTTCGACTGAACTATATTTTGCAGACCACTAATAAAACACTATCAAATCCACTGTTTGTAACAATAAGAATTTATGTTTTAAATAAATCGAATAAATCGCAACGCTCAAAATCAAAATCCCCGAATAGAATGCCCAGTCAAGTCCGATTATCTTCTCCGCTTGCCGTCGTGGAATAGACTCACCGCAAAACTCCCATCATACCGCTCATCCCAAAATGCCGTTGTCGCCATCAGCTCCGTTGCATCACTTTTTGATTGCTATCAGCTGCATGCAGCGCTGACCGGTCGGAACATTGACCTACAGTGCATTCGATTTCGATGCAGTCATACAGCGGTCAAGAGCCGAACATTACCGCGTGATGCATGTACATGCTCAGCTCCAACCACCGTTCGCCGCACCAAAAGCGAATGCACTGCATCGAATGGATGTAGGAGCGAAATCGATATGATTTTCGCAACGAGAAAAAAAAAGTTGACGATGAAGGGGATTTTTTTGTGTGCGTGCAACAATATATATATATATATATATATATATATATATATATATATATATATATATATATATATATATATATATAAATATATATATATATATATATATATATATATATATATATATATATATATATATATATATATATATATATATATATATATATATATATATATATATATATATATATATATTTATATATATATATGTATATATATATATGTTAAATATTATAATTATAATTTCTAGCAATCGGTTGATCCGCACTTGAGAACACAACACTTGTACTCCTTTTTTCAAATC
>OX376373.1:125174475-125219404 GCA_947369275.1 Nemotelus nigrinus | reverse complement strand
GGCAAAAATTTTCAAATCTTTGATAAATTTTATCCTTTGTCCTTCATCTGAAGATAAAATTTTCAATATTCCGATTAGCACAAGAACGGCAACCCATCACCAAATAACCGCTATTTTCAGCACTCGAAAGTTCCGTTCACGAGAACTGACGACCGGATAATCCGATCATAATGAAATTTACAGGACATGTTGGTATTAACTAGGACCAGGTCTGATAGAAGTGATTTTGAAATGCAAGCAACCCTGTGGCATTGATACCATCTTGAAAAATAACTGAGAAAAGAAACATCTTTTTGGCCTATAACTTCCGATTCAGCCATCAGTTTTTAACAAAATTTACACAGTACTTGGATGTTACTATATATGTAACATTTGAAAAATTAGTATAGGGCTGGCAGCTGTGGTGCTTTTTGTCTCATAAATCTTGCAAATTTGCTCAGCAAAATAAAGCTTTTTTTCCCTATAACTTCCGGTCCAGCGTAGAAATCAAAACGAAGTTCATGCAGTAAATGGACCTTAATGTAAATCAAATGTGTTATGAATTTCGTACAAAAATCATGAAAGGGCTGCCAGCTATGACTATTTTTGTAATTTTGTGGAATTTCTTTACTGAGCGATTATGTCATTAGATTTGCAATTGAGAATGATCCCGCAATGAAAATTTACAACAAATATTAACGTTTTAAAAATTTGAAAAGTTTTGAGGGTTGTTACCCTAAAGTTCTTTTTACCCGTGTACCTTCCAGCGTAGTGATTCAATCGAAACGAAATTTACTGGTTGGGTTAAACTTAACGTGAAGCAGATTTGGTAAATTTTTTGTTTTGCTGCTGACACAGGTTAACCAGCATTAGCCATTTTCGTAAATATTGCGCCAACAGATGCATCAAATTACATACTCATATGCAAAGCATTTGCGATAAAAAATAAGAAACCAATTTTTAAATTTTCCGAGTTTTGAACATTTTTCGGATGGCAGCCTCAAACAACGTTTAACCGCTGAAACTTTCGATGAAATCCTCCGATGAGAACGAAATTCAAAGGATAAGTTGATTTAAGTATGTTAAATCAAAAACTAACTAAATAGGTTTTTGATACTGTAATCACGGTGCTTGTACCAGTGATTGGTTGCCGACGAGTAATCACGATGCAATGTATCGTAATCACCTCGAGACGTTAATGAAAACACGTATTGAATGCTATTAATCGTCTGATTTATTTATCGTAATGCTTTGACTTAAGTACATTTTCATCTAGATACTAAATTGCTGATTTAGTTCGAATTTCGTGTGACCGAAATCGATTCGAATTCCGCGTGACCGGACATCAGACAGACAGTTGCATTCGTAGACAATAAAGTTTCCAAAGACATATGATCTTTGGAATGCGAAAGTATGGTATTTTTGATGTTTCGAATGCAATGCTATTGTCCGGTCACGCGTTTCCGGTACACATTGTTGCTTGTTAGCAAGAATTTCGCTATTGCTAAGATTAATTCTATATTTGTTTTATTGGAAACTTCGCATGATGTGCGAAGTTTGTATGTACGTACATAGAAGTATGTACGTACGTTTTGCTGTCATGAACGCTTCGCATGACATGCGAAGTTTGTATGTACGTATGTTTAACAATTTATGATAGATTTATTGATTATATGTAGTGATGGGCAAAATGGCTCTTTGAAGTGAGCCAGCTCCGTAAAACTCACTCACTTTAAAGAGTCGCTCTTTAAGAGCCACTCAAAAGAGCCACTTCAAGCAACTTTTTTATGGTTGCAAAAATATAAAGTAAATTGCTATTTTTTGTTGTTTTATTAATAATAATAAGCTTAAATCTAATATAACATAACATTACTTTAAAAATATAATATAGCATATAATATAAATTTAAAAATAAACCATAAAATCATCTGAAAATCTTTCCATATAAGTGGCCACTCTACTCAATCGTTGATTCACTATCTCCAGATTCTGGGATGTAAATCTTTCTTTTCCTTCCACCAATTGAGAGGGTCAGCAGTTCTGGGTATATTTACATGTTGTAAATACTTATCCATTTCGTTAATGCCTGCAGCTACATAGCTTTGCTGGGTTCTTACACTATTGACTTTGTCATCAAATTTTCGCCATAGCGAATTTTGCGTTCCTTGCGCTTTGGGTACCGAAACTAGATGTATACAAGCAAGTTTGTACGTGGATTCATTTTGAAATGCTAGTCTTTTAAATCGTGGATCTAAAAGAACGCTCTCTAGGCAAAACATATTTTCTTTATATAATTTAAATCTGTTTGAAAGTTCTCTTTGGGTCACATTTAAAAAACTGCGTACATCAGCAGTTTTATTTTCGTTCAGACAGAGTTCTGAAATGTAGCTTATAATCGTTGATGTAATAATATATATTTTAGAAATCGATACCGTTTTCTCACTGCTTATTTCTTCTTCTTCTTCTTCTAGAGTAGCCTCAATATATCAGGGGCTGTTTTCATAATATTCCAATCATCAGAAGAAGGAGTTGGTAGATTTTAATTCAGGACACCTAAGGTGGCTAATAGTGGCTCTTTTACTTCTTGAATACGCACAAGCATAGATAACGTAGAGTTCCACCTGGTAATAGCATGAAACTTTAATTTAAGCTCTACGTATTCCATTTGCCTCTGTTTTTGTTGTAATTTTGCCGTTATTTTGCTACCAAAATTTTTTCGGACGGTTTTTCGTCAGATTTCATTTTGCCGTATCTTCGAAACTAGTCCGCTTTTTCCCAAACTTGTATGGAAATTTCGCCCGAAACAACTCAAAAAGGTCCCCAAATTCATGCTAGTAAAAAAAAAATATTTTGGAAAAATGAACGTTTTTGCCCAATTTCACCTATCAAAATTTTTTTTTGCCCTTGAAATATCACTATTGTACTCCCCGACCACTTCCAATCATCGAAAACGTCCTAAAGGCAGGTTTTGCCAAACTGTGGCCAAAAAACCCCTTACTCCCCTACAAAACCGAAATTTTTATATCGCAGCAATAGGTCTTGGCCCGTTATGTCCCAAACCACCTTAACCCCAAATTGGCCAATTTTTCCGATTTCAACTACTTTTGCCCTAAAAACTTTTTGTAGAACGAAAATATTCGATACGAACCTCTTCCATATACCTGTTCTAGTGTATACGCTTAAAAAATGACGTTTTTGCCCATTTTCCTCTCTCAAAAATTTGTTTGCCCTTAAAATATCACTATTGTACTCCCCGACCACTTCCAATCATCGAAAGCATCGTAAAGGCAGTTTTTGCCATACTATGGCGAAAAAACCCCTTACTCCCCTACAAAACCGAAATTTTTCTATCGCAGCAATAGGTCTTGGCCTGTTTTGTCCCAAACCACCTTAACCTCAAATAGGCCGATTTTGCCCGATTTCAGCTACTTTTGCCCTAAAAGGATCTCAACCTTTTCCTACTTAGCGCTTTTAGTGGTACTTTCAGTTTTTCCGGACGGTTTTTCGGCAGATTTAATTTTGCCGTATTTTCGAAACTAGGCCGCTTTTTCCCAGACTTGTATGGAAATTTCGCCCGAAACAATTCAAAAAGGTCCCCAAATTCATGCTAGTAAAAAAAAAATATTTTGGAAAAATGAACGTTTTTGCCCAATTTCCCCTATCAAAAATTTTTTTTGGCCTTGAAATATCACTATTGTACTCCCCGACCACTTCCAATCATCGAAAGCGTCTTAAAGGCAGTATTTGCCAAACTATGGCCAAAAAACCCCTTACTCCCCTACAAAACCGAAATTTTTGTATCGTAGCAATAGGTCTTGGCCCGTTATGTCCCAAACCACCTTAACCCCAAATTGGCCGATTTTGTCCGATTTCAACTACTTTTGCCCTAAAAACTTTTTGAAGAACGAAAATATTCGATACGAACCTGTTCCATATACCTGTTCTAGTGTATACGTTTCATCTCTAAAATCTACCTATGAAATGCACCGCCTAATAGCCAACATTTGGCTACTAAAATACTCGTGAACCAGAGCAAAATATACGCACGTAAACGCATACTGTGTGTTCACAAAATGTCGCCATCAATAACTGCATACGATCAGTATGCATCATTCGCACAGTTCTTCATTCAACGGAGTCGACTCTTTTATTCCTCACTCGCACAGTGTTCATTCAACGGAGCGACTCTTTTATTCCTCACTCGCACAGTGTTCATTCAACGGAGCGACTCTTTTCACTATGCAATACGATAGTCGTATACATATGTTCGTGTTCCGACGTTAGAATAGCATAGATTTCGCTTCAAGTCCACACGGTAGTCTAATGAAGTATTGCCGTGTGTATATGCATAAGCTTTATTTGGTCGGGTGGTTGTTTGAGTGGCTCCGCAATATCGCTATTGCCACTAAAGTGAAGGTATGAAGTGTGCGGAGCTATTCTAAATGATGGCTCACATAGCTCTTTCAAAAGAGTCGAAGAGCTGAGTCGCTCAGAGTTGAAGAGTTGACTCACACAACTCCTTCAAAAGAGTCGCTCTTTTTTATTGACTCGCTCATGAGCGACCCATCACTAATTATATGATAATAGATTCATAATGATAGATTTATTGATTATATTATAATAGATTCATAATAATAGATTTACTGATTATATTATTGATTATGTTATTGAACTCGAACATTATTCCAATCACTGGTACAAGCACCGTGATTACAGTATCAAAAACCTATTTAGTTAGTTTTTGATTTAACATTTTGGTGACCCCTATACTACGAAGCTCTTAGAAGAAATCTTGAGGAGTAGGGAAGAATACGTAAAGCCTTGTATACAACGAAGCTCAGATTGTAAGTCTTGAGCGGTAGAAGCATAATAAAACAGTTGGATACATTCCTATACTACGAAGCTCGAAGTAGAAAACTTGAGCGGTAGGCAATAGAATCTCCTATTCAACGAAGCTCTGGGCAAGGCTAGAGCGGTAGGAAGATTGTTTTTTTATACCACGAAACTCATTGTTGGGTGATAGAAAGCAGCATAAGGGACGTTAGATTCCTATACTACGAAGCTCATAACATAAAGCTTGAGCATTATGAAGTTCACCAATACACTTGTCAAAATGGTGGAACCAGGATCGTAAGCTTACGAATAAATAATAATATCCTCAGCAACTACAGCAGAGAGCACAATGGAAACACCAGTCACACAATGTGAAACCGGGTACAATGGTACTTCTGAAAGAAGATTACGTTCCTGCTCTAAAATGGCCTCTTGGACGAGTCGAACAAGTTTATCAAGGCAACGATGGGAAGGTTCGTGTTGTGGAGGTACGAACAGCGGAAGGACTTCTGAAAAGAGCAATTCACCGCTTAGCACCACTCCCTGTCGAGGACGTTGAGAATTCGTCAACCCTGGTAGAAAATGACTTGGAAACAGTCAACAACCCAGCTCCTGCACAAACCACTACCAAAGAAGCTCACAGGTCACAAAACCATCACAAACAAACCAGAGAAGCAAACGACCCGACACCAAAAAAAGAAAGCAAAACTAACGCTCGGCTCTGCAATAGTCACCTTGCTCATTGCATGCCTAACCCTGCCCGTGACAACAACAGCTCCACTCGAACAACCTTTCGACGTAGAAAACTTCGCAAATTCTCCAGGCATACATTTTGACAACATCGGAGTAATGAACTTGATATCACATGAATGGAAGCTCATTATATATTACGACCTTCAACCCTACTGGGAAGAATGCCAGATATTAAGAAAGGGAATTCAAATGCTGGAAGTTTTATGCCGAAATCAGTGGAACCACACATCATGTCGTTCGATAATTTCTCAATTCGATCAAATGTCAACAGAAATCTGTAAAGAGAATAGCCTTCTACAGTCGCATCGAGTTAAACGAGGAGCTCTAAATATAATCGGAAATGTTGCCAGTTCGCTATTCGGTATTTTAGATGAAGAATACGCAAGGGACATGACAAAAACCATAAATGCTGTAAAGAGGAACGAAGATTATTTGGTAGACATATTGAAAAACCAGACATCAATTATTGACGCTACGATGAATATAATGAAACGAGACCAAACAGCAGCTCAAAAAAGGTTTCAAAAACGCAGCAAAACCGCCATCCAATCTACATCGCACGTTGATATAAGCAACAAAAACCTGTTCCCTGTGCTTAAACTAAGCAGTGGTACTAGACCGAAGGCAACAGTGACGACAACTCCATCATCTGCCCTGAACTATGCCACGGTAGCCAGTGCAGGCGTACGTGCTAACAATGACCTGTTCACTTGCAGTGAGATAATCGATCTGACAAACGAGCTTTTAACTAAGCTTAAACCTTGTAAAAACAAAGAGCAGCAATTCAGAGTGGTTGCTGCACTTACAATTAAATACATTTACAATGGTTATTAATATTATAATGTGGAATGCTCGTAGTATTTGCCCACTGGAGAAACGTCTTGAATTCTTCTCGTATTTGAAGACAAATAAGGTTGATGTTGCTGTCATTACTGAAACGTGGTTGAAAGACAGTAACTCCATTTTTGATGAAAGTTACTTAATATATCGCACCGATCGCTCTTTCGTTCATGGTGGTGGTGTGGCAATTGCTGTCCATCGCTCTATTAGCCACTGTGCGCGACCACCATTAAAAACCTCTGTAATTGAAACCTGCTGTGTGGAACTAACCTGCCTTGAGCGGAATTTCCTTCTAATTGGAGCCTATTTGCCAGGCGGAAATAGCAACCATATTAAAGAACGTTTGTTTAAAAACGATCTGAAAGTGTTCGATCGCATTGAGAACAATTTTTTAATTGCAGGAGATTTGAACTGCAGGAGCAAAGATTGGAATTGCTCTCGTAACAATCGCTGGGGGAGTATACTTGAGCACAAACTTACTTTTTCTGCGTTCAACATTCGTTTTAGTCCAACACCTACTTTTTACCCTAAATCTAGAGGCAGCCCATCTACGATCGATGTAATATTGACTAATTGCATTCAGTTTGTATCTCCTCCATTTGCCCGAACTGCTCTATCTTCGGACCACCTTCCAGTTCACTTTAGTATTCTTGATGCAGGGATTGAAAAAGCTTGTTTAAAAAAGTTTGTCTTCCATAGAGCAAACTGGGAAAAATTTTCGCGCGTCACTTGTGAACTAACCAATTTGAGACAGCTAGACCTCTCTACGCCGCGAATAAGCGACATCGACGAGCACATAGTAAAGTTCAATAGCATTTTACTATCTGCAGCACAAAGTTCAATCCCTGTGACTTCAGCTAAACCGTCATGCACAAATTTATCTCTGGATTCTAGCATTAAAACTCTCATTTCTCAGCGTAATTTTTTACGCGGACAATGGCAGCGCTCACGGCAATCACCTCTGAAGAAGGAAATTAATTGCCTCCAAAGGAATATCAAGGAAGCCATTTTTGTGCTTCGTAACAAAGAGTGGAACAGAAAACTAAAATCACTAGAGAAAGGTAGTAAAAGCTTTTGGAACATATCCAAAGCTCTCAAAAAGAAGTGCTCTCAATTTTTTCCAATTAAAGTAGATGGCGTGCCCGTTTCAAATAATGTGTCTAAGGCTCAAGCCTTTGCTCAACATATGCATCACGTTCACATGTCAGCCATTATTAATAGCGATAGTGACACTGAAGCTCAAGTGGCTTCTTCTTTCGATGCTATCGAAAGTAGTAGCAGCCCCTCTATCCCCTTCATGTCTGTTTCCTCTCTAAAGAGCATCATAGCTGATTTAAAATCAAGTAAGGCTCCGGGCAACGACAACATCTACACTCTATTTCTAAAAAATATGCACAGGAAAGCGTTTATATACCTTTCAAAGTTATTAAATGCTTGCCATGTAACATCTTACTTTCCGACTGCCTGGAAAACTGCAAAAGTTATTTGGATCCCGAAACCTAATAAACCCAAGTCCGAAATCGGCAGCTACAGACCAATAAGCCTAATCAGTGTGATTGGAAAAGTATTTGAACGCTTCATTAAGATTCAGCTTCAAACCTTTATTGAGTCGCAAAATATCTACCCTAAAGAGCAGTTTGGTTTCAGAAGCGGGCACAGTACAATTCATCAAGTTCGAAGGATAACTGACATAATCACTACAAACTTTGGACTAAAAAAGTCCACTGGTTTGATAACTCTCGACTTGGAAAAGGCATTTGACTGCGTCTGGCATCAAGGCTTGATTCACAAAATGCGAATACTTAATTTTCCTCTGTCCCTTACTAAAATAATCATGAACTTTACAAAAACACAAAATTCTGAAAATGCTCCTGAATCTCCCATTTTTCTATTCGACTAACTCTTTACATTCAGTTTCAAAGCAGTCCCTAATTTCAAGCAGCATTAACCGCATTAATACCAAATTTTTAAACACTTGTGTTGCATCAAACAATCCTTTGGTTCGAGCTCTAGTATAATGAACTTTAACTTTAAGAGCATAAATGACCCTCATTTAAATCCGACAATCTTAAAACAGCAACAATGCTGCTCTTTTGTTTCTTTGTTTAAGCTAGTACGTAGTTAGCACTAAGATAGCTAAGTAAGTTTTACAACACAATTCATTCAAATAAAAGGTTTTCCCCGTTTCCTTTTAAATATCTAAAGGCGGCTTTAGATATGCGGTGTTTGTCAAATACCGAGCACTTAGTTTGGCAAACTTCGCATGTGTGGTTGGGTTGCTCGCCTAGTGCTTGCCCTAGGCCAAGCACAAACATTCGGGTGCTCGCTATTCCCGTAGTTTGTCGAACTTTCAACAAACATCAAAGTAGACGAGCACTGTGTTTGGGTATGTTCGGATCCCCGCTTTACACATTCGGTATTTATAATTACATATAATGTCAACTGAATCTGCTGAATCAACATCCTTATTTAAATCCATGATTAAAGATATAAATATAATTAATTATTAATGCTCAGAGATGCAGCAAATATTTCGTTTTTTCACAAAAAAATTGCGGGAGGGAACAACGACGAGCAGCTCGTACATGTTCCAGTTTTGGCAAACATTCGGCAATCCCCGAATATCTAATTCACTGTGCTTGTCATTCCGCAAGCATCAAGCCAAATGACTTGACTAGGTGTTCGGTATTTGGCGAATAGGAGGTGTTTGACAAACACCGCATATCTAAAGCCGCCTTAATGTAATTACACAAAAATTCATTCAGCTAAGATGCATATTAATACAGTTGTTTAGGAATGCAAAAGCCAAAGCTCGATTCACCTTCTGGAATATTTTGTACAAATTGTAGTATATTTAATGTATAGTTGAATAAATAAATCTAAATCTAAATCTAAATCTAATGATTATGGCAAACATCAACCAAATTCAAGGCGCCCTTGCAGAAGTTCTGATTGATGCACACCACCAGAAAATCAATCCTATACTACTGACTCCTGATCGATTAACACAGGAACTTCATCTAATTAAGAGCAAGCTACCACCATCATACCATGTACCCGTAGATCCAGCAGACTCTTCAGCAATCTACCGGTTGATGACAACTCATAGCTGGATTCAGGATAATTACGTTCTCTTCCAGCTAAAGATACCACTGGTTTCTTCTGACGGATTCGATGTCTTCAAGTTGATACCGATTCCAGTTTCAGCAAACGATACCTTGATAGCAATACAGGCATCGTCATCCGTTTTTGCTATCAATCTACATCGTGACAGCTACTATGTGATGAGTACTCAAGAGCTAAGTAGTTGCCGGGTCCTACCAAAAACAACTTATCTTTGTGAGCAACTACGACCTATTTATCATAAAGGCTCTGACACCGGTAAATGCGAACTGAACGTATTCAACCACCTTCCAAGTGCAACAGAATGCAAGATAAAGAACATGGATACTAATGAATACTGGCAGCAGCTTTCCAACAAGAACGACTGGATATTTGCAACTAAACAACCCATAACATTCCATGCCGTCTGCGAAGGAAGATCTTCATCAGCCACCATCCAAGGGTCTGGGCTGCTACGAATCGGTCCTAAGTGTGTCATAAAAGACGATACACTATCCATTTCCAGTCATCACGAACATATTAGCCACGACCGACTGTCATATTCTAAGATGGGAATCAACTTCACAGTTAATCCTCCTCCAATACAGCCGTCGATAAAGATGAACTACTCGTACTCGGCATATACAGCTGAAGTTGAGAATCTTCAAAAATCCCTGCCCACGAACATAGAACTGCCAAACGAAGTTGAAACTCCGACATTCCACCATATTACAGTTAGCTATTTTGGTGTAACATTAGCCGGATTCTGCGTTGTCATCCTCCTGTGGCAATCCGGGTCGTGCCAGAAACTACATCCATGCAAGAGGAATCAACCCACCACCAACAGCAATCAACCACCAACAGGGTCTGTGACGCCACCAGTTCAAGCGCACGATGTCACTAATTTTGAAGTATACGAAAGTTGAACAGGAGTGGTCAACGAGGGGCAGATTATGTTCGAGTTCAATAACATAATCAATAATATAATCAGTAAATCTATTATTATGAATCTATTATAATATAATCAATAAATCTATTATTATGAATCTATTATCATATAATCAATAAATCTATCATAAATTGTTAAACATACGTACATACAAACTTCGCATGTCATGCGAAGTCTCCATGACAGCAAAACGTACGTACATACTTCTATGTACGTACATACAAACTTCGCACATCATGCGAAGTTTCCAATAAAACAAATATAGAATTAATCTTAGCAATAGCGAAATTCTTGCTAACAAGCAACAATGTGTACCGGAAACGCGTGACCGGACAATAGCATTGCATTCGAAACATCAAAAATACCATACTTTCGCATTCCAAAGATCATATGTCTTTGGAAACTTTATTGTTTACGAATGCAACTGTCTGTCTGATGTCCGGTCACGCGGAATTCGAATCGATTTCGGTCACACGAAATTCGAACTAAATCAGCAATTTAGTATCTAGATGAAAATGTACTTAAGTCAAAGCATTACGATAAATAAATCAGACGATTAATAGCATTCAATACGTGTTTTCATTAACGTCTCGAGGTGATTACGATACATTGCATCGTGATTACTCGTCGGCAACCAATCACTGGTACAAGCACCGTGATTACAGTATCAAAAACCTATTTAGTTAGTTTTTGATTTAACAAAGTATAAGCTTGTGAAGGTAAACTTATTGCTGCTTCATTGGAAAAGTATTGCCAGCACTGAACATTTTCATCATTTTTGTTATAGTTGAGTTTTGTTGCTTGGGATAAGGAATGGTTTTTTTCATTTATTTTTGTCACTCAAAGACAATTTCTTCGAAAATTAGTTTTCTAGCGCTTCTGATGCGCTAGACTTTTTTGATATACTGGTGCTTACTAAGATTAGGAGGCTTATAAAGATTTTGGTGGACCATCTTAATAAGGACGAGCTCACTTATGAACTTGTCATCCGTGATTTTCCGTCGGACATGATGGAAAATATGCGGAAAACGCTGAGGGCGACCCTTAAAGTGAAGACCGCGTTAGATACCTCGTACTTGCAAGCAGAGTATCCTTTCAGCTATGAGACCGATTGTTCGGAATTGGAAGCCAAGGCCTTGGAGGTTGAGAATATGGTCGCGAGAGCGTCGGGAGAGAGCGCCACTTCAGATTTCCTGAAGACGAAGGTGAAGATTGAGTTTGCGTTCCGTCACCTGTGAAATATGCAGGCAGTCACCACCGAACAGAAAGAAGGCACAAGGGAACTGCGAAACTGTTTCGTTTTGGTGATGGAGACCTTTGTGTCCAAAACCGAAGAGGCGAGCGAGGACGAAGAGGAACTTTTTGTTTGTGGCCGTGCATCGGTCATTCCGGTGGAGGTGAGAGCTCAGAGTCTGGCAGAAGTGGTGAAACAGGGTTTAAAGTTTAGTGGAGACTCTTGCGGCTTTGTAAACGCGTTTCTCGAGCGTGCCGAAGAGCTGCGGTAAGTGAGGGGACTCACAAAACCACAGTTGTTTCAAGCGGCTGTTTATTTGTTCGACTTGCGAGCCCTTATATGGCTTCGTGCTAATTGGAACTTGGAGTCGTCGTGGGTTGAGCTGGTTTCAGAGCTCAAGGCGGAATTTTCGGCCCTCGGATTGTAACGACCGTCTTAAGAACAAAATCCGAAGGCGCACTCAGGGCGAAAACGAGTCGATTAGGGTATATGTAGCATTTATGGAGCGCCTGTACAGCCGACTGAGGACGAGTTGTTCAGGGGAGGAAAAACTGCGCACGTTGCAAAGAATATAGTCGCCTTCTACCAGCAGCAACTGTCTCTTACGCAGGTTACATCTATTGCGAATTTGGTCAGGATATGTCGCACTCTAGATGCTACCATACAGACTAGGCGCTGTCTGGAGCCAGATTTGGCGTACGTGGTAGCAAAAGATGTTGAGCGAGTCGCATCTAAGTTAAATAAAGTGCGAATCCAATGCTGGAATTGCAAGCGAGACGGATACATGTCAAGGGAATACCTGGAGCCGCGGCGATGTTTCGGATGCGGTCGCCAGGGGGTAATGAAGTTGGCATGCCTGAACTGCCAGTCAAGGGCTACTGGTCGGGAAACTCGGTCACGGCCGAATCCTCCAGTTTCGGGAAATGGTCGTCGTGTTCGCTGAGCGGCCGAACGAGCACCATGATGAGGCCGCGCCAAGAAAACCAACAGCCGCAGGTGGATTATGCTTTCGTCAGTAACAGTCAAGACAGCCATCCGCACCTGCAGGTGGAGATAGAGGACTGCGTCATGGAGGGACAGTTGGATTCGGGAGCGACTAGGACTTTTTTTGGAGGAAGGGGATGGTCTCGTTTGAGAGCGAAAGGAGTGAGGTTGTACGACAATGAAATTGGTGAAGTTGGGCTGGCGAATGGTAGGCGTGCACGGTGTTGGAGGCTTTACAGGTAAAATTGTCGTTGAACGCTCGAGAGCATTATCTGGAATCACTGGTGGTACCATCGATCCCTCAAAAAGTAGTCTTAGGGATAAATTTCTGGAAGTGTTTTGGGGTGGTGCTCGATATGAAAGGTAAACAATGGACGTCCATTGCTTCTGCGGAGTTGGTTACTGGAGAGGCACTACGGAGTCGAGATCTTTTGTCTGCTGAGGAGGCCAAGACCTTGTCGAAATTGTTGGAGGAGCGATTCGGGTTGATGGGCGAAGGGCTGGGACGTGCTTAATCTGTTGAGCATTTAATCAAGACATCGGCTGGCCATATCAAACAACGGTACTACCCGGTCTCACCTGCGGTACTGCGGCAAATGAATAAGGAGCTGGATGACATGTTACAAATGGGGGTGGTTGATCCCTCGTCTAGTCCTAAGTCATCTCCGATCTTACTAGTACGTAAAAAGGACGGCTCGTTTATGTTTTGTGTAGATATGAGCAAGGTCAACGCAGTATCAGAAAAGGACGCGTATCCTGTTCCATACATTTCGACTACATTGGACAAATTGAGAAACGCCAAGTACTTTTCAACCATAGATGTCAAGTCGGCGTATTGGCAGGTCGCGATGGCAAAGGGTTCGCAGCAATTTACGGCGTTCACCATGCCCGGAAGAGAACTGTTTCACTTTCTTCGAATGCCCTTTGGGCTGCACAACTCTGGATTAATATGTCTCATTGATACTGTTCTCAGTCTCACATTAGAACTTTTCGTGTTCACCTACCTCGACGACATAATTGTTGTGAGGGAGACTTTTGAAGGACATATCGAAGATCCTCCAGGAGGTTTTCTCGCAACTGAGGGAGGAAATTTACGACTGTCTAAAGAAAAGTGCCAGTTTTATAGGGCACAACTTAAGTATTTAGGCTACCTTGTTGACGTGGAGTGCCTTAGAGTACACCCCGAGAAGGTGCTGGCTGTGAACTTATTTCCTCGTCGAACTTCCGTAAAGCAGGTCCGCTAACTCCTTGGCATGGTTTCCTGGTACCAACGTTTCATCCCTGGTGACGCGACGATGGTGGCTCTACTAAGCGACTTGTTAAAGAAGGGTTGCAAGTTCGTATGTTCCACGAAGAGAACGAGAATGCTTGGCAGTGCTGTGGGCTGTCGAGAAATTTCAGCCCTACATAGACGGGACACACTTTTATGTTATTACTGACCATCATTCCCTGGTCTGGCTGAATAGTGACAAGGACCCTACGGGCAGATTGGCTAGATGGGTAGTGAGACTACAGCAGTTTGGCTTCGAGGTGATCCATCGAAAAGGAAAAGAGCATTTGGTGTCGGACGCACTTTCGCGAGCGATAGCCAATGTCGATAGCGTAAATACCTCTCAAGGTTCGGAGCGTTGGTATTCGGGTATGTTAGGGAAGGTGGAGGAAGACCCCGACAGATACGAGGGCTGGAAGGTCGTGAGGAACACGCTGTGGAAACAACTGCCTGATCGCAGGCAAAACGCGAACGGTTGGAAGAGGATTGTGCCAAAGTCAGAGCGGGCAGACATCCTCAAACGGTGTCATGATGACCCGAAGGCGGGACACATGAGGTTTGCCCGGACGGTATGTCGAGTCAAGCATAGTTTTTATTGGCCACAAAGGCGGACGGATATCCGCAAGTATGTGAGGTCCTGCAAGTTATATCAATCGTGCAAGGTGGAGCGGAAAACACCGAGGAGTTTAATGTCCAGTAGGGCTGGTGAGGCAAGGACCCCATAGGAGATGATTTTCGTAGACCTGGTGGGGCCGTTGCCCAGATCAACACGAGGATACTCATATATCCTGACAATTTTCAGCTACGTTACGAAGTATTCGGTCATACTGCCAGTACGATCAGCTACCGCGTCGGCTGTCTTCCGATTATTGGAGGAGAATGTCCTTCTGATCAACGGAGTACCAAAGGATGTAGTATGCGATAATGGAGTACAATTCGCTGGCAAACAATTTCGAAAAGCGGAAGAAGAATGTAGAGCGCGCGTGAGGTATACCGCCCTCCATCACCCTCAGGCTAATCCGGCCGAGTGACGTAAACCGGAAATAAAATGTATGTTACGGTGCTATGTTGCCGACAATCACCGCTCATGGGACATTTACTTGGCAAAAATTGCGTGTACACTGCGCACTTATCGACATAAAGTAACGGGTTACTACCCTTACTTCCTGAATTTCGGGAGGGAGATGGTAGCCTTCAGGGCAGATTTCTTCAATGAAGAACGCGGAGATTTTGGCGGCAATCCGCAAGGAAGCTGTGCGGAGAATGGGAAATGCAGCAAAGTTTAGCAGGGGAAAGATTTACGTTCTGTCGGATGCAACTAAAAGTTTTGCAGCAAAATCGGCTCCCGCATTTATCGGACCTTTCAAGATTAAAAAGAAAACGTCAGCGTGGACTTTCGAATTATTGGATATAAACGGAAAGCCTGCGGGGAAACGGCACGCAAAGGAACTCAAGCAGAACATCGACAGCGAGTGCGAGGCCAGAGATATCTAGCGGATAAAGAAATGAGCTTATGGTCATTTAACACTCACTCACGATATAAGAGAGATAGATAAGGAAAAAATATAATAAGATGTATAAATAGAGGAGGGTAAGCAAGGTTAAGCATATAGGATGCGTCACGGTCGCTCGTGTTTCACAAGTATTAATACAAAAAAAACAAAAAACCTCCACCAACCAACGGATGCTAGGTCACTGGAACCACCGAGGAATTAGCTCTCTTAAGTCTGTCGTATCTCGTACATTAAGTAAATCATGTTGTTTATATGCATTGAGCATAAGCGATAGGGCAGTAGCTTAGGACTCGAAAATTGCATGCAGCCAAGCGACGGAATCACGACTCATGACGATATCGACGGTGTCATCTAGATGAGTCGTAGTAAAAAGAATCAAGACACAACAACTAAAACTCAAAGACACCTGAGATTACTGAAGGCGAATCACTAAAGATGCTTTAAACGAATCTAATTGCGAGCGCACTAATATTGGAATAAGCGGCTTAGAGATAGTTATATCTAAGGCGACACGCGGGGCATCGCACAATTTTGGATGCTCGGGTTGGCGGCACCTGACCTGGGCCAACATCTGACCCAGATATGATGAGAAGGGAATGCACTGTGGGAACGATCACAATAGGCAAGTGACTGGCTAAATTACTGGAATACTCAGTCCGACAGACATTCGGAGGGAATTGGATGATCGATCGACGTTCAGTGAATCAATCATAATCCTACGGCAAATAGTCTAGGGAACCGCACTTACTAGCACCGGAGAAATTTTGGAATGAAGACGTACGCACAACACTTTGAATCACGCGAGATGTATTTCCCCCTCGGAAGTGGCACAAAAAAGCAAGGATCTTACTTACCTAATGAGCAAATTTCCTAGATACACGAACGACAATATAACCATTGCACCGACACTGCACAACTGGAAATTGACAATTCGAAATGTCACGGATCGGAATGTCACAGGTGACGAATGATCGAACAGGGGAAAACGAGCTGTCCCAAATGCGTGGAATGCGAGGTGAAAATGGGAGCTCGACGCGTGCGGAACAGTGACGGAGTGAATGAACTAAACGGCTCAGGGAAATCCCGATAATTTGAAAAATTGCGCTACATCGAGCGAAAAGTAAAAGCCTTTCTTTTTTTTAATAGAGCCAGACTGTGAGGACGTTTATTCTTTCTGGAAGGAGGCGAAAAGTTTGAAGAGAAATAAATCGAAGGTGTGATAGCGACGTCGTGATATAATTTCTTGGACTGTATTCATCAAGAAAAGGAGATTTTCGGACAACGGAAGTTAGTCAGCTATTGACAGGAACGTCAGTGAGGGAGAATAAAGCAGAATAATTATTTCGATTGTCGACGACGATACATCAGGGCCCCAGAGAGGGATTCTTTTACCAAGGTTCATTTATTCATATATTTATTTTTGAATTTTGTGTTTTAAGTGTTAAGTAAGATTAGTGCGTAATTATACCGCGGCCGCATGGTATAAGAATCGGGTTTGAAGTGTAAAATCTTTTTGGAATCGATAGTTAAAAACATATTTAATCGTGTAAAAGTTGAAAATAGTTCGAAAATAGCATTTTGACTTAAAGAGTTGATTCCAACGGTGAAAAATTTAAGGTGTATGCACGTCGCTCATTTCTCGCTTAAGAGCGGTGTGACCTTTAGTGGTTTTGGTTTGAACAAAGCGAGTGGCGCTCAAACCCACCCCTTTCTCCGTGAGCAGAGGCGCCCGAAACTACTGCCCTAACGTCCCAGTCGGGGATATAGGGTTAACAGACGGTTGTTGAAAAATAACGGTAGCAAATTGGCGCCCAACGTGGGGCCAAACGGTGATAACGCTACGTGAGTTATGTTTCAACTCTGACTTTGAATTGAAAAAACTCTAGCGCACCTGAACCGCTAGAAACACTAATGTTCGAAGAACAGTAGAAGAATCGTGCAGATTTTGAGTGCATATTCTACCACACTAGCTGCTTATTACAGCCAAACTAATTCAAACGCCAGGTTTTACTTTGGTCTTATAACTCATATGGTGGAAAGGTTTCAGATATTACCAGTGGCATGAATTTCAAAGTTTATGAGAGCAACACTTGTTAATTATATTCGCTCTCAGTTGCTTATTTCACAAAAATTTTCAAAGCAGCATCTCATAAAACATCAATGAAGAAAATGCTCAGTGCCTGCAGCACTGTAACTGAAGTTGGTGTTTGGGGCTGCGATCCGAAACATATGCAGAACTTTGGGAATTGAAACATTGGTTATTTATTTTCATTGTAAATGTTTCCGGTATGAATACTAACTGTAAGCATTTATTGATGCATAAGTAGCACAACCGACTCGTGCTGGCAACCTTTTGCCAGTATCAAAGCCAATAATATATTACATCTGCTTCACGTTGTTATATAACATTCGAAGTTATAGGAGTATAAAGAATTTTAGGGTAACCTGCAGCAAGTTTTTTCAAATAATCGAAAACTTAATATTTCCTGTTTATTGTCACTACAATATCATTACCATTTGAAAATTCTACGGTAAAACCGCTTAATAAAAATATTGCAATTAAACACAAAACCAACAATAGCTGGCAACCCTATTGTGGCTTTTCAACAAAATTTGGCCTGAATAATGTCTATAATAGGTTCCATTAATAATATGAAATTTGTATTGATTTCATGACTGCACTGGAAGTTATAGGGCAAAAAGTTTTATTTTCCTGAGCGAATTTTGAAAACCAAAGACACAAAAATTACCATAGCTGGCAGCACCAATCGAATTTTTCAACCAAATTTCTATCAAACAGAGTTCAGAGTAAGATTCAGCTATTGTGTTAATTTCATGAAAATCGGGTAACTAATTCATATTTCATAGGGCAAAAAGCAGTTTTTTTTTCTTTACCATTTTTCAAGATGGCACCACTGGCACAGAGTTGCCTATAATTCAAAATCGCTTCTATCAGACCTGGTCCCACTTAAGTCCAATGCATTCTGTAAATTTCAGTTGTATCTGATTATTGGTTCGTGAGGTTCCGTGAACCTGCTAAAAATATAGGTTAACTGGGAGAGGGTTACCGTTCTTGTCCGACATGAAATTTCCAAAGTTTGACTTTGAAAGTGTAGAATAAGCATAAGATTTGTATACAGATTGGTTTTATTGTAAGAAACGGACATTTTTTAGGATATTCGATGGTTTGAATGTTTTCACTTCCAAATTTTCATTTTTTCAAATTTAAGACACCCAAATTATCATATCTGGCAGCTCCAACCGAATTTTTCAACCAAATTTCTACCAAACGTGGTCTAAAGTAAGGTTCAGGTATTGTGTGAATTTTGTCAAAATCGAACGATTGAATCAGAATTTATAGGGCTAAAAGCAATTATCTTTTTCAGTGATTTTTCAAGATGGCACCACTGGCACAGAATCACCCGCATTTCAAAATCACTTCTATCAGACCTGGTCCTATTTAAGGCTAATGCATTCTGTAAATTTCAATCAATTCTGCTTATCGGATCGTGAGTTTCCGTGAACAGAAGTTTTTAATGCTAAAAATATAGGTAGATTGGGCAAGGGTTACCAGGCGTGCCCGTAATACCATAATTTTTTTTATATTTTGGTTATGTAAACAAAACACAAAATTTACATATAATTGGCTTTGTTTTGAAGAAACGGCATTTTTTCAAGAGAGACGATGATTTGGAGGTTTTCACTTTCAGTGCCTGCTTTAGCTACAGGGTTGTCAGCACGCTCATCAAAAGCCAGATTAATCTACAACTAACTAATATCAATATGTCCTGAAAATTTCGTAATAATTGAATAGCTCTGTCAAAAGTTATCGCAATTTAAAAATTTTCAAATTTTCCCGTTCTCTTTTTAGGCACCCAGCGCACACATAGGGTTAAAAAATTCTAAAACATTATCCAATTCACATGTAAAACATGTTCGAAATTTATTTCGTTAACTTTATTTATGCATAAATTATTTGTGTACGGAATAATAGGTATATTAAAAATATCACTAAAATGGCCGCCGGCGCCAAAAGGTTAACAATAACTGACATTTAGTGAGACCTGGACCTATTCTGCATTTACACCAATATATCCTGAAAGTTTCAGCTCAATCGGATGGCGCGTTCCCGAGATTATCTCACTGAAATTTTTTGATGATATATATATATATATATATATATATATATATATATATATATATATATATATATATATATATATATATATATATATATATATATATGTATATATATATATATATATATATATATATATATATATATATATATATATATATATATATATATATATATATATATATATATATATATGGAAATATGAATTTTTGGCCGAATCGATTTTAATACTAATGTTCTTCGAACATTAGTAAAAATAATTTAAAGTCCACTTGACTAAATAGAAACGGGAGTTCTTTTGAATCAAACTTTATTTCTTTAATTCTTGACAAAAACTGATTTGCTTAACTAGGTGAAGGGTTTTATATACGATATGATCATGGGATCTTATCAGATCTTTTCCCATGGTGTGAATGCTGACCGATGCACATCTCTTGCATCTTGTGTGGGATCTAATTGTTATTGCTTCTCTTGAATTTTAATTAAAAGATTTTTGATGACGGGAAGCGGATGCAATATAGACACAATGATCTGGATATTACTTTGATTGTTGAGATAATGAATTGAATTTGGTAGTGATATGATCGTGTGAGGGATTATGCGAGTGTATAATTCCTCCCTCCTTAAGACTCATGTTGTCTTTGGCTTTGTATCATTAGTTTTTCTAATATTTATTTTGATTTCTGTATTTCGATTTTTACAGTATAGATAAAAAATGAATGATAGAGTTAGTATAATTATTATGCTTGTGAAATTAGAACTTGTGGCAATAATGTTCTTGTTATGTTGGAATTTTACTTCTTCTATTTTTTTTAAGTTTTCCACATTATCAATTTGTAATTGTTCGAGGTCTATTTCTAATTTTTAGTTCAAGATGTTTTGCATTGGTTCTAGCATTAATATTTGTTGGAATTCTTTTACTTCATTTGTATACTTCTTGTTTAAAATTTCAATTTCACAATTACTAAATCTTAATATATATGTTCCATCTAGATTGTACAATTTTTCGTTACAGTTCTGTTTCAATGTGCTTTTAATGTTCGTTATTAATACTAGCCCTTTTTCTATTTCTTCTATTTTAGTACTATTGTCCATTTTCATGATACATTTTATGTTCTTACAGGCTATTGTATTTTTAAGAGATTTTATATTTTTTTCGTATTCGTAATATTTGTTATTGTACAAGACTACTTCCTTAATATTATTAACATTTAATGTTTCAGATTTTTCATTTGGTATTTGTTTTACATTATATGACAACATTGGTTCCGTTAGTAAAGGTATACTGACAACAACTATTATGGTTCCATTTTTAGTCAAAACATTTATTGTTATATCTTTTAATTCATCAAATGAAAGGTTGTACGAATCAATTTCATCATGTGTCAATATTGATCTTGACATTATTCCAGTTTTAGCTGAGTTTACGTTATCTATTATTTTTTCAAGCTCATCCTTTATTAAATCAAGATTGTGGCTAAGTTGTATTGTTTGAAGTATTTTATTTATATATTCGGTCACGTTATTTATGTCGTTTGTTAATTTCTTATACACTTTTATTTATTATGATTAATGTTTAGTACTATTTTATTTAGATTGTTTTGAAATGCATTGTTAATTTCAATCTGATTATTCATTGCTTCTATTAGGTTATGGTTATTTGTATCTATGATTTTTAGATGTTCCATAATTTCTTCGTAATAATCATTATCCATAATTCCAAAGAGCCATTTGTGCACTGTACCAATGGGATTTACTAATCCTCTCTTTACTCGATTTTTGTGTTCGCGTTTTTGTTTACGGTTTTGTTTTCGAACATGACGACATATTTCAATGTATCCTAATTTTTATCCGAGAGCTGAATTACAAGTTTCCGTTAAACGATGTGTGGTATATGTAATGTTGGTGTTTGATTGGGTGGTATAAATTGGAATAGGCTCTGGAGTTACTTGGTTCATGCCTTCTTTTTTATCTAAATTTAATGCTCTTTTGTCTAAAGTAATTTCTGTTTGATCAAAGTGTAAAAGTTTTAATTCTCCTCTAATAGTTTTAATCGTGTCAATTGTATAAGGATTTAGATCGATTTTACTGGATATTTCTGAGATAGCAAGGTCAGATTGTTTCAGATCGATTTTATGATAAATTCTCTTATAATCTTTTATTAGTTTTACTGGATCTTTTTTTATAAGAATTATACCTGAGTTTGAATAAATTTTTTCTGTAGACATTTCCGCACTAATGAGAGGTATAACCATGGTTGCCAATAATAACAGTGTTGTTATTAATTTACCAAATTTCGCCGTTGGAGTAATTTGGGTCGGCTGTAGTATACAATATTTTCTATGTGATTAATTTACCTTGTACTATTTCTATTATCATTTTATTTCTAAAATAAGGAATATCATGTTGAGTAAATTTTATGGGTTCGTTTTTAGATATAAGCTCTGCAATTATACAACTAAAAACTCCACAGTCATTTCCATTCTCTTGACGTGGTGTTTCCTTTACATTTTCCTTCACAAACAGTGACGTGTCAAAGGGTTCGTCTAATTTATCTAAAGATTCATCCTTTAGATATTGTTCCAAGGTATTTAATAGGGCTGTATTTGTTCCTCCTAGAGAGTCGTAATACCTGATTGCTTTCTTGTTGAAATTTATTTCAGCTAAACACCAATGGTTTTGATTTATGTGAACGGGCATTATTAATATGTCGTATAAGAATATATTAATTTTCCGAGTCCACCTTTTAATCGAGTTAAATCCTGATTGTAGTAATCGTGGAAGGAAGAATGTATTTGCAACATATACTTTAGGTAGGTTTTGTTGTTCTTTACTTCGATCCATGATAAGATTTAGGTAGAAGTTAATTATTTGATCATTGAGCCAAGTATTATCAGAAAGTGTTTTTATGTCTTGTTTTCTTATACTTAGATCGAATTTCGATATGAGGATTTCGTCTAAAGGGCCTGGACTGGTGGCTTCTTTAATAATGGATTCCTGTTCACTAGTTAAAGTTAATTTAGCTGGGATTGGTTTTTCAATGTTTTGTCCGTTGTAATATTTTTTAAATTTTCTTATTCGTGTTGGATGTATTTTCCTGCCAAGTCTATTGTTTTTTACTGATATAATATCTTTGTTCTCTGTTTTGGTTACATCTAGTACTTGAGTGAATTGAATTGTTATAGTACTCTGTTGCTTTTAAAGTTTTTCCTGTTATACTCATTTCAGGTTCTGTTAACGTTAAAATCCTAATATGCTCTACTAATGTGTTGTGGCAACCATTCATATCTGAATTCCCTGTGTGCGATTTAGGGGATGAAAAGTGTATTTCTATATTCTCTTTGTGAAGATAATCCCTGACGTTTACTGTGTTAAATTCGTTATCGGCAATTATTTTTTAGGGTTTCCCTAAGATAGCATTTCTTTCACGAATAACGTCTATAAACGTTGTTGCATTCTTGTCTAGCGTTTCTTTGGTGTATAAATGCTTAGAGAATTTGTCGATTGCGGTAAAGTATAATCGTTTGCCAATTAAGAATATGTCTATATGCACTATTTCATTGATGTTTTCAGGAGTTTCAGTTAAATTGAATTCGGGTTTGACAGGGTTTCTCTCATATTTTCCTAGATAACAAGATTCACAGTTATTTATAAATTTTGTTATAAGTCTTATTAGGCCTTGATAGTAATATTTAGTTTTCATTTCTTTTCGTAATTTTCTAAAATTCCACGATGATTTCCCGTTTCATGCACGCTTCTTATTTTTTCGTAACATTGTTCTTCATCTAGTAAGTCAATAACATGATCGAAGCATTTGATAAATTTCACATTTTGACTATTAGAATATAAATTTACTAGTGCTAGTTGGACTTTGTTCCACTGATGGTCACTTAACTCGCAAAAGATTCCTATTGTTCCCTTTTCTGGGATATTGCGCCTTAATATGTCTTTTAGTATGCTTTCACTATTAAGGCGACATAGCACCTTCAAATTGAAAAAAAATTTTTATTTTCAAAGGCTTGTTTTTAATTGAATAAAAAGACATATCTTAATGAAACTTTTTACACATGCTTTACTTCTTTTATACTACATAAACAAAATTGTTAAAAAATTTTTGTGATCCCCTGTCGCCTGTTACAATTTTTTGAAAAATACACCAAAAAAACCTGGCGTGCTTGATAACTGCCCTCAGGAAAGTCTGAAAAAAAAAACAAAAACCGGGTTTTGACCAACATCAAAGCGGCCTTAGAATGAACTAAAAAAAAAGAAATTGGTTGAAAAATAACAAAATGGCGGCGTTTTTTCGAAAATCGGGGTTTTTTTCCCCCAAAAATCGGCTATAACTAAAAAAGTTTGATGCCGATTTTTTGAGCATTAACATGTGCAGATTAACGTGTTAAAATTTCAAAACGATTGGATAATATTGTTTTTCTTAATCATGCACGCCAACTTGAAAAACGTTGTTTCGAGAAAATCGCGTTTAAAGTTAAAAATCAATATTTTTTGCAATAAATCTTACCGAAAATTAATCTGCGATGCTTGGACCATACAATACACCTTCTTCTTGCTCATACTCTTCCTTTTCTAAAGATTTTTGCTCCCTTCGAGCAGTTTTGGCCTCTTTAGATGCCTCAGTCGAGTGTTTTTCCGCCTGGTTAATTCTTGCAGCATCTCTATGCTCTGCATGTTCCAGCGCACATTGGCCAATTGTAATTCCCATGACTTGCACTATTTTCAAGATAGCCATAAATCCTTCATTAAATGTACATACAGAAATATTTGCAGCCATATTTAGTACGTTTTTCAGACAAAAAGTATGTTTGGGGGCCAAATTTCAAACACAAGAATTATAGCTTTCGTTATTATTCTGCGCAAAATTGCCCAAGCAACGCTTTAATAAATCTTCTGATGATAAGTCATCATAAATAGGCTTTAAAATTTCTTGTACCTCATCATCTAAAGGTGGAGGATGCTTGAAATTGTTTAATGCATTATCACCCGCTGCCTCCGCCTTGCGCCAGTTACACCAAGTCGTTCCTCCAACAGGACAATAACGGTGTTGAGGGTTCTCATCAGTTGAAATTTTGTGGTAATATGCTGCCCAAATTTCATTGCGCATATTTTCAACTGGATCAGGATTTCGTCGTATAGTTAGGCCATAATACGTGGCTAATTACTAATTTTCGAAGAAAAGTAGTATTAAACTCGTTTCGCCGAAAATTCATATTTCTTTATATATATATATATATATATATATATATATATATATATATATATATATATATATATATATATCATCAAAATGATTAAGGGAGATAATCTCTGGTGTGGCCAATCCGATTGATATGAAACTTTCGGAGAACGTAGATGTATTTAGTAGGTAGGCCCACGACTTTCTCAAATCCAGATATCCTAAACTTTTTGGCGGCGGCGAGCGTTTTAGTGAATTTTGAGGTACTCCTATATTTCCAAGCAGCGAAAATTTTTGTTCAAACAAAGTATTGGGAATGAAAACTTATTATGTTTTAAGCTTGCCGATGGTTAAGAATTGGAAATTTTGTGCCGTATGTGGGTGCAGCGTGCCTAAAAGTAGGCAAGGATTTTTTTTCAAATTTTGATTTGTCATTACTTCTGACAAAAACATTAGATCATCGTGAAATTTGCAGAGCGTATTGATGTTGACTAAAGTTTAATACACATGGATTTCCAAGGTCGTGCGGGTAACCCTGTAGCTGCGACAGGCTCTTGAAAAAAAATCCTTCAAATCATTGAACCTCCTGAAAGATTTTTGTTTTTGGACAAAAAATTCAAATCATTGATAAATTTTAACGTTTGTGCATCATGTCAATTTAAAATTTTTAAAATTCCGATTTGCACAAGAACGGCAACCCATCACTAAATTACCTCTATTTTCAGCACTCGAAAGTTCTGTTCACGAGAACTGACGACCGGATTATCCGATCGTAATGAAATTCACAGGACATGTTAGTATCAACTAGGACCAGGTCTGATAGAAGTGATTTTGAAATGCGGGCAACCCTGTGGCAGTGGTGCCATCTTGAAAAATCACTGAGAAAAAAAACAGCTTTTTGGCCTATAACTTCCGATTCAGGCATCAGATTTAAACAAAATTCATACAATATTTGGATCTTACTTAAGATAACATTTGGTGAAATTTTGGCTGAAAAATTAGATTAGGGTTGCCAGCTATGGTGATTTTTGTCTCCTAAATCTTGCAAATTTGCTCAGCAAAATAAAGCTTTTTTCCCTATAACTTCCGGTGCAGTCATGATATCAAAATGAAGTTTATGCAGTAAATACATTTTAATGTGAGCCAAATGTCATAGGAATTTCGTACAAAAATCGTAAAAGGGCTGCCAGCTATGACCATCTTTGTAATTTTTTGGAATTTCTTTACTGGGCGATTATGTCATTAGATTTGCAAATGGGAACGATCCTTCAATAAAAATTAGCGACAAATATTAACGCTTTAAAAATTTGAAAAGTTTTGAGTGTGGTAACCCTAAAAATTTTTTCACCCGTATAACTTCTAGCGCAGTGATTCAATCGAAACGAAATTTATTGGTTGGGTTTAGTTTAACGTGAAGCAGATTTTGTAGATATTTTGCTTTGCTGCTGACACAGGGTAACGAGTTTTAGCCATTTTCGTAACTATCGCATCAACAGATGCTTCAAATTACCTACTCATATGCAAAACATTTGCAATAAAGCTAAGAAACCAATTTTTAAATTTTCCGAGTTTTGAACATTTTTTGGATGGCAGCTTCAAACAACGTTAACCGCTAAAGCTTTCGACGAAATTCTCCGATGAGAACGAAATTCAAAGGATAAGTTGATTTAAGTATGAGCTTGTGAAGGTTAACTTATTGCTGCTTCGTTGGGAAAATGTTGCCAGCACTGAACATTTTCATCATTTGTGTTATAGTTGAGTTCTGTTGCTTTGAACAAGGAATGGTTGCTATGATTCTACAAAAAAGTGTATTACGTCTTTCCACATTTTTTTGTCACTCAAAGACAATTTCTTCGAAAATTAGTTTTCTAGCGGTTCAGGTGCGCTAGAGTTTTTTTTTCATTAATTTTAGTGTCAGGTGAACTTTTTTCGGACCTTTTTTTGGTGATTCTTCACTTATTTTTAGAAACATATTTTACAGCTATTTATTTGTTTTTTTTTTTTGCTAAGGCTAGCTTATTTTTTGCTTCTTTTAAAGGAGATGACTCACTTATCTTTGTCTACACTTTGGCTTAAGTCGATGTAGCGATATAGCGAAGTGAACGAAAATTATAGAAAAAATGATCTTAGGGCGCTTCGCTATATATACTCATAAAATTTTTTTGTTTTAGAATCTCAATTTTATATTATTAAAATCATGTTTTAAAACCTTCATTCTAACATATTCAATCAAAAAACAAAAATCAATTTTTTAAAAATTTGGAGGTGCTACGTTGCCTTAATATCTTCTTCATCGATAAATATTTTCCTTCTTTTGTTAATGGTTTTGACTTCGTTTTGTTTTCTTGCTTGAATTATGATTTGTGTTCGATATATGTTAACGATTCCATTCTTAATGGGGATGAAGTCATTTTGATCTTCATTACCTGAGTGGATTGTTGCCATATCAGTGGCAATTTCGTTGTGATATGATTCAAGATTAAAATTTATTTCCTGATTATTTACGTCGATTCTACTAAAGAAGTCTGCTACTTTGTTATCCTTCCCTTTAACATAATCAATATTACAATTGAACTCGTTGAGTTTAATTTTCCAACGTTATAGTTTGCTGTTGGGCTCCTTTAGATTTGATGGCCAAACTAAAGGTCGATGATCCGTTTGAATAGTAAATTTTACTCCATAAAGGTATGGACGAAAGTATTTTGTCGCTTCAACAATGGAAAGGAGTTCTTTTTCTATCGTCGAGTAGTTACGTTCATGTTCATTGAGCGTTCTACTTGCATATGATCTAGGGTGCCCTTGTTGAGAGGGAACAGCGCCGATTGCTTTGTCAGATGCGTCTGTTGTAAGGACGAAATTCTGCTTAAAATCGGGATATCGCAATATCGGATGGTCTGTGATAAGAACTTTAAGTTTTTCAAACGCTGCTATATACTTGGGATCGTCTGTATTGATTTTATTACTTTTCTTTAGAGAATCTGTTAAAGGTGATGCGATTTTTGCATAGTTGTTAATGAACTTGCGGTAATAACTAGTCATTCCCAAGAAAGATCTTACTTTCTTTGGAGTATCAGGTATTTTGAGATTTCGAATTGCTTTGATTTTTTCGGAATTTGGTTTTATTCCGTCAGGTGTAAGAACATGTCCCAAATATTCAGTTTCTTTTGAGAAGAACTTACACTTGTTGATTTGTATTTTGAGTTCAGATTCTCGTAAAGCTTCCATAATTTTTGTAGTATTAACCTCCATTTCATGAAGAGAGGTGGCAAAGATAAGAATGTCGTCGAGATAGGCTACACATATTTTATTTATATATTGGTGTAGTACTTCGTTTATCATTCTTTGGAAATTGGCAGGGGCATTTTTCAATCCAAAGGGCATCCGAATGAACTGGTAATGTCCCTGAGAACGCGGCTTTATGTCGGTCATTTTCGTTGACCTCTATTTGATGGAATTCCTTTGCCAAATCCAAAGTGGTAAAATACTGTGCTTAGCCTAACTTGTCAAAGATCGGTTCTATATTCGGAATCGGAAATTTATCTTCGATTGTGTCCTCATTTAGCTTGCGATAATCTATAACAATTCTCCATTTTGGTTTGTCAGAATTGTCTAATTTTTTCGGGACAATCCATATGGGGGCATTATATGGAGAAGTGGAAGGACAAATAATGCCTTGTTTCAGCATGTCCTTCATTTGAGTAGTTACTTCTTGGTCATGAACTTGGGAAAATCGATATAATTTAGAGTATAATGGTTTGCTAGATGTGGTAATTATATTATGTTTGATTTTGGTGGTGCAAGTGATGTTATCACCCTCCTTATAGAATAAATCGTTATATTCTTTAAGTAGTTTATTCAGTGCACTAGATTTTTCTACATTGAGGTCTTTAAACAAATTTTCAGTGCAATTATTTGGTTGGATTTCATACTGCATATTTATTTCAAGTGGTAAAGCATAAGTAAAGTACAATGTTTGGTTATTTATTTCGAAATAACCTTCGCCTAGATTTATTTTAGTGTTTAGCGGTTGGAGTATGTTTTGACCTAAGACCGCTTTAAACGTCTTTGTATTTAAGTCTAAAACGTTCCATGAAATTTTATGGGTATCTGGTAGTTTAAATTCTGCAGGCATGTTAGTTTTTAATTTTTGCTCAACCAAGAATGTTCCACCTAATCCATGAACATTCATTGGTTTATCTAAATTATATTTTCGTAAATTAGGAAGACAAGTTTTGTCGGTACTTGACGTGGATGCGCCAGTATCGATCAATGTAGGAATTATCTCATTATTTAATTTGATATGGACTATTGGTAGAGGACTTCCGAGGCTGGTATCAAAAAATTTGTATCCATCGGCTCGGGATGATTATTTCTACAATGACCAGTACCATCAACTTCCATTGCTTCATTATTGGTATTTTGTTGCAATTGTTTTAATAAGGTATAAGCTTCATCTACAGTTTCACAATTTTTAGTTTCTAACAAAAACATTTTGTATTCCGGAATTAAACTTTTAAATTTATTAAGTGCGTAACTTTCATTTGTAACGGGGCTGAATTCGAGATTTTGACCCTGATTACGGTCTTGTAGGAATTTCACGTTTAATTTATTCAATAAATTGCTTAATCTAGTATAAATTTTGTCAATATGACCTACACTTACCTTATGTATCTGATTCACCAAATTACTGTAGGTTTCGCTGATGCCGTATGTTGTAATCAGGATATTCTGCACATTCTGCTAGGTTGGATCCGGTATCTTCTGGATGGTATGCCTCGCTGGTCCTTGTATTTTGCTCAAAATCAATCGAAATATGTAGGTTGTATGGTCGCCTTTTGGTGTCAAACAAAGGATTGTATTTACTTCGTTGAGCCAAGAATTCAATGCGAATTCTTCGTTGTTCCCGTTGTATACAGGAAGAGCTCTCGTCTCTTTAAGGAGACTGTCGAACGTGAGTTCCAACGGTAATGGTGGTAGCTGCTCTCCGTTTTGCGCCATTTTCACTTCACTTTTATTTATTTGCGATAGTTTTTATTTTCTTTTTGGCCTGACTCTTTTTATTATTCCAAAAAGGTCAGTGAAATTCTTACGAATTTTGCCAATATATTTTTTTTTTCTATTTTATCTGACTCACAATTTCACTTGAGTCAGGGCTTTGCAATGCCCTTTTTGTATATTATTAGGTTTTTATCTGACTCCCAATTATCTTGAGGCCAGGAGCGAATTCTTTTAAAATTCTGCTCAGGGCTTTGCAATACCCTTTTTTATGTATTATAAAAAATTATATTTTTATAATTATAGGTTGCCCGATCCTGAGATTCGGTCTACACCTGGCAATTATGCTTAGCGGTGTCGCGGTAACTTTCGCTTTGAGATAAGGAATTGAATTTGGTAGTGATATGATCGTGTGAGGAATTATGCGAGTGTGTAATTCGTGTCAAAATTTTGTAGCCAAGTCCCAAATTGTGGGAGGCTCGAGAGACGCGAAAATCGGGTTAGGAAGAAGCCCTTAAGGCATATTTTGCAGTATCTCCCAAAAGGGATCGGGGTGCGAGTATTACATATAAGAGCCCATCGGGTCCATTTGCAGGCTACATAGTGATTGTTTCTTTGTTTTAGAACTTATATACATTTATAGATATAATTTTGCATGACAATTATTGATGGTGGTGTACATTGGTGATCACCGTATTGATACATATATTTATTTGAACTCTGGATTCTCATCAGCGTGGTTGTGTGATTGTGACAGATTTTGTATAGGAAGAATTTAAAATGTATGAATTGCGTGAGTGGGTGAGATTTTACTTTCCTTATTAGTAAGAGGTTGGATTTTCAGAACAGATCTGCTTGTGAGTATAAAGTGTGGACAGAGTGTCTGGTGATATAGCGTGGTGTAGGATATCACTTTTCTTTTATTTTGATCACCGTGGAGATATGATTCTAGTTTCTCTGTCTAAGCAACTAGTTCTTTTGGAATTTTAGTAGAATTTTAGGTATTGGTGTTGATGACGGGTGAGAAATATCGGTGAATTTGATCCAACATTCTCGTCGTGTTACAGAGGTTGCGTTATATTCAGGAGCATACCTGTTTATCTTTCAATCTTCGTTGGGACGTGGTTGCATATAAGCATTTGGAGAGATGAGGATTATGGTGGATAGGCTAAACAAGGATGACCTCACATATCAGCTTGCCATTCGTGGATTTCAGCCAGATACGGTAGAGAACATGCGCAAAACGCTCAGGGCAACGCTGAAGGCAGAGACAGCTCTGGACACGTCCTATGTGGAAGCGGCATACCCCTCTGAGTTCCAAACGGATTTCTCGGAGTTGACGGCGAAGGCATCCAAAATCGAGGATTTGGTGGCTAAAACCTCGGGAGATAAGATATCCTCAGACTTTATCAAAGCCAGAGTCAAGATTGAGTTTGGCTTTCGTAGACTCGGTAATATGCAATCAGTTACACCCGAGCAGGTGGAGTGTGCGAGGAAGATACGCAATCGTCTCATCTTATCTATGGGCACTTTGGTGGAGAAAACGGAAGGGGTTAGCGAAGACGAGGCGGATCTTGCTAATGACATGACGAATATGATGGCACCACGGGAGGCGAAAGTGACAAATCCGGCAGAAGTTGCAAAATGGGGTCTCAAGTTTAGTGGGGATGCTTCTGGGTCGGTGAATGCCTTTCTTGAGTGTGTTGAGGAGCTGAGACAGGCAAGGGAACTCTCTAAGCCGCAACTATTCAAGGCGGATTTGGATCTATTCGAATCACGAGCTTTGATTTGGTTCAGGGCCAATCGCGGTTTAGTGTCTTGCTGGGACGATCTGGTTGAAGAACTGAAGGCTGAATTTCTGCCGACGGACTATGAGGACCGTCTGCGAGATGAGATCCGCAGGCGGACTCAGGGTGAAAGTGAATCGATGGACGTGTATGTGGCTATGATGGAGCGCCTGTTTTCTTGTCTGAAGCAGCCTTGTTTGGAAGAGGAGAAATTGAAAACACTGCACAGGAATATCTCGCCCTTCTATCAGCAGCAGCTAAGTCTGACGCCGATATCATCGATAGCGGAGCTGGTCAGAATGAGATGGACGTTGGACGCAACGAGGACGAGTGTAGCGGCTTTCATACCACCCAATACGCGATCCAGACGCTGTTTGGAACCTGACTTGGCATATGTGAGCGCAGAAGCCCCAGATCAGATCACTGTGCTGTCTGTACGGAGCCGTTTGCAATGCTGGAATTGTAGGAGGGATGGTCATGTGTCGAGAGATTGCACAAAACCTAGGCGTTGTTTTGGTTGCGGGCGGCAAGGAGTCCTACGAGCAGCCTGCCCGACGTGTCGAGCCAGGACGAGCGAACCAGAAGCGAGAGCGCGATCAGACCCACAGGCTCCGGGAAACGGCCAGCGTGCTCACTAGGTGGCCGAGCGTGCACTAGAAGTAGGTCGCGACGGATGGAGAAGTCTTCGCGAGTGAACTACGCGCTAGTGAACAGTGGGCAGGATAGTCGCCCGCACGTGCGAGTAGAGGTAGAGGGGGTTATCATGGAGGGCCTGCTAGACTCCGGTGCGAGTCATACAATCTTAGTGGTAAGAGGATGGTCTCGGTTAAAAAAACAAAGGAGTAACGCTGAGCCAGGGCAAAGTGGAGGAAGTTGGGCTTGCCAATGAGGAACGGTGCGTGGTAAATGGAGCTGTACGACTGGAATTTGCGCTGAACGGTCGCAAGAGCCACTTGATTGCACTGGTTGTTTTGTCCATACCCCAGGAAGTAATGCTAAGAGTGGATTTTTGGAAATGCTTCGGGGTGGTGTTGGACATGAAGCGTCGACAGTGGAAGTCCGTCGTTGCGGTAGAGTCTGCATCAGGAAAGATGCTGCAGAACCAGTCTCGTTTGTCCGAAGAGGAAGCAACGATCTTAACGAGTCTGCTGACGTATCAGTTTCAGTTGATGAGGGATGGACTAGGCTGCGCCAAGTTTGTGGAGCACTCGATTAAAACGACTGCCGTACCAACTAAACAGAGATACTACCCTGTCTCTCCTGCCGTACAAAAGGAGATAAATGTGGAACTGGACGAAATGTTGAGACTGGGAGTGGTTGAGCCATCATCGAGCCCTTGGTCATCGCCAATTTTATTGGTCCGTAAGAAAGACGGCTCCTATAGATTCTGTGTAGACTTCTGGAAGTTGAACGCGGTATCTGAGAAGGATGCTTATCCCCTGCCGTACATATCCACGACACTTGAAAAGCTGCGCAACGCGAAGTACTTGTCAACGCTGGACGTGAAGTCGGCGTACTAGCAAGTACCAATGGCAAAGGACTCTCGACAGTATACTGCGTTTACGGTGTCGGGGAGAGGTCTATTTCATTTTTTGCGGATGTTTTTTGGGCTCAACAATTCGGGGGTAACGTGGCAGTGCCTGATAGATACAGTTCTGGCACCTGCACTCGAACCTTTTTTATTTACATATCTAGACGACATAATAGTTGTTACAGATACATTTGAGCGGCATGTGGAGGTGTTGCGTGAGGTCTTTGTGCGTCTAAGGGAAGCTGGCTTGCGTGTCTCAAGAGATAAATGTCAGTTCTGTAGATCGCGGCTGAAGTATCTGGGATATGTGATAGATGGGGACGGCTTGCATGTAGACCCGGAGAAGGTGGAAGCCATTAGTGAATATCCTCGGCTGAGAACGGTAAAGCATGTCCGACAGCTGTTAGGAATAACCTTATCCATCTCCCATCAAGCTAAACTGTTCCTCCAACAAATCTGACAGTACGCGCTTTTCTTGCTCAGATAAATGCGACCGGTCTCGCAGAGCCCCTCCAGCAACCGCCGTCGTCGCAGCCAAAGAATGCCACTGCTGACCTTTCATATCCAATACCACTCCAAATCGTTGCCAGAAATCGATCCCAAAAATCACCTCTTGGGCTGGGATGACTAATGTGTCTATGTCGTGTTTTCGGCCGTTTAAAGTATACTTCAAGCGTACTACCCCAGACACCGCACAGGCTACGCCGTTGGCTAATCGCACCTCTTCAATCTACTCATGACCCAGTACTAAGCCTTTATCCGCCAAACGGGACCATCCTTTCCCTCCTAGTATCGTACGGCTTGCCCCTGAGTCCAGCAGCCCCTCCATAGTTACGTCCTCAATATCCACTTGTATGAGCGGACGACTATCAATACTACTCTCCATAAGGGCGTAGTTCACGACTGGCCGTTGTGTCCTCGGCTGCGGCCTGATCCCCGTGCTTGCCTAGCCGGTTAGGAAGCACGCTGCTCGTTTCCCGAGGTCTGTTGGTTTGATAGGAATCGAGACTCCCCACCAGAAGCCCTCACCCGGCAAGTTGGGCATGCCGACCTCATTACCCCCTGGTGACCGCAACCAAAACACCGCCGTGGCTCCGGGCACTCTCTCGACATATGCCCGTCTTGCTTACAGTTCCAACATTGGATCCGGCCTGCATTTGACATCGCAGCAACTCGCTCAGTGCCTTTTGTTCCCACGTACGCCAAATCTGGTTCCAAGCATCGTCTGTTTCGCGTGGTGGGCGGTACAAATGCTGCCACTGAAGCCCTGGTCGGATCCAAAGTGCGTCCCATCCTCGAGAGTTCAGAGATAGATGATACTTGCGTCAGACACAGCTGTTGCTGACAGAAAGGCGCTTTGTTCCTTCTTAATGTTCGCATCTTCTCCTCCTCCGAGCAACCCTTCCTCAATCTACTAAAAAGGCGCTCCATTATCGCAACGTACACCCCTATCGACTCATTCTCCCCTTGAGTTCGCTTCCGGATCTCCTCCTTGTGGCGATCCTCGTAATTCGAGGGCAAAAACTCTGCCTTTAATTCCTCTACCAACTCGTCCCAGCATCCGACAATGTTTCGGTTGGCCCTAAACCAGATCAAGGCCGGAGAATCAAAAAGATCAACCGCTGCCCTAAAAAGCTGTGGCTTACTAAGTCCTCATGCTTGACGTAGTTCCTCAACGCGTTCCAGGAAGGCATGCACTTACCCGGACGAATTCCCGCTGAATTTGAGCCCCCACTTGGCAACCTCTGCCAGACTAGCGCCCTTAACCGACTGGGAAAAGGACGTCCCATGATCTTCATTTGATTGCCCTTCTTCGTCGTCGCTGACACCATCGACTCTTTCCACCCACGATCCCATCGCCAGAATCAACCTATTCCGAAGACCTTTTGCGGCTTCCTTTTGCTCTCTGGTAATCATCTGTAAATCTGCCAAACGATGGAATCCAAATTCAAACTTCACCTTAGCTTTGATGAAGTCCGACGACGTCCTATCTCCTGAAACTCTGGCCACCAGTTCTTCTATCTCATCTGCCTTCGCGGATAGCTCGGCATAGTCCGTGTCGTAGTCGAACGGGTACTCTGTTTCGACATACGAAGTGTCTAGTGCTAACTCTGCTTTCAAAGTTGCCCGCAGAGACTTGCGCATATTGTCCATCGTAACTGCGGCAAAACCTCGGATGGCGAGCTCGTAAATGAGCCCATCCTTGCTTAGGCGTTCCACTTAGATCTTCATCTTCTTATCATCGAACCTGATATCGCCACTGGAACAAAGACCCACACTATTCTTAGGTAACAGCAAATGACCCTTCGCAATATTTCCCGAACGTAGAATCAAACTCGGTTGGAATCAATTCCGCCCTCTCGAGAAAACGCACCCCAATATCCCGACAATCGAAATGGATCCACAGCACTTATTATCTACCTCTGACAAAGAAAGGCTACTTACTTTCAAGCCAACACTATCATGCACACCGAATGCGAATCACTTTCATACATGTACATATTCACTACATTCACTCACATCCGTTCCACTACTCACAACATACACTATGTCTCGTAAAAAATTCCAGAATTCAAATAGTGACAAATATTCGTAGTTTATATCACTAATATCAATGTATATATGTATGCGAAACAAATTTCCATGCTAATTATAAACTCAACTATGTTCCAATATATATTTTCTTAAATAATCAATTCATCATTTAAGCCATCCAACAATTAAATTGTTTGCTCAATCTGTGCGCAGTTGACCGATTTTCGAATATAATCTTCGAATATATAATCGGGCACCACTCGCTTTTGAACCAAAATCTGCCTCGCCACCGTCACCCAGAAGCGAGAAGAGGGGACGGAGTATACCAGTACGACCCTGTTCGTTTTTTTTTATCGCGTAGCCAATCTTCACCAAGCTAATGATCGGTATGTAAACGCTTATGGTTGATTAATTCGTACAGAACAATAACGATTGTATTTCACCCACTATGTAACACACACAATTCGGCTATAACTTATATTCTAATTCTCAAATTACAACCGCACCATTACTTACGAACTTAAATCTCTTCATATATGTTTGTAGATCAAAATAACGCAAGATATGGCAACAGAATATATAAAAAAAAACTCTAGCGCACCTGAACCGCTAGAAAACTAATTTTCGAAGAAATTGTCTTTGAGTGACAATAAAATGTGGAAAAACGTAATACACTTTTTTGTAGAATCATATCAACCATTCCTTGTTCAAAGCAACAGAACTCAGCTATAACACAAATGATGAAAATGTTCAGTGCTGGCAAAATTTTCCCAACGAAGCAGCAATAAGTTTACCTTCACAAGCTTATATTTAAATCAACTTATCCTTTGAATTTCGTTCTCATCGGAGGATTTCGTCCCAAGCTTTAGCGGTTAACATTGTTTGAAGCTGCCATCCAAAAATTTTCAAAACTCGGAAAATTTAAAAATTGGTTTCTTAGTTTTATTGCAAATGTTTTGCATATGAGTATGTAATTTGAAGCATCTGTTGATGCAATAGTTACAAAAATGGCTAAAGCTGGTTATTCTGAGTCAGCAACAAAGCAAAATACATACCAAATCTACTTCACGTTAAACTAAACCCAACCATTAAATTTCGTTTCGATTGAATCACTGCGCTAGAAGTTAAACGGGTGAAAAAAATTTTAGGGTTCGCACCCTCAAAACTTTTCAAATTTTTAAAGCGTTAATATTTGTTGTTAATTTTCATTGCAGGATCGTTCCCATTTGCAAATCTAATGACATAATCGCGCAGTAAAGATATTCCAAAAAATTACAAAAACTGTCATAGCTGGCAGCCCTTTCACGATTTTTGTACAAAATTCCTATGACATTTGGCTCGCATCAAAATCTATTTACTGCAAAAACTTCATTTTGATATCATGACTGCACCGGAAGTTATAGGGAAAAAAGCTTTATTTTGCTGAGCAACTTTGCAAGATTTAGGGGATAAAAATCACCATAGCTGGCAATCCTATCCTAATTTTTCAGCTTTATTTTCACCCAATGTTACCTTAAATAAGATCCAAATATTGTGTGAATTTGGTTTAAATTTGATGGCTGAATCGAAAGTCATAGGGCAAAAAGCTGTTTTTTTTCTCAGTGATTCTTCAAGATGGCACCACTGCCACAGGGTTGCCCGCATTTCAAAATCACTTCTATCAGACCTGGTGCTAGTTAATACCAACATGTCCTGTGAGTTTCATTATGATCGGATAATCTGGTCGTCAGTTCTCGTGAACAGAACTTTCGAGTGCTGAAAATAGAGATAATTTAGTGATGGCTTGCCATTCTTGTGCAAATCGGAATTTTAAAAATTTCAAATTGACATGATGCCCAAACGTTAAAATTTATCAATGATTTGAATTTTTGTCAAAAATCAAAAATTTTTCCAGAGGTTCAATGATGTGAAGGATTTTTTTTCAAGAGCCTGCCGCAGCTACAGAGTTAGCCGCACTACCTTGGAGACCCATGTGCATTAAACCTTAGTCAACATAAATACGCTCTGCAAATTTCACGATGATCCAGTATTTTCGTCAGAATTTTCAATTCTTTACCATAAACAAGCATAGAACATACTGTTTTCATTCCCAATACTTTTATTGAACAAAAAATCAGGCTGCTTGGATATATAGGAGTACCTCAAAATTCACTAAAACGCTCGCCGCCGCAAAAAGGTTAAAGATATCTGAATTTAAGCAAGTCGTGGACCTACCTACTAATTACATCTACGTTCTCCGAAAGTTTCAGCTCAATCGGATCGGCCACTCCAGAGATTATCTCCCTTAATCATTTTGATGATATATATATATATATATATATATATATATATATATATATATATATATATATATATATATATATATACTCGTATATATATATATATATATATATATATATATAATATTCGGCTTGTATACAAGACTATATAGATCTTGGCCATATGACAGAAAGTCTTAGCATGGAAGAAGGTCAAACCGGTACACATGCTTTCCTACCCCGCCACGTAGTTTACAAGGAAAGCACGACAACTAAGTTGCGTGTCGTATTTGATGCGTCTCGAAAAACAAGCACAGGCATTTAACTTAATGATACTCTCATGACCTGGCCGACCATCCAAGACACGATGACTTCGTTGGCCATCCGATGGCGACTCTATCAGTTTGCAATAGTTGCCGACATTGCTAAAATGTATATACAGGTTGACGTGCATCCGAAAGACGCTTCATATCAGAAAATTGTCTGGAGACAACATCCGAACCATCCCATCAAAGAATACAGCCTTAATACGGTAACCTTTGGAACGACATATGCACCATTTTTAGCAATCAGGACTCTCCATCAATTAGCGAAGGAAGAAGTTAAAGTTTTTCCTAAAGCCAGCGCGGCTCTTTTAAATGAATTCTATGTCGACGATTTACTGTCAGGAGAGCACAGCTTGGAAGAATGTATCAACAAAGGAAATGAATTAATAGAATTTCTAAAATCTGGTGGATTTACACTAAGGAAATGGATTTCAAATGAGAAACAAATTCTACAAGGTCTTAAAACAAAGGAAATAGAGATACAAGAGAAATAGAATTTAGACGCGGAAAGTGGATACAAATCACTCTAGATAATATGGTATCCTTCGAACGATAACTTTACATATAAGGTCAAATCAGAAACATTACAAGAGTCATATACGAAAAGAATAGTACTATCAGAAATAGCAAGACTCTATGACCCACTAGGCAGGTTAGCACCTATTCTTATATTAGCTCAAATTTTACTTCAAACCTTATGGCTACATGGACAAGACTGGGACGTGGATATATATATATATATATAGTATATATATTTATATATATAAACATATATATATATATATATATATATATATATATATATATATATATATATATATATATATATATATATATATATATATATATATATATATATATATATATATATATATATATATATATATATATATACATATATATTTAAAGAAATATGAATTTTCGGCGAAACGAGTTTAATACTACTTTTCTTCGAAAATTAGTAAAAAACTCTAGCGCACTTGAACCGCTAGAAAACTACTTTTCGAAGAAATTGGTTTTCAGTGACAAAAATATGTGGAAGGACGTAATATACTTTTTTGTAGAATCATATCAACCATTCCTTGTTCAAAGCAACAGAACTCAACTAAAACACAAATGATGAAAATGTTCAGTGCTGGCAACATTTTCCCTACTAAATCAACTTATCCTTTGAATTTCGTTCCCATCGGAGGATTTTGTAGAAAGCTCTAGCGGTTAACGTTGTTTGAGGCTGCCATCCAAAAAATGTTCAAAACTCGGAAAATTTAAAAATTTGTTTCTTAGTTTTATTGCAAATGTTTGCATATGAAGATGTAATTTGAAGCAACTGTTGATGCAAAAGTTACGAAAATGGCTAAAGCTGGTTACCCAGTGTCAGCAGCAAAGCAAAATATATACCAAATCTGTTGCACGTTAAACTAAGCCCAACCAATAAATTTCGTTTCGATTGAATCACTGCGCTATAAGTTATCCGGGTGAAAAAATGTTTGGGGTAACCACCCTCAAAACTTTTCAACTTTTTAAAGCGTTAATATTTGTTGTTAATTTTCATTCCAGGATCGTTCCCATTTGCAAATCTAATGACATACTAGCGCAGTAAAGAAATTCCAAAAAATTACAAATATGGTCATAGCTGGCAGCCCTTTCATGACTTTTGTACGAAATTTCTATGACATTTGGTTCGCATCAAAATCTATTTATTGCATAAAGTTCATTTTGATATCATGACTGCACCGGAAGTTATAGGGAAAAAAGCTTTATATTTTTTTCAGTTATTTTTCAGTTATTTTTCAAGATGGTACCACTGCCACAGAGTTGCCCGCATTTCAAAATCACTTCTATCAGACCTGATCCTAGTTGATACCAACATGTTCTGTAAATTTCATTATGATCGGATTTTGGACTGACTCAGAAATTGTTTTGGCTTGGCTGTATTCCCAGTCCTCATCTTTCTACACTTATGTGGCAAATTGCGTAGCAGCAATTTTGGAGATAACATCGGTTAGAGATTGACGTTATGTGCCTTCAGCTCAAAATGCAGCTGATCTTGTGTCACGAGGAGTGTCGCCCGGAAAATTGAAGGAGTACCCAACCTGGTTTTATGGCCCTTTCTTCCTGCATGGACCAGAAAAATCATGGCCATCTCAACAACTTAGATTCGAAACTACTCTGGAGATGCGACCGTCAAAGTCAGTCTTAACCAGCTCCGCAGGTGACAACCTCTGGGAGCGCATCAATCACAAAAACTCTTTTCAGTGGCTGACACGGATAACTGCGCTCCTGCTCCGGTTCAAGGCAAGAGCCCAGCGAACTCCGCAAGTAGCTTCCAGACACTTAACGGCCGCCGAACTAGACGCAGCTACTAAAACAATACTGAAGGCTATCCAAGCTCAATGTTTAAGTGAAGAATTGGCGGCGCTTAAACCGAAGGGATCAGTACCGGCACAAAGTAGTGTAGCCACCCTTACGCCATTCCTGGACGGGAAGGGGATCATAAGGGTTGGCGGTCGTTTGGAAGAGTCCCAATTACCTTATGACGCTAAACATCCCATACTTCTACCTTACAATCATCCCGTGTGCAGGATGTTGATGACGGACATACATTGCAGCCACGCTCATGTCGAGCCACAAGGATTGTTGGCGATTACACGCCAACGGTTCTGGCCAATAAAGTGCAAGACTACTGCACGATCGATTGTCCTTGGTTGCGTATTGTGTCAACGAGCCAAGCCAAACCTCTTGTCGCAATTGATGGGAAACCTACCAGCCAGGAGAGTGCAATCGGCCAGACCGTTTTTGAATGCAGGGGTTGACTTCTGCGGCCCGTTCAAGACCCACTTCAAGATAAGAGGAAAAGGACCAAAAAAGACCTACGTAGCGGTTTTCGTCTGTTTTTCAACGAAGGCGGTCCATCTAAAGGTCGTAGGTGAATTGACCACGGAGGCATTTATTGGAGACCTTAAGCGCTTCGCCGGCAGGCAAGGAAACTGTCGCCATTTGTATTGCGACAATGCCACCAACTTTATGGGGGCACATAACCAGCTCAAAGAACTTCATGAAGCAATTTACACTGCGAAAGGTGAAGAAGCTTTCTCACGGTTCTGCACCTCAAAGAGGACAGACTTTCATTTTATCCTACCTCGAGCTCCACACTTTGGAGGATTGTGGGAGGCAGCAGTGAAGTCTGCAAAACATCTTCTGCCCGCAAGCCTCCAAAACGTTCCACTGACCCATGAGGAGTTGGACACGGTCGTAACCAAAGTTGAGGCTATTCTAAATTCACGCCCACTAACACCGATGTCCTCCGACGCTAATGACCTAACAGCCCTAACTCCTGGTCATTTTTTGATAGGAGAGCCTCTAACTAGCATCCCTGATGCTGATTGCAAGCTTCACAAGGGAAGCTCACTTCATCAATAGCATCGAATTCTCCAAGTTAAGAACCAATTCTGGCAGCGAAGGACGAACGAATACCTAAGTGAACTTCAGCAAAGGCACCGGTGGAAAGAGGTATGCCAGAACGTTACACCTGGCACCTTGGTTATACTAAAGGAGGACAACCTCGCTCCTCTTCAATGGCCACTCGGTCGAATTATCGAAACCATCAAGGGCAGAGACGGGTTAGTTCGTATCGCCATCGTCAAGACCGCCAGTGGCACTTTCAAACGCCCGATTCGCAGGATAGCCCGATTGCCTGTTGAAACCGCAAGCGATGAACCCATCAGTGCTGACCAGTCCATGAACGAAGCGAGCCCATCAAACGAATCAGCAACTCCAGCTCTGGACTGTGACATTTCAACACCTCAAGAGCAATATGATCCTGGCGAAGACTCTTCTCGTGGTCCGAAATCACACAAATCTTCCGAACAGCCCAAGGTTTCCTCACACCCAAAACGAAGACGATTGATAGGCACTAACGCACTATGCTTAGTACTTATGTCCTGCTTACTTCCAACCGCTCCGGCACATTCGCCGATCACTATTACACCCTTCGAGCACAACCCGGGCCTATATTTTGAGAAAATTGGCTACACTCACTTAGTGGTAAACCATTGGAATCTTATTGTCTACTACAATATGACCAACTATTGGGGGGAGGCATACACAATAGAACAGGGCATCAGAAATCTCGATAGCCTTTGTGGAAAACTGACGGATGGACACTTTTGTCACTCTACGGTCCTGCTATTCACCGAAGCGATGCAAAAGTTATACCGGGGCAACGAACTTCTACATAGTGCCCCACGATCAAGAAAGCGAAGGGCCCCTTTCAATATAGTAGGCAGTGTGGCGGCTTCACGGTTTGGAGTTTTGGATTCCACGTATGCAGAAAAAATGGCCGCTACTATCCAAAACTTAGAGGATAACGAAATGCACCTACAGGAGCTATTGCACAACCAGACTTCTATCATCGACTCCACGGTCAATATTATGAGAAAGTCCCATCAAGCTCTCCAAGAGCAGATGCAAGAATTCGAGGATTACCTCAACAGAACCAGCATTAACCTAAATCAAATCGAGTCCGAGTTGCAGGAGCATAGAATGTTGGAGCACTTCAACTCATTATCCGCCTGAGTAATTCTCCTCGTGTCAAAATACAGCCGCATGCAATCAACACTCATAGACGTCGTAACGGACTCCCATCACGGCAAGGTCAACCCGATGCTCCTTGCACCCAATCAACTCGCAAAGCAGTTAACGATTATCAGAGACAATCTTCCTCCTACGCTACGCCTACCTACGACCCACAATAGCCTGGCAAAAACCTACAGCCTTCTCTCAATCAAAGGAGCAGCAGTCCGAGAAAAACTGATCTTCAAGTTAGCGCTACCATTGTTCCCGCAAGATACGTATGAGCTGTTCCGCATAATACCGATGCCGTCTAAGATCAACAACACATTTATCACAATAGTACCATCATCATCGCTACTTGTGGTCAACTTACAGAGAGATCTCTTTTATCCCATGTCAGACGCTAAAGCATCCGACTGTACTGTATAACACCAAGACCACCATATCTGCACACAGCAACATCCCCTACTCCGCAAGACATCCAACGTCAGTAGATGCGAGACGGCCATCCTCACTCAAATGCCAGCAACCGCGGTTTGCACTTAGCCGCTCATAGTGAACTTCCCACCTGGATACAACTATCCACCTCACTGGTTTTACGTCTTGGCGCAAGAAACCAACCTTCGAATAGTATGCGCGCACACGGTCATCACGCGGACCCTTAGCGGATCCGGTATCCTCAAAATTAGTCGCGGCTGCACACTAACTGACGAAGTAGTCAGTCTGCAAGCTAACGCTCAACATGCCGGCACGCTGGACTTCTCATTCAACCTATCAAGCAATATCACCGATTTCATCGCCACTACGAAGTCCCCGCTACACCCATCGCTCCTGAAGGTCCATTCTAATACCACCGAGGATCTTCTGAGACTGCAGTCTCAGCTAAAACAACTTCAGCAGAGCGAAAACCATCTCACAAGGGGAACAATCCACGACACCCATCATAACAGTCTTGGTTACACCAACCTGTTGCTAATCGGAATCATCGCAGGTGTCTTTCTTTATGCGTGGCTCCAGTATCGAAGACAGCGATCGACCCGTCGTGCAACGATCCCCATTCTAGCTCCTCGGATTGCTTCCTGAGCTTCATTCAGCATTGACCCCGAACTCCATCTTTGAACGATTGTTCAAGGCGGGGGAGAATGTTCGATACTTCGCCGATTTCTTGACCATCCACCAAGCGATACTTCATCCTATTCTGCTAACCATGCACCCCATCTTCAAGCAACAATGTAGTCGCGACTTGTCACGCGCGCATAGTCATATCATCAAGAATCAAACCCACGAGTTACAATGTATTCTTGTTAGATAATGTTACTTGTTAGAAAAGCAATGGATCATCGTGAAAATTACAGAGCGTATTGATGTTGACTAAAATTTGGCACATATAGATTTTCAGCATAAAGCGGGTAGCCCTGTAGCTGTGGCAGGCTGCTGAAAAAAATCCTTCAAATCATTGACCTTCCTGAAAAATTTTTGATTTTTGAAAAAAATTTCAAATCTTTGATAAATTTTATCCTTTGTCCTTCATCCGAATATAAAAGTTTCACAATTCCGATTTGCATAAGAACGGCAACCCATCACCTAATAACCTCTATTTTCAGCACTCGAAAGTTCCGTTCACAAGAACTGACGACCGGATAATCCGATCATAATGAAATTTACAGGACATGTTGGTATTAACTAGGACCAAGTCTGATAGAAGTGATTTTGAAATGCGGGCAACCTTGTAGCAGCGGTACCATCTTGAAAGATCACTGAGAAAAAAAACAGCTGTTTGGTCTATAACTTCCGATATATGTAACATTTTGTGAAAATTTGGTTGAAAAATTAGTATAAAACTGGCAGCTGTGGTGATTTTTGTCTCATAAATCCTGCAAATTTGCTCAGCATAATAAAGGTTGCAGCGCAGTGATATTCAATCGAAACAAAATTTACTGGTTGGGTTTAACTTAACGTGAAGCAGATTTGGTATATATTTTGCTTTGCTGCTAACACAGGGTAACCAGCATGAGACATTTTCGTAAATATTGCACCAACAGATGCTTCAAATCACATTCTCATATGCAAAGCATTTGCAATAAAAATAAGGATTCAATTTTTAAATTTTCCGAGTTTTGAACATTTTTCGGATGGCA
>OX376373.1:125168140-125174275 GCA_947369275.1 Nemotelus nigrinus | reverse complement strand
GTTTAATTTTAGCCGATCAATATCCAGGAATAAATTCAAAAGAATTTAAGAAGTTTTTAAATGACAAACAGATTCAACTGATTTTCACTTCTGTTAATACACCATTCTCTAATGGTCTAAATGAGAGATTGAATCAAACAATTATTAACAAGATAAGATGTAAAATTAATGAAAATAAAAATAAAATAACATGGACAACAGTAGCACATGAATGCATACAAAAATACAATGAAACAGAACACACAGTAACTGGATTTACACCCAAGTATCTATTATTTGGAATAGATATTACAACTCTACCTAAAGAATTAAAACAAGTTAAGAATTGTAATAATCTAATAAGAGATAGAAAAATAGCTTTAGAAAATACAAAAAGATCACATGATTACAACAAAGCTATCTTTGATAAGAATCGAAAATATGTAACATTTAACAGTGGAGACATGGTATATGTTGAAAATGGCAATAAACTAAATAGAAAAAAATTAGATGAGATAAGAATAGGTCCTTTTAAGATAATTGAAAAAATATCAAACTCAATTTATAAAGTAGATACAGGATATAAAAAAGCGGAATCGAATTTGTTTCACATTACGAAACTCATTCCAGCTCCTAAAATTATATAATATATAAAGGGGAATTAGATTTTGGCTGAAATGAAATGAAATGTTAGATGATAATACTAGCTTAAGAATATGATTGTGAAAAAATTTTATAAGTAAAATTTTCTTTGAGGGAGGGAGATGTTAAGTAACACATACAGTATTGTAGTGTATGCATTACTTTAGTTTGCTGACTTTGCATCTCCCAACCTCGGGCATCGACCGAATGACTAAACGTCACTGAATTCCATAAAGTCGATGCGTCGTCATAAAACGACAGGAGGTGTCAGTTGCAATTCAGAACTCAGTTGAGAAAGACATATAAGAAAGAATTATTGTGCGTTAGAAAATACACTGTGGACAGATAACAGTAAATGTTGTTTCTTTGTTTACAGGTAAGATTTGTATAATTAATATTAAGTTAGATATTAAAATTATTTGTATTTGATTAAATAACTAATAAAATACTTTGTTTACAGAGAAACGCAATTTTGTAATTTGATACAGTAATATAAAGATACGCATTATATATATATATATATATATATATATATATATATATATATATATATATATATATATATATATATATATATATATATATATATATATATATATATATATATGTGTATATATATATATATATATATATATATATATATATATATATATATATATATATATATATATATATATATATATATATATATATATTTATATATATATATACATATGTCGATTATATCTGACCTTAAGTCAAGTATAATAGATAAACTGATCTAACCTTAGGTAAGATCTGAAGCACTTAGGCCAAAGTTTATCACCGATCCTTAAGAAGGGTGAAAATGAATTTTACACAACACTATCGAATTAAACGCCTCGAAGTCTTCTGCAAAGGTAAGTTCTTTATTACAGCAATGCGACTTAAATAGTAAAAACATATCTATAAAATTGTCCCTGTAAGCGTATCTTTAGCATTCTTTAGCGTGTTGGATAGCGACATAAAATATGCTTGCGTATACTATTTAACGTACGCAAGCATCTGCGATTGTTATGCCGCGTTTCCAATGCTGGCTTGGAGTAGATTGGGTTTGCGGACTCTTTCACTCTCTTTCATTTTCACATATCTTCCTCTCTTTCAAATCAATCTCTAAAATCTGTAGTTGAACTCTAGAGTTGGGCCTATTTCAACTCCAGAGTGAAGCTTTTCGGAAATTTTCGAATTTTTAAATTCACTACTTTCCAATAGATGGCGTTACTGAAAGCTCTGTTGGTATCGATTTGAAAATTGTTTGTTTTTATTCAAAAAACTACTGAAATGTCATTGAAAGTATATTTCGATGGATAATTTGCTCATTTACACTCAGATATAATAAAGTTCATAAGCAATTAATTGCAAAAAAATCATTTGGAGGTAAATTCAAATATGTATTCCAAGAGATGTCGTTGTGTATTCGAAATTCAAATTCGAAGGATTCGATGTGTCGAAAGTCATGTAGTGAAGTGACATATCTCTGTTTTACTTCAATTCAAATGAACATGAATTCTGAGGATATATTTAAATTCATTGAAATTGTTCATGGTGCGGAGTTGCTATGGAATATATCCTGTAAAAGCTACAAAGATACGCAAAGAAGAAACGATCTGTGGGCAGAAATTGGATCCAAATTTAATGTGTCGGGTAAGTAGTTGTAGTCAGCAATAGTGATAAATATTTGTTTTCATCATAATGTGTTTTAGGTAAGGAAGCGTACGAAACGTTTAGAAGACTGAGAGAAAAATACCGGCGCGAACACGAAAAAGAAAATGCAGCGAATCGCAGTGGTGCAGGCTTATCTACTGCGCCGAAGTGGATATATATGGACCATCTGCGGTTTCTAGATGAAACTTACAAAAAGAGAAGGTACATTCACTGTATGCATGTATGTGGATTGTTTTAAATACGTGTCGTTTTCAGAGTAACGAATTCAGCACTGTGGACGATGAAGCAGCAGTTAACTCAACCTGAATTAGTTACATCAGTAAGTACAACATATTGTATGCAGTCATTTAATCTCCCGGAAACATGTTGGTGAAGATTTTGCTAAAGAATTATGTTTGTTGTTATGTTTGTTGATCTATAATCATTGTTGTTGCGCCCACAATTTTGCAAACGACTCCCCACACTGTGTTCCTCATTTCAGAACAATCAAAATTCCGTTCGAAAATCATCACTTACTTGTTTCTGCGAGTGTATATGCTAATATATAAATATGTACTATAATGTATATGTTAATATATAAATAAGTACTTTAATAATAAAAAAAACTCTAGCGCACCTGAACCGCTAGAAACACTAATGTTCGAAGAACAGTAGAAGAATCGTGCAGGTTTTGAGTGCATATTCCACCACATGTGCTGCTTATTACGGCCAAATTGTTTCAAATGCCACGTTTTACTTTCGTCTTAAGAATGCATTATAACTCATATGGTGGAAGGTTTCAGATATTACCACTGGCATGAATTTCAACGTTTATGAGAGCAAAACACGGGTTAATTATATTCGTTATCAGTTGCTTATTTCAAATAATTTTGAAAGCAGCATCTCATATAACATCAATGAAGAAAATGCTCAGTGCCTGCAGCACTGTAACTGAAGTTGGTGTTTGGGGCTGCGATCCGAAAAATTTGCAGAACTTTGCGAATTGTAACATCGGTTATTTATTTTCATTGTAAATGTTTCCGGTATGAATACTAACTGTAAGCATTTATTGATACAAAAGTAGCACAACCGACTCGTGCTGGCAACCTTTCGCCAGTATCAAAGCCAAGAATATATCAAATCTGCTTCACGTTGTTTAATTACATTCGAAGTTATAGGAGTATAAAGAAATTTCGGGTTACCTGCAGCGAGTTTTTTCAAATGATCGAAAGCTTAATATTTGCTGTTTATTGTCACTACAATATCATTACCATTTGAAAATTCTACGATAAAACCGCTTAATAAAGATATTGCAATTAAACACAAAACCAACAATAGCTGGCAACCCTATCATGGCTTTTCAACCAAATTTAGCCTGAATAATGTTTATGATAGGTTTCATTAATTGTATGAAATTCGTATTGATTTCATGACTGCACTGAAAGTTATAGGGCAAAAAGTTTTATTTTCCTGAGCGAATTTTCAAAACCAAAGACACAAAAATTACCATAGCTGGCAGCACCAATCGAATTTTTCAACCAAATTTTCATCAAACAGAGTTTAGAACAAGGTTCAGCTACTGCGTCAATTTCATCAAAATCTGGTAACTTATTCACATTTCATTGGGCAAAAAGCAGTTTTTTTTCTTTGTAATTTTTCAAGATGGCACCACTGGCACAGACTTGCCCACAATTCAAAATCGCTTCTACCAGATTTTGTCTTACTTAAGTCCAATGCATTCTGTTAATTTTAGCTGTATCTGATTATTGGTTCGTGAGTTTCCGTGAACATAAGTTTTTGATGCTAAAAATATGGGTTAACTGGGAAAGGGTTACCGTTCTTGTCCGACATGAAATTTCCAAAGTTTTATTTTGAACGTGTAGATAAAACATAAGATTTATATACAGATTGGTTTTATTGTAAGAAACGGACATTTTTAGGAGATTCGATGGTTTGAATATTTTTACTTCCAAATTTTAATTTTTTCAAATTTAAGACACCAAAATTATCATAGCTGGCAGCTCCATCCGAATTTTTCAACCAAATTTCTACCAAACGTGGTTTGAAGTAAGGTCCAGCTACTGTGTGAACTTCGTCAAAATCGAACGATTCAATCAGAATTTATAGGGCTAAAAACAGTTATCTTTTTTAGTGGTTTTTCAAGATGGCACCACTGGCACAGAATTGCCTGCATTTCAAAATCACTTCTATCAGACCTGGTCCTATTTAAGGCCAATACATTCTGTGAATCTCAAATAATTCTGCTCATCGGATCGTGAGTTTCCGTGAACAGAAGTTTTTGATGCTAAAAATATAGGTAAATTGGGCAAGGGTTACCAGGCGTGCCCGTTGTACCATAACTTTTTTTTTTTTTTGATTATGTAAACAAAGCACCAAATTTACATATGAGTGGCTTTTTTTTTGAAGAAACGGCATTTTTTCATGAGAGACGATGATTTGGAGGTTTTCACTTTCAGTGCCTGCCCTAGCTACAGAGTTGCCAGCACGCTCATTAGAAGCTACACAAATCTACAACTAAATAATATCAATATGTCCTGAAAATTTCGTAATAATTGAATAGCTCTGTCAAAAGTAAACGAAATTTAAAAATTTTCAAATTTTCCCGTCCTCTTTTTAGGCACCCAGCGCACACATAGGGTTAAAAAATTCCAAAGCATTATCCGATTCATATGTAAAACACGTTAGAAATTAATTTCAATAACTTTATTTTTGCGAAAATCATTTGTGCACGAAATAATAGGTATATTAAAAATATCACTTAAATGGCCGCCGGCGCCAAAAGGTTTACAATAACTGACATTTAAAGAGACCTGGACCTATTTTGCATATACACCAATGTATCCTAAAAGTTTCAGCTCAATCGGATGGCGCGTTCCCGAGATTATCTCACTGAAATTTTTTGATGATATATATATATATATATATAACGAACATTATCCCAATAGATGTATTATCACTATATATATATATATATATATATATATATATATATATATATATATATATATATATATATATATATATATATATATATATATATATATATATATATATATATATATATATATATATATATATATATATATATATATATATATATATATATATATATATATATATATATATATATATATATATATATATATATATATATATGGAAATATGAATTTTTGCCCGAATCGATTTTAATACTAATGTTCTTCGAACATTAGTAAAAAAATTTAATTGTAGTAAACACCGGGGACTACGAACGCTCTTTCGCAGATGGCAATAGGACGTATGTCTGAGACACAATGCGGAAATATATCGCAGCCGCCTGAAAGCATTACTACAAGACCGGTTACTGCAGCAGAATGTATTTTACCCGCACCATCTTCTCCTGTGCAAGCTGCATCTCCACCGATTTCACCGTTGCCGATACCAAGTGACATTTACCGGCCATCACCATCACCAGATTCAAACCAATCTACATCTTCATCATTTCAACAACAATCGCGAATGCGCGTGAGGTCCATCGAACAGATTATGGCCCACAACACACGTGAGTTAATAAATGCGATGAATGCTGCACCGGCTCCAAAACCATTCGACAGTGTGGTCGAGTTAGTTCGAGACACTCTTACAACACTTGACTCAGAAAAATGCAAATCTTTTGAAAAAGAGCTAATGCAATTAGTTTGTAGGTATAGGTATGAGGAATAAAATAATGAAGGAAAACAAATGTTTTTTTTTTTGGACAAATTATAATTTTCTTTTCTTCACATAAAACGATTACAGATGTACATTTTTCAAAAAATATCAAATAGTATTTAGGTAGTCCCTTAAGATATC
>OX376373.1:125080640-125163140 GCA_947369275.1 Nemotelus nigrinus | reverse complement strand
TTGCTTCTAAAACATACCATACATTTATGAATGCATGCTTTTACCATCTTTGGTGCTCCTAATATCCAGAATTCTTGACGTACGGTGTCCAAAGTCAATTGTGCTGATCCGTGTAGTGTTTTTTGATGAAAATGGCTGATGATTATTTCAGATAACTTGCTCCGGTGGCTCAATATAACTGGATGTTTTGCCGCTATACTTATAGTTGAATTCTGTAACCGTCCGATCGCCCTGAGGACACCCGTGTTGTCCATATAAGGGTTTAGTTGTAGAATTTTTATGATTTGGAGGCAATTGGCTTTCCCTTAGTTAGTCTCTTAATCTCGGCTTCGAAAGTCTCATGCAGCGAAATTTTAATGCATACCAGTTTTGCTTCCTGTATTTCTTGATCTGTCAGAAAACGTTCAAATCGGTTCTGTTGCATGCGATGATATGACAGCCACCGTCGGCAATAAGCTATAACTCTTAAGAGTTTGGAGAAGCTTGAAAATCTATTTATTATGTTAGTGTTTTCTTCTGATGTTGTGGCAAGCATGGTTTTTCGCATTTCCAAATGAGTAGGGTATGACACTTGGGCCATTCCACCATAGTTCAAAGTCCTTAAGTTGAGACGATGAGAGTCCACGTGATGCGCAATCAGCTGGATTGGCCTTGGATGGTATATGATGCCACTGATTGATGTTGCTGGCCGACTGTATTTGACTTACTCGATTTACCACGTATGTGTTCCAACGGTTTGGGTGATCACTAAGCCACGAGAGGACGACACTCGAATCTGTTCAATAGTGTACTGCGATATCGGCGCAGTTGTGGAATGCTGACCTAGTTTGTTCCATCAGCTTGACTAGCAAAGATGCACTAGATAATTCCAGACGTGGGATAGTTTGAACTGCTATAGGTGCCACTTTGGTTTTTGAAATTAATAATTTGACAATGAGCGTATCTTGCCCAACCTTCTTGATCCGAATGTATATTACTGCCGCTTTTGCTTGCCTGGAAGCGTCACAAAATCCATGGAGCTCAAATTGATCTCTTGAAGTTGTGCGATCCAGCGTTGCACCCTTATGTTTTCGACTGCTGGTATATCAGATAGATATCTTCGCCATTCTTCACCCAAATCGTGGGGCAAAGGGTCATCCCAATTAAGTTTCTGTAACCAAAGCCTTTGCATAAATATTTTGCCCTTTACTATTATTGGTTGGAGCCATCCTCGAGAATCGAACATTGTCGCCATAAAAGATGCTACTGCTCGTTTGGTAATCCTCTCTCCAGACTGAAAACCCTTAGTGTTGATGATGAAAACATCTTGCTGTGGATGCCATTGTAAAACCAGAGTTCTTATGGTATCTTCTGCCTTGAGACTGAGTGGGTAATCCATTCCTCTGGCATCTGCTGGTATTTCTCGAATGGCTTTGTTACAATTCAAATGCCACTTTCGTAAATTAAATCCACCCATCTTAAGTAATTGGGTCAATTCGTGATGCAACTCCTGTTATCAAGTCGTCTACGTAGAAATCGTTTAACAAATAGTTCACTGCTCTTGGAAATCGTTCCTTTTCATTGGTTGCCAGCTTTTTCAAGGTGCGAATTGCTTAAAACGGTGCACTGGCTGTTCCGAAAGTCGCAGTTTGAAGCCGGTAGTATCTGATGATGTCCGCTGTTTGGGGACGCCAAACAATTCGTTGATAGTCTGTGTGCTTTGCATTGACTTGAATCTGCCGATTCATTTTTGCTATGTCGGCTGTAAGGGCTATTGGATATAACCTCCATCTTAAAAGTAGTGTGACCAATGTATCCTGAATCGTTGGGCCCACCAGTAGGATATCATTTAATGATTTCCCTGATGATGTTTTAGAAGATGCGTTCAACACGACGCGTAATTTCGACGTAGTACTGGTTTCCTTCATGACAGCGTGATGTGAAGAAATAAAAGGACGAGTTGTTCACTTCACTCTTCGGTATTTATTCCATGTGTTTTGAATCCAAATAGTCTTGTAGACACTTGTTATATTCGGCCATTAGCTTTGGGTCTGCTATTAAACGCTTTTCCATTGCACAGTACCTTTGTATAGTGACCTTTTGCGATGCTGCTAATTGACTGCGTGGGTCTCCTTTAAAAGGCAGCTCAACCTGAAACCTCCCGTTTTCAAGTCGTTGTGTGGTTCTACAATAATGACCCTCTATTTCTTCTTCTTCTTTGGTTAGAAAATTTCTTTGTTCAGGTTCTTCTTGTTCCCAAAATTTCCGGAGCATTTGGTCAAGTTCCGCTGTGTTTACCATTGCAATGGTTTGCTTTAATGATTTGCTGTTGATAGTAGGACCAGTTAATATCCATCCTAATTTAGTTTTTTGTGCTGTAGGATGTCCTCGCCGTACGCCCTTCTGAATTATGTCTCCATAAACGTCAGCTCCTAGTAGGACGTCAATCTTTGCACTGATGTTATAGTTAGGATCAGCCAATTCATCAGTGTAGCAATTTAACTTGAGGTCTTCGATGTTCATTGATGGTAAGTTGGATGTTATACGACCCAGAATTAAAGCGTTGGTAGTGATGGTTTTGTTGGTCCATTTTTCCTTGATTACCAATGGAAATTGCCCCTGGTATTTTCTTAATGAGCTACCTATGCCAGTTATAATGATGTTGGCGTGGTCTCGTCTGAATCCCAACCTTTGTGCAGTTTCCTCCGTCACGAAAGAATTCTGGGAGCCTTGGTCCAATAGTGCTCTAAGTTATACGTACTGTCCATGCACATTTTATACGTTGATGATTGCCGTCGCCAGTAAAATATTCCATAGACTTCGACCATTCACGTGGTTGCTTTGTCCCTTGACTCCGCTGGATGCACTTACTTCTTTTACTTCATGGCCCCTTGTTCCAATACCGCCATTCATATGAAGCATTGAGTGGTGCCGTTTATTGCATATCTTGCATAACGAGGTTGATTTGCATTTGTACACTCGATGGTTCTGAAGGCAGTTGAATCACAAGTTATGGGTTTTCACTAATTCCCTACGCTTTTCGATGCTCATCCCTTGGAGTTCTCCGCACTTGTAGATAGGATGGTTGTCTTTGCAGACTGGACATTTGTTGATGCTTTGGGCTGTCACGTGTACCCTGGTTCCTTGCCGCTTCGATGGGTCTTCCTTTCCGATGACTTCTAGTGATCTGAATTTTCGCTCCAAAAAGTTTGCGAAATCTCTCCAAACTGGGATTTTCGTTTGAACTCCGCAAGACAGTTCCCAGTCTTTTCTTGCTCCCCAATCCAGTTTCTGCGATGCGATGTGAATGATCATTGGATACCACGTTGAAGTTTTTATACCAATACTATCAATTCTGGCCATCATCTCGTTCGCCGTATTCAGAATCTTCTTGTATCCAATTGCCGACTGCGATTTTATTTTTGGCAAATTCATGAAGGCTTGTAGATAAGCTGCCAGTATGATTCGGTTATTGTTGTAGCGATCCTGCAAGAGCTGCCATGCTTTGCCGTAGTTGGCTTCAGTCATGCTCAGGTTCTCTATTAAACCCTTCGCCTCTCCTCCAATTGAAGTAAGGAGGTATTGCAATTTCTGGATGTCTTCTAACTGCAAATTTTCATGAACTAGTGTTTTAAATAGATCATGAAATGTTGCCCATTTAAGATAATCCCCTTCAAATTTTGGGATTCTAATCCGCTCCAGACGTATTACGTCGTTTGCTAGAGTTCCCGATGATTGAGCCACTTGTTTCGTTTCAGGAGGTTCATCCTTCTTCTTGAACTCTCTGATTGCTTTTTTGAACCTTGTCATTAGGTTCAGTGCTATCTCTTCTGCTGTTTCAAAGGCGGTGCTGTAGTTCTTGAGTAAGGCTGGATTGTGAAGCTTTAGATTGTACACAATCAGATGTAACTCCTTGCATTTTTCCAAACAATCTTGCAAGCGATCCAAACGCACTTCGAAATACTGCAAGCTGTGTCGCTCCTTGGGGTCCTTAAAAAAATTCGTTTTTATACGACTGATGGTGTCCAAATTGACTCTCTGGAGCGTCTCTCCTGATGGTTCGACCATAATCTTTGAATAGCTGTTCGATAGAGTAGTTCGATAAGATGTTTGATCTATCTCAAATCCGATTCGAAGGACCAAAAAATGTATGGATTATATCTGACCTTAAGTCAAGTATAATAGATAGACTGATCTAACCTTAGGTAAGATCTGAAGCACTTAGGCCAAAGTTTATCACCGATCCTTAAGAAGGGTGAAAATAAATTTTATACAACACTATCGAATTAAACGCATCGAAGTCTTCTGCAAAAGTTAGTTCTTTATTACAGCAATGCGACTTAAATAGTAAAAACATATCTACAAAATTGTTCCTGTAAGCATATCCTTAGCATTCTTTAGCGTGTTGGATAGCGACATAAAATATGCTTGCGTATACTATTCTACGAACGCAAGCATCTGCGATTGTTAACGTTGCAGTCTTCGATTCATGAGTCGAGCACGACAGAAAATAAGCTTGCGCTTGGGATTTTTCATGCGCAAGCATTCGAAATCGTTTACAATGTATGAATTAAGTTCTTAGATGAAATTTGATACATGCTAAAGAATGTGCAACAAAGACTGATAATTGTTGTCGACGCAACAATATTGCTTCGTATTTGAAATTTACGTTATAGAATAGCATTGACTGTGATGAAATTTTACGTTATCGAATGGAATTGAGTTTAGGTTTATTGAATGTAATGAAACTTTACGTTATCGAATGGAATTGAGTTTAGGTTTATTGAATGTAATGAGATTTTACGTTATCGAGTGAAAATGTAATCTATATATTTATATATATATATATATATATATATATATATATATATATATATATATATATATATATATATATATATATATATATATATATATATATATATATATATATATATATATATATATATATATATATATATACATATATACGTATATATATATATATATATATATATATATATATATATATATATATATATATATATATATATATATATATATATATATATATAAATATATATATATATATATATATATATATATATATATATATATATATATATATATATATATATATATATATAAATATATATATATTTATATATATATATATATATATATATATATATATATATATATATATATATATAAATATATATATATATATATATATATATATATATATATATATATATATATATATATATTTATATATATATATATATATATATATATATATATATATATATATATATATATATATATATATATATATATATATATATATATGTATCAGCAAAATGATTAAGGGAGATAATCTCTGGAGTGGCCAATCCGATTGAGCTGAAATTTTCGGAGAACCTTGATGTGTATAATGGGTAGCTCCATTATTTGCTAGAAATGTGCTTAAATTTGATGGTGGCAGGCCGTTTAGTGAAGTTTCAAGTGCTCTTATAAATGTGTACATTTTTGTATTTTTGTAAATTTTTGTAAATGTACATTTTTCAAGTACTCTTATAAATGTGTACTCTTATAAATGTGTACTCTTATAAATCTGTACAAGCAGTGTACATTTTTGTCAAAAAAAAATAGTGGATATGAAAATTATTATGTTTTTAACTTGTTTATGATAAAGAATTGGAAATTTTAAAAAAAAGGCAAGGAATCTTTTTCAAATTTTGATTTGTCATAGTTTCTGACAAAAACATTAATTCATCGTGCAAATTGCAGAGCTTATTGATGTTGACTAAGACTTAACACGTATGGATTTTTAAGACAGTTGAGATAAGCCTGTAGCTACGACAGGCTCCTGAAAAAAATCCTGCAAATCAACGAACCTCCTGTAAAAGCTTGAAATCATTGATAAATTTTAACCTTTGTCCATCATGAGAAATTATAATTTTAAAAATTCCGGTTTGCACAAAAACGGCAACCCATCACCAAATAACCTGTATTTTCAGCACTCGAAACTTATGTTCAAGAAAACTGACGACCGGCTTACCCAATCATAATGAAATTTGCAAAATATGTTGGTATTAACAAGGACCAGATCTGATAGAAGTGATTTTGAAATGTCGGCAACCCTGTGGCAGTGGGACTATCTGGAAAAATCACTGAGAAAAAAACAGCCGTTTGGCCTATAACTCCCGATTCAGCAATCACATTTTAAAAAATTCACACTTCATTTTGACCTGACCCATGGCAACATTTGATGCAAGTTTCATTGAAAAATTAGAATAGGATTGCCTGCTATGGTGATTTTATGTATCTTGGTTTTGTAAATTTGTTAGGCAAAATAAAGCTTTTTCCCTAAAATTTCTGATAAAACTTCTGAAATCAAAACAGTATTCATGCAGTAAGTGGACCTTAATGTAATCCAAATGAAGTAAGAATTTAATAAAACAAACTTGAAAGGGCTGCCAGCTATGACAATTTTTGTAATTTTTTGGAATCTCTTTACCAAGCTATTATGCCATTAGATTTGCCAATGGAAATGATCCTGCAATGAAAATTAACAACAAATATTCACGTTTTAAAAATTTGAAAGGTGTTGAGGATGGTAATTTTAAAATTTTTGCTTTGAATAAGAAATCGTTTGTATGATACTACAAAAAAGTGTATGTCTTTCCACATTTTTTTGTCACTCAAAAACCATTACGTCGAAGTTCAGCTTTCTAGCGTTTCTGATGCGCTAGACTTTTTAGATTATAGATACAATAAGTTTTGTTCTTCAGCCGAATGGTTTTCTTGAAGTGCCAGCCGTGAGGCAGTTTCAGTTTCGAGGTAGTTTCAATAAATCGTCGTTGATCGCGTATGGTGGCCGACATGATTTTAGAAGCATTGCACCTAACTACACGCAAATAGTGAGATCAATTGAAACGTGAACTGTGCACTTGACTCTGTATTCTACTATCTTAGCCTATTTGAACATTGGCCAGGCGCAGTTCACTCCAATGCCCGCTTGTTAATGTTTTGTCTGTATGTACTTTATCCAGAGGTCATTTCGCAAACTCATTAGAATCGGAAAACACGAACTATGTAACCCACTTGCTGTGTGATAACAGGCACTGTCGAGATTTTGACGACCTTCACGCCGAAAAACCGCCAATCACTTTCACGTCTATCTATTTGTCATCACTTACGTAAAATATCGCATAGCGATGTTTCTTGTCCCCTTCAATTTCCTCTTATGTTGTCTTATCCGAAGTATGATAAAGTTATGCCAGCTGCCCTTTTCTGCTTTTTATCGTAACTAATTGCCACTTCAAAAATCCATAACAAATTCTAGATTCAGTGGACTTCTTGCTTCTTTTCTATATCTTTACGATTAGGACTTACCGGGCGCCACCCAACGGCTTGACTCTCGAATTTATTCCCGCACGCTGTTGTGTTGATATGGAAGGTAACAGTCGTGAGTTTTCGGACCCAGTTGAAATCAACCAATTCTTAAGGCAAAAGTTTGTAAATGATCTTGACATGATGCACGGAAGAAAATTGTGAATTAGGAAACTCGTGCTGGACGCACGGACTTTTACTACTGGTGACGTCCACGCGCAACAGACCACCTTATCCAAACACGCCGCTTTAGACAAAAAATATGGCACACAGTGAAAATTATTGATATAGCGTTTGCGGCCTATTAAGTATTGGATTTGATTAATTGCACTTGACTACCGTGTCTAGCTTATGAGAACTTTTATTATTTATCCAGCACATGTAATTGTCGGGAACCACGAGGTTATTCCACAGAGACCGAACCAATTATCGACACTCAATGACTTCGAAATAGGGAACTAATAGACAGACGCCGAAAAGCACCATTCATGTTGATACGATCAAGGGCTTTCATTTCGCTTCGTGGCAGGAGTTTTTCTTTCCTGACAGGCTCCTTGTTTCAAAACTATTTCACACAGCGAGTGGTACTTGCGAAATTCCTTTCGGATTGTATCACCGTGCATGTAAAATCTAGGACGTGCGGGAGATGTTAACAGACACTTGAGGCAACCATTTCTCAACCCGCACACGTTGATTTCCAATCACGTAAAACACGGTCTGCCTCACGATTTTCCACACACGGATACGGAATCTAGACGAATTCACCGATTTGCCATGCAACAAAATGTCTTTTGCCACCGGATGGCCTTTAAATTCATGGACGCTTTCCCGATTCTTACTACGATTCTGACCCGTGCGTCACACCAACCGTGCAGCCTCTCTCCTCTTCCGTCCGACTTCCATACCCAGCTGAGATCTTCAAACGACTCGGCGTCGCTACGACTTAATCAAAACTATCCCGAGCTCTCACTTGCAGGCCAGCAGCTCCTCTTTAGTCTCGAGCCAAGAATTTTACACAAACAAATTACCTTTAGTACGGTTAATTTGTTTTGGAAACGCGACGTCGCTTGCATTTCGATTTCTTGAAAAACAAGGTACCATTGTCAGGTCGTAGCAGAAAACCTTTGATATATTACGTATCAGAAATTATTTGCCGTGAATGTTTGAATAAAATTCAAATTAGCAATTGCTACAACACAGATCTTTCCACAATGGCAAGTACGTGGAAAGAGCTGAAGTGTGAATGTAGTTGTTGAAAAACGATGACGTGAACAGGTGATCATGTCTTTAACTGTCCAATCCTTTAAAGAAAAACGTGAACAAGGTGAGCAAGAAAATGGGTAAATATAATGAGATGAAATATCGTGAACAACGTATTCTGAATTAAGGGTGGATGTATCTTTGGAGGAGGAAATAGTGAACTTGGTGAACATCCTAAGATACTTCTAAATTGGGGCAGGAGTGACACCTGAAATAAGCATAGTCCATTTATCAAATAAAAATATGGTGACAGATCGGGAATTGGTGAACTGAGTGGGTTTATCACTTAGTCATGATCGGCTAGCTGGTAATAAGCACCGCCGATCTTCTTAATAACCTTACTAGGAAAGAACTTCCGGTCCAGCTTTGCATTGTAGTGCACGGCTGCGTCACTTTGCTGGAAGTTGCGCCTGTAGACCATTTCGCCAGGTTGGTATGAAACCAACCGGGAACGAAAATTATAGGCCTTGACATTTCGAGACTGGGCTTGGGTCGTGAGGTTGCGGATGGTTTGCCGTAGTAATTCAAAGTGGTCGGGAAGTGGCAGTGTGTTTTTGGGCTCCTTCAGGAGCTAAAATTGATGGAGGAGGGCATCCATTTTGCCATGAGTCAATATGGGCTGGCCGAAAACTGGTGAGTACGGGGAGGTCCCAATGGTGGAATGAGGGGATGACCGCAGTGCGCAGGTAATATCAGACAGTTTTGTGTCACACTCCTTTTGAGCAGGATCTAAATATGCACGGATGGTGGCCAGGATGGATCTATTGAGGCGTTCGGAGGCTTTCACATGAGGGGAATATACGGCGGTGAAAGTGTGGCCGACACCGAGTTCGTCGAGAAAAGTTTTGAATAAAGACGATCGAAATTGGACACCATTGTCCAAAATAATTGTTTCGGGGACTCCAAACAGGTGAAACACCCTCGCAGTGAATTTACGAAGCGGCTCAATAAAAGGAAAGCGCGAAAGGCGGTCAAGAACGATGAGTGCCCCAATGTGACCAGATTTGGACCTAGGGTAGGGGGCGATGATGTCTTCGTAAATGATCCAACATATGCTCTCACTTGAGCGGCCATTTTGGGTCAAAAGAACCACTGCCGTAAACGGCCGAGTGTCTTGACCACGCCACCATGCACGCTCATGGGAGGATCATGCATCCCCTTCACTAACTCAGCCATCATTTCAGACGGCACCCATAACTTCCAAGCCAACTGGTCTTGAAGTTCGTTTCCGGTCACATATTCGGTCCGCTTGTAAACGAACCCATCTACAACTTTTAGGTCAGGCAATAGATGTTGTTCTGCCTTGATATTCTCAGCCAGTTCCGAGTAGAAAGCACCATTAAAGTGTGGCGAGTTCAGATCTAGTAACATTGAAGTCTCATCGCTCTCTGCCTTCTCTGCTCTCATGCGCGACAAGGAGTCTGGCACAACGCTTTGGCTTCTCTTTCAGTGGACAATTTGAAATTGAACCCTTGAAGTTACAGGGCCCACCGGGCTAATCAGCCATTGAGGTCTGGTTGGTTCATGAGCCATTTCAAGGAAGCGTGGTTGGTCACGATTTCAAATTCATGACCTTCCACGAAGGCACGGAGCTTCTTGATTGCCAGCACCTCTGCCAGACATTTTTGCCCAGTGACGGTGTAATTTCGCTGAGCGGGATTCAGCTTGTGGGACATGTAGGCGATGGGGGCTTTAGCTCCATCTTCTGTGCGTTGCACCAGCACGGCACCTACTCCATGTTACTCGCGTCACATTGGATGGAGAAGGGCTTGTTGAAATCAAGGCTGTGCAACACTGGGGCTGAAGCAAGGCTGTGTTTCAGTTGCCTGAAAGCATTTAGCCTCTCATCGGTCCACACAAACTGACTCCGCTTAGAAAGTATGTTTGTCAGTGGTGTTGACAAAGACGCATATTCTCTGATGAAGCGCCGATACCAACAGCAGATTCCTAAGAATCTTCAGAGATGCTTCGTTGTAGAGGGTAGGGGAAAATCCATTATGGATTTTACCTTGTTAGGGTCTGTTTGGATGGTGCCCCCACCAACGATGTGGCCAAGGTACTTGACATCTCGCAAGAGGAACTTACTCTTTTTCACATTGATGGTAAGGCCAGCTTGTCTTAGATGGAAGGCGACCTGATGAAGTACCTGCAGGTGGACGTCGAACTCCTCGGTGATTACCAGCAGGTCGTCGAGGTACACGAATACCTGGTGCTTAAGCTGGGTCGGAATTGCCTTATCCATTAGTCACGACATCGTTTGGGGAGCATTACACAACCCAAACGGCATCAAGATAAAATGGTATAGGGGTCGCCCGGTCACAGTGAAGGCTGTCTTCTCCTTCGACTTCTCATCCAAAGGTATCTGCCAGAAAGCATCCTTCAAATCAAGGCTTGAGATATAATTTGCCTTTGGAAGTCGGCTGAAAATACCGTTAATCAGCGGCAAAGGACAAGCATCCTTCACTGTGAATGAGTTGTCCTTCCGGGCATCCAGGCATAAGCACACCTTCAAGGGCTTGACCACCAACGTTACCGGTGATGACCATGCACTCTTTGACTCTTCGATGACGCCCAACGCTAACATCGTGTCAATTTCCTGATATAGGAGTTTTTCAACAGTTGGTGACACAGAAAAGTGCCTCTATTTTATTGGTTTCTGGTCACCAGTGTCGGTTTTATGACTGATGAGCGTTGTCTTTCCCAAACCTCCAACAGCAAAAGTAGGAAATCAAGCAATCGCAGCCTTAAGTCTGCGATGCTGCTCCTGTGTGAGAGGGTGGGCGCAATTGTTGAGTGCGTCGAGGCTGTTGGTGATGTCGACCTGTGGTGGTGGCGCAAACAGGTCTGTGGCCTGGGCGAAAAGACGGACGAGGTCCATTACCAGATAGAGATTCTTACTGAGAGTGGCTATTATCCAAAGCGTCAACGTCTTGGTGAACCCCCGGAACGTGATGTCAGCTGATACTTGGCCTACGGCTTGATGATGAGTGCCGTCAGCTGTTTTCAACCCGAAAGAAGCTCTTTTCCAGCGAAAAGAGTTCCTCTCGAGGAATGAGCGGGCTAGATCAGCTGCCATCACGCTCACGTTGGCTTCCGTATCGACCAAACCCGATGTCAGTTGGCCGAACAAAAGAACCTGAGCGTAGGGTCGAACGTCATCTGGAGGTACGTTTAACAGAGTCGCACAATCCATCTGATAACGCCAACGTCGAAATTGAGCGTAAAAACGCCACATTCGCAACGTTGAGCATTTAGGCACGTGTTGATGTTTAATGGTGTCGATTTCTGACTTGAAAATTTGGTCTCGGACCGCCGTATATTGCCATCAACGTAAGTGATATGGCAGAAAAGCCAAAGGTTTAGGAGGCTCTGCCTGGGTGTGTGGTGAAGATTAGGAGGTAGGTTCCTCACACGTCTGGTTTTGAGTATCATAAGCGGTTGGGCTGAGGGAATAAGGTGTCACGTCACTGGTCCTGTCTACCTGCTGGAGCGTGGTAGAGATGGCTTGCTGTGGGGGAGGCGTGAGGTTTTGTTCCGCACTCTCTGTGGTACGCTTTTTGATTGGCAGTTCGTACAGTTGGGTTTGTACGTGTCTGCCTTTCCGCAGCCATAGCAAAAAATGGTTTGGGCCTCCATACAGTCGTCAAATCGATGTCCCACTTTCTTGCAGTTCCAACAAGTGGGCAAGTCAGTGACGGTTGCCACTCCAGGTTCTTCAGAAGAGTTTTCATATGTGTTCAGCGGGTTCTCTTCCACCAGTTCTTCAGCGGCGTTCCTCCATTGGGATGATCGGTGACGGCCTCTGAACTCCGTTTCGAAGTTCTCCACACGAAGGATGGCCTGACGGAGCATTCGAACTGAGGGTAGGTGTATTTGCAAAAGGTCGTGACGAATTTTTGGCAACAAGTTACGTCTTAGCATGACTGCCAATTCACCGTCGGCAATGGGACGTTGCAGGCGATCGACCAGCTTGTATACGTCAGCGCAGAAATCATCAAAGGTTTCATTCGACCTCTGTTTTCTTCCTCTAATACACTCCATCAGGTCGGCATCTGTGTAACGATCTCCAAAACGGTCGCTCAGGGTTGACTTCAATTCTTTCCAACTGAAATCGCGTCGAGTCCGGTGGAATCGCCAAAAACAATCAGTAGCAGGTCCTGTCAGCAAGAGGTGGATATGCTGACAAAGTTTGTTGAAATTACCGCCTAAGGTGTTTCTCGTAAGAATAGTGATTCTATAAATGAAAACTTCCACTGGCAACGAAGACTCTCGCCCTGAAAATGTCAAACCCCACCCACTAAGGATGCTGGCTACCTTATCGTGGTGAAATTGTACAGTATTGCCAAGAGGGGTGTGTGGTGAATAGGCCTTTGTACGGGGACGAACGAATGTGCCCGAGGGTTAAGTCTAAGTTACGCCACGTTTCCAGACTGTGACGGAAGGGTTAGCTCAGCCATGCGCTCTAACATCGCGCGCATGAGAAAATTTACGCTTATTACTAAGTACGGTTTGCTGAAAATTCAGGAAAGCATTCAGTTGCACACCAACTGTGTGACTAACTCTCTTATATATAATGAGAAGCTTAGTCTAAGCCAACGGCGGTTGAATGTTATGCTTACTGCTAGGCCAAAAGTGGCTTCATTCCAAAGTGATTGCACACCGGGTTGTGTGACTAGCTCTTAAATTCAAGTGAGGCTTATACAAGCAAATATGACAAAATAAAAAAAAACTCCAGCGTACCTGAACTACTAGAAACACTAATGTTCGACGAACAGTGGAAGCATCGGGCAGATTTTGACTGCATATTCTACCACACGAGGTGCTTGTTACAGCCAAAATGTTTCAAACACCACGTTTTACTTTGGTCTCAAGAATGCATTATAGCTCATATGGTGGAAAGGTTTCTGATATTACCACTGGCATGAATTTCAAAGTTTATGAGAGCAAAACACTTGTTAACTATATTCGTTATCAGTTGCTAATTTCACAAAATTTTGAGAGCGGCATCTCATATAACATCAATGAGAAAATGCTAAGTGCCTGCAGCACTGTAACTGAAGTTGGTGTTTGGGGCTGCGATCCGAAAATTTTACAGAACTGTGGGAATTGAAACATCGGTTATTTATTTTCATTGTAAATGTTTCCGGTGTGAATACTAACTGTTTCAATACATAGTGGTATATCTGACAAACCAACGATTACCTCAAGAAACCCGTCAGCTGTGGGAGCAAAATCAAGCATTAAACACCAAATTGCCTTCGTTTGATGAGTTGAAAACTTTTTTAAATCAAAGATTTCGTGCTTTAGAAGCTTCCGGGATCGACCAATTTTGAATTCAATCCCATACTCGCAATGTTCATTCAGTACAAACACATTCGTCACCTTTATGTGATCATTGTCGAGGTCCTCACCGTTTAGTTCATTGTGCACAATTTAAACAACTGCCCCATCCTAATAAATTCGATATCGTTAAACGAAATGGGCTATGTCTGAATTGCCTGGATAGGGGACACTTATTGATAAATTGTCCAAGCAGATTCAAATGTTTGAAGTGTCAAAGGTCACATAATACATTTCTGCATCGAGATGATCCATCGGCCAACAGTGCAACCAATCTATTGTCATCAACATCACAAGTGGAACACTTGCATGTACATAGCATTAACACATTGAAACGACGAGAAGTTCTTCTAGCCACAGCTGTCGTTACTTTGCATTCTCCCATTGGTCTTGTCACATTAAGAGCGCTGCTGGATCAGGGATCACAGGTTTCTTTAATTACAGAATCTGCCGTGCAACAATTCGGTTTAACCAGAAAGTAAACCAAGGTAAATGTGTCTGGAATCGGAACCTCTGATCCAACTAAAGTAAAGGGAATAGTACAAATCAGCATGCACACTCAAACAGGAGGCGTATTGGATTTCGACGCATACATACTAGATAAATTGACCAATTCAATTCCCAGCAAAGCAGTGTTGACATCGGATTGGGACCAAATAAAACACTTGCAGCTCGCTGATCCGTTCTTCGACCGTCCTTGTTGCATTGACGTTTTATTAGGAGCCGACGTTGTAGGTAATGTGATGCTAGGGGAAATGATGAAACTAGTCGCGGGACCAATAGCACAGAACACAAAATTAGGCTGGGTCATATCTGGACAAATAGAAAATGCAGTGGTGTTGACGGTTCAAAGTTTCAAAGTAGAAACAAACGCTGATGTGGAAGTCAATGAGCAATTGAAGAAGTTCTGGGAATTAGAGGAAGTGCTACCAAACCGAATTCCAACTAAAGAGGAAGAATTTTGCGAATCATTCTTTGTGGAAACGACATCTCGTGACAAATCGGGTCGCTATTCTGTGAAACTGCCGTTCAAAAGCATAGAATGCTGAAATTCCTTGGGATCTTCAAGAGCCACAGCTTTTTCTAGTTTCTTATCGTTAGAAAGGCGTTTTCAAAAGGATGAAAACTTAAAAAAAGTATACTCTAATGCATTCAGGAATATTTGGATCTAGGCCACATGGAGCTAGTCAGCGATATTAATGAGCATATTTTCAAAGGAGATCAACGTCAATGCGTTGCTCATTATTTACCACACCATGCAATCCAAAAGGAAAGCAGCACAACAAGCTGCCGAGTCGTTTTCGATGCCTCCAGAAAAACAACCTCTGGTATATCACTGAACGAAACTTTGTTTGCTGGTCCAGCTATTCAAAACGACCTCATGACCGTGTTGATGAAATGGAGGTGGCATCGTTTTGCTTTTGTTGCTGATATAGCAAAAATGTACCGTCAGATAAACATGCACTCAAAAGATGCACAATTTCAAAGAATTTTGTGGAAGTTCAATCCATCCGAAGAAATAAAAGACTACGCATTGACCACAGTAAAATTTGGTACAAGTTGTGCACCGTTCTTGGCCATTAGAACTTTGAGAAAATTGGCGAAAGATGAACGTTCTAGATATTCGAATGCATACGACTCGGTGATGAATGAATTTTACGTAGATGATCTATTATCAGGAGAAGAAGATTTGCAAAAAAACCATCAGCAAGCGGAAAGAAATATTTGACCTTTTGCAATCTGGAGGCTTTCATCTTCGAAAGTGGATTAGTAATGATAGGCGAACTTTAGATGGTGTGCCAGTCGAAGATATGGAAATGCAAATGTCTTTGGATTTGAATTTAGACCAAGGTTATAAATCGTTAGGAATTATGTGGCATCCACTAACTGACCAACTTAGTTATCGCGTTAAACTAAGTGAAGAAAGCAATGCATATTCAAAGCGGCAAGTATTGTCAGATATTGCCAGGCTCTACGATCCTTTAGGCTGGCTATCTCCCATTATGATAACCGCTAAAATTTTGTTGCAGTCACTTTGGTTACACGGTTTGACATGGAACGAGCCTTTAGAAGATGAATTACATAGAACCTGGATCGATTTTAGAACTAAATTACTAACTCTTGGAAATCTAAGAATACCTTGGTGGGTAAACTACACAAAGCAATCGAATTTGGAGTTACATGGATTTAGCGACGCCTCATCAAAAGCTTACGCAGCAGTAGTATATCTTGTTAATCGACGTGATGACGAAGCTCATGCGCATCTTCTAATATATAAATCTAAGGTGGCTCCCTTACGAACGGTTTCAATACCACGACTGGAATTATGTGGAGCAGTACTGTTGGCAAAATTAATTTCAAAGGCAAAACTTGCATTGAATTTTATGAGTATCAGTACTTCGTTATGGACTGATTCCGAAATCGTGCTTGCATGGCTAAGAGATCATCCAACTCGATGGACAGTTTTCGTCGCCAATCGAACCACGGAAATTTTGAACCACGTTGGGAATACTCCTTGGCGTCATGTTCCATCCAATCAAAATCCCGCTGATTTAGCATCCCGCGGAATCCATGCTTCTGAAATCTTCGATAATAATTTGTGGTGGCATGGACCCAGTTGGTTGACTCAGGATTCTAATAATTGGCCCCGCAGTACCTGTTCCTGGAATGCTAAACTGGAATGCAAAAATACACTGTTAGTCCATGTTGTTAATGAATGTAACTCAGACCTCGACACTTTGTTAGATAAATTTTCAACTTTGTCTCGTTTGATACGAGTAACAGCCTATTGCTTCCGTTTCTTCGCACACATATCGAAACTATCTAATTATAGCGGACATTTAACAACAATCGAATTACAGCAATCGTTTAACTTTTGGTTAAGATACACCCAATCAAAGGAATTTGGAAAAGAAATCTCGACGTTACGAAATGGAAAGGTCATTGGAAACAACAGCCTTCTCAGGAATTTGAACCCGTTTGTAGATGGCACTGGAATATTGAGAATTGGAGGATGGTTAAGAAACGCAACTTTGCCATACGACGCTAAGCATCAAATCATTCTACCTAAAAGAGAAAAATTAGTGGAGTTATTAATACATCAAACGCATCAAAACACTTTACATGGACAAACGCAGCTGATGTTGAATATTATTAGAAGACGGTATTGGATTTCAGACGCTCGTAATACTATTAAGCGGGAAATACGCAAATGTGTAAAATGTTTGCGGGCAAAGCCGCAAATATTAACCCAATTGATGGGAAGCTTACCAGCACCTAGAGTAAATATGTGCAGTCCATTCACGCATACGGGTGTCGATTACTGCGGTCCAATTGAGTATCGCGACAGATGAGGACGCGGATACAAACTACACAAGGGATACATCGCAATATTCATATGTCTAGCAGTCAAGGCTATTCACATCGAATTCGTCAGTGATTTGTCTACAGCAGCGTTTCTCGCAGCACTGCGTCTATTTATGGGACATCGAGGACTTTGTAACCACATATATAGTGACTGCGGTACAAATTTCATCGGAGCTTGCGCAGAATTGCGACGCATCGTGAAAAGAAACAATCATTATGCTGCAGAAGTACTCGCCAATGAAAATATCATTTGGCATTTCAACCCTCCTGCTTCTCCACATTTGAAGTGAAGCCGGAGTGAAGTCGATTAAACAGCACTTACGTCGAATTGTTGGAGGAGCAGCATTAACTTTTGAGGAAATGTCAACCGTGTTAGTAAGAATTGAAGCTTGCCTCAACTCCCGGCATTTATACTCTTTATCAGATGACCCCACAGACATTGGAGTGCTCACTCCAGCTCATTTTCTAATCGGAAGAGCAATACTTACACCACCCGAACAAGATTTCACAGCCATAAAGGTGAATTATTTGGATAGATGGCAGTATGTTCAACTTTGGCACAGGACTTCTGGAACAGATGGAAAGTTGAATATTTGAATCGCCTGCAATCACGTCCGAAATGGCTTAACAAGGAGATAAACCCGCGTGTCGGTGATATTTGTATATCAAGGGACGAAAGATTGGTATCTTATAAATGGCCGTTACCAAAAATAACTGAACTTCATCCTGGAAAAGATTCATTAGTGCGAGTGGTTTCCGTGTTCTCAAATGGCAAAATTTATAAACGACCTATATCAAAAATCGCGTTACTGCCAATCGCAACCAGAACTTGAACTTCATTATTGAATTAATAACGTATCAAATATACTTTGGACTGTAAATTCGCACTGTAATATCAAGTATTAACGATAAACTTATGAATTGATGAATCGATTAACCCGAGCGAGATAAATGAAGAGACAACACTTGGAATAATAACTAAAAAAAAAACAATTGACATCGAATTAATAATAATCGTTGAACCAAATGAATTAACCTTAATTTAAAGTATGCATAGTTATCTCAATCTCTGTTCAACGTTTTTATACCATACCAAACCCTGTTTCCTAAATTCCTTCCAATCTTTTGTTCGAGGTGGCGAGTCAGGGCGCCACGTTAATATAACCCTTGGTTGCTGGATGTTATGTGTCTGTTCGGAGTAAATGCCACAGGCAACACTAACATCTTTAACGTATGGTTCTCGACTCCGGTATTTCATATTTTTTCTGGACTATAAACGCTTATGCTTAACGGACCAATGTATCAACAAGGAGTCTATGATCGGTAATTCAATATCGATGTAAAACATTACTAAGCATGTATTTATAGGTGGTAATCCTGATCCTGTCGGACCAGCGGGGGGAGGATGTTCAATAATGAATTGGCGCTGTCACCTTGACAACGGTAACAGCAGATGGGAGACAGACAGCTGATGGGAAAATTTTAATGCTGTGTTTAAAATGTAAAATTGGATATTGGAAATTTAAAACCAGTAATTGTTCAAAAGCTGGAATGTACCGAAATTTTCAATATCCAGTTATTTTTCAAAAGTTAAAGTTAGAATAGAAATTTGAAATAAAAGTCAAGTACATCGTCAACCTTGAAACCGTTCGCATTAAAATTCGTTTTCGAAATTAGAAATTAGTTAGAATTTTGAAATCGTGTCGTTGAAACCGTCGTATTTAACCGCAAATAGAAAGTTTTAGAATTTGAAATTAGAAAGTGTATTTGAAATATTAACAATTGAATAAATTGGTGAGCTGAACTTGCTTTAGTGTTTTCGATTTGAACGGGAATTCTCATAAGGTGAAATTTTAAGATTCGAAAGAAACAAACCGTGATTGTGTCGCCACTGGCCAGACAAGAGGAGGTGGTGTTTTACTTGCTGTTAACAGCACTTTCTCATGCGAAATTGTCAACATAACCCCTCATAAATTGTTTCAGCATAAAATTATTCGAATATCATTCGACAGGACATCGGTATATATCGGTTTATTTTATGTCCCGCCTAGATCTGATGACTCTGTTTACAATTATATACGCGAATTTATATCTACTTTCATGGCAGCTCGTAGCGCTGAGGATCAAATTATTCTACTAGGAGATTTTAATCGCCCTAATTTACGTTTCGTTCTTGATGAAGCGGATCTGCCTACGGAGAGGATCCTGGCCTTCGTAGAACGCCAGAATGAGGACCTCAATGTCAAGTCCGGGTGTCCGGATTAAGTCTAAAAAAATTTGAAAAATATTAAAATTCGATAAATAATATATATCAAACTTACTTTTAAACTGTCACTGACGAATGACAAATCATATCAGCTGTAGTAACTTCCAATTGTATTCCAATTGGCTGATCATTGGAATATTAATGCTGTATGCTAAATCAAATCGTTGTTTTAAAGAGAAATAATTGTATTGGAATTATACGTTATACCAATGAAGGCGGTAAATTTACCGAAATTTTCATCGTGTGAAAATTTCTTTGTTATCGGCATTAGTTAATTGTATTCGAAACGGAGCGGATGAATTGGAATTTGTGTTATCGAACAATTTGTTAAATAAATAGAATTAAACGAAAATTAACCAGTGATTTTGATTTCTTTTTCAAATTCGAAACATCAGTTAAGTCGGTCTATTAACAGTCGAAGCAGTTGGTTAGTTAGTTCATTCGGTCGAATAGCAAATCGAAACACCTGGAGAGCCCTCTTCAGGGAAAATAAAGGCAAGTGCGCCATGCTTGTAGTAGCGGCGGACCAGGCCTCTGCTACCAAAATAGCAGACGGAGACGGCAACATTAGCTTTCGCTTTGGGCAAGTTAAGTTGAACGTCAAAAAGTCAGGCGGGAAAACACCGGAGCCTGTGGTCACTCCAACCACCAATACGGAGGGCAGTGGAACCGGCATGGAGGCAACATCAGGTCCCAGCGGCTCCCAACTAAGCGCAAAAAGGGAATGAGGTGCCTACAGGTGAACCTGCATCATGCCAAAGCTGCCTCGGCGGAAGTAAGCAGCAGGTTTGCCTCGGGAACCTATAAATTGGGGCTAATACAAGAGCGCTGGGTAAATAAAGGCAGAATAAACGGCCTGAACACAAAAAATAGTAAGTTAATTTGGGCCGCAGGGGAAGAAAACCCGAGGGCGGCGATAATAATTAACACAAATATTAACTTTCTTCTGATTCCAGAATGCACAAATAGGGACACAGTGGCGGTCCAAGTTCAGGTCCCCATCGAAGGAGGATTAGTGGAGGCAATATTTGCCTCAGCATACTTCCCAGGTGATGAGGACCAAGTCCCAAGTAACAATATCAAAGGACTCGTTAGCCACTGCAGAAGGAAGAACAAAATGCTGATTATTGGATGAATTCGCCAACGCTCATCATACAGCATGGGGGAGTAGTGACGTCAATACTAGAGGTGAGTTACTTTTAGACTTCCTCCTGAACAGCAATTTGTCTGTAGCAAATAAAGGCAAAACGCCAACTTTCGTGACAGCTAACAGGCAAGAGGTACTAGACCTTACGTTAGTGTCAAACAATGCAGCGCATTTAGTGAAGAAGTGGAATGTCCTAGAAGTCGCTTCTTTCTCTGATCATAGGCATATAAACTTCGAGCTAGGAAAAGATACTGTAAAAGGGGTAAAGTACAGGCAACCAAAGTGTACGAACTGGGAAGGCTATCAAAATAGCCTTACAGCGGGACTTTACGGCCTGCACCCGAGTTTCAGTACGAGGACGGAACTGGAGGACACTGTGGATAAGAACACCAGAATAATCCTCGAGTCATAACACGATAACTGCCCTGAGAAAACCAGTGCTTCCAAGACAAGGGTGCCATGGTGGAATAGGGAGTTAGAAAAACTCAGAAGAGCCGCAAGAACGGAGTTCAACCGAGCTAAAACTACATCAAGCTGGGAAGCCTATAAAAAAAAACTCTCAGAATACAACAAAGAGCTAAGGAAATCCAAAAGGAAGGCCTGGAGTGCCTTCTGTGAAAGTCTCAATAGTATCCCAGAGACTGCCAGGATCCAGAAAGCTCTATCCAAAGGCTATCAAGGCCATATAGGACTACTAAGAACTCCCGATGGAGGGATGACGACCACCTTTCACGACACACTAAAAGTGCTGCTTAGAACACACTTTCCAGGGTGTGATATAAGCAATGAGGCTGAGGAAGAAGAGGACAGTCCTGATCGGATACGTCACTCACCTCCTCTGCTCAAACAAATCACGTATGAAAAGGTTGAATATGCGATGAACTCCTTCCAACCCTTTAAATCACCAGGACCAGACGGAATTTACCCAGCTCTGCTACAAAGAGGAACAGGGAAACTAAAAACCATTCTGGTACACATATTTAGAGCGAGCTTGCAACTCAGCTATATACCAAAATTGTGGAGACTGGCGCGGGTTGTGTTCATCCCTAAAGGGGGCAACAAACCGGCCGACCTGCCAAAATCATACAGGCCAATTAGCATCACATCTTTTATATTGAAGACCATGGAAAAACTGATTGACCTATACATAAGGAATGATCTTTTGACAAAGATGCCACTTCACAAATTGCAATTTGCCTACCAAAAAGCGCAAATCAACTATATCAGCTACACATAAGCTGACAGAAATAATAGAAAAGGCATTGGAATGCAAGGAAGTCGCACTATGTGCTTTCATGGACATAGAGGGAGCCTTTGACAATGCAAAACATGACTCGCTACACGTCGCTCTCCAGAGGAGGGATACTCCTCAAGAAGTAGTGAAATGGGTGGGCAAAATACTAAGGAATCGAAGTGTGGTTGCGGAGCTGGGGTGGCGAGGCTAAGGGTGGATACTAGGAGGGGATGTCCACAGGGAGGAGTATTATCCCCCCTGTTATGGTCCCTACTAGTTGATGACCTTCTCGTGACCCTCAATAGTAAGGGCGTAACTGCTCTCGGCTACGCGGACGACATTACGGTAATTATAAGAGGCTCACACATGGATACCGTGAGGTCCAGAATGCAAAAAGCGTTAAATAAAACAACCCAATGGTGCAAAAGAGAGGGTCTATCCATCAATCCTCAGAAAACTAGCATAAAACCATTCACCAGGAAAAGCAAAATCGAAATAGGAGCCCTAAATATTAGGGGTACAGTCGTATGTCTGCAAGAAGAGGTAAAATATCTAGGAATACACCTAGATAGGAAACTCACCTGGGACAATCATCTCAACAAAACGACAATGAAGGCCACTAAGGCACTCTGGGCGACAAAACAAATGCTTGGGCGCAATAGGGGACTATCTCCAAAGCAGACCCTATGGGCATACAAACAAATGGTGAGACCTATCCTCCTATATGGAGCAGCAGTGTGGTGGAAGAAAACCATACAAAAAACCGCTATAAATAGGCTCAACAAGCTTCAAAGGATGGCCTGCCTCCTGATTACAGGAGCAATGAGCTCCACTCCAACAGTAGGAATGGAGGCCCTTCTAAACTTTGAACCGCTGCACCTCAAAATTCAGGAGGAAGCAGCGAGACAAGCCATTAGCCTACAACAAGCCTACAGGTATATATCAGGGGACCTCAAAGGTCACCTAAAAATTCTGGAGGACGTCAGGCCCATAATGGAAATGTTAAACCTCAGCGACCAAATAAAAACTGAGACAGCATTCGAGAAGAGGTTCAAGGTCACAATTCCATCAAGGGACAAATGGGAGGATGGACCACCTCCCTCGTACAAAGGAGCGCAAATGTGGTATACGGATGGTTCAAAAATGGATTGTGGAGTAGGAGCAGGGATCGTAGGTCCCAAGTGCAAAATGCATTTCCCTCTCCCAAAAGAAGCCACAATCTATCAAGCGGAACTATCTGCCATATTAAGAGCCTCACAAACAATAAAAATAAGGAATACAAAAAGGGTCAGAATAAAGATCCTATCGGATAGTCAAACGGCTCTCATGGCTATCAATCGCGATCAAATAAATTCGGCTATTCTCCTAGAGGCGAGAGAGGCCCTTAATGAAATAGGGGCACAGAACAGCCTCGAGTTGATATGGATCCCCGGCCATGAGGGGCACCGACGAAACGAGGAAGCTAACACCAGAGCCAAAATAGGAGCAAAAATGCCCTTCATAGGTCCTTCTCCGTACTGGGGCTTTACAAAAGCAGATACGGAAAAAGAAATTAAAGCATGGAGCAAAAAGAAGATCGAAGACTACTGGCTTAATATTGAGGGTTTAAAACACTCAAAAAATACCTTGGCTTCGATAATAAAAGAGCAAAAGAAGCAGTTGCTCTCTGCAAAAGTGGCATAACAGCCCCATGCGGAGCATTGACAGGACACCTTCCATGCAAAAAGTACCTAGCACGATGACCGCTGCAGATACTGTGGGGAAACGAAAGAGTGTGTAGAACATCTGCTCACAGTCTGTCCAGCACTAGCGAGAAGAAGATTCGAGCTACTTGGCTCTGCTCTTCCTTCCACCAGGGACATCACAAACGTCCCGTCAAGGAACATATCCAGGTTCATTAGAAACCTGGACATCCTATAGGACATAACGCAAAGGAGGCACAATAGACCCAGGAGGTCGCAGTGCTTGGGTCCCTCTGGACCCACTCCAGGCCATCATCATCATCATCATCATGAAACTGATAATTACATAATTCCTATTAACCATCTTGATTATTCTGATTTTAACTATGTGAGTACTTTGTATGGCAATGATTTGCAGCAAGTTGCTCCGACTTCCAATCGTTATGGTAATTGGTTAGACCTTATATTTACAAACCGTTATGACAAAGTAGTGGTTACTCCCACTATCGACGAGGAGAATCTTTTCTCTAATAGCCTTCACCATTCTGCTCTTACTATTGATTTATCCACTACTGATTCTAATATCTTTCCAACGTACAATAATACTATTGTATACGATTTCCGTAATGCTGATTAATATAGCATTCACCATTCTCCTGTCAATGTCGATTGGACAGATACGCTTGCATCCCAATCTTTTGACGACAATGTAAATTCATTCTACAATATACTGTTTGACGCGGTTGAAAGATATGTCCCTAAAATTAGGAGAAAGGATAAACTTTCTGAGCCTTGGCTCTATAAGACTCTTAGACGTATGAGAAATCATAGCAACTTTTTTGTGGATAGCTTCCAAGACGTTTTTAATCCAGCAAGTACTTCATCATCCTGTCATTCCCCAAGAGTAACTAGACCAATTTTTGCTGAGGCTATAACCATTTCCAGAGATTATATTTCTAAAGCTATCTTGGAGCTTGATAGTTAAAAAGGCCCTAGATGATCTTCTTCCTCCAATGTTCCTTATTAAATGTGCCGCACAGTTAATCACTCCTCTTCAAATTATATTTAATACATCTCTTTCTTCTGAGTACTTTCCGTCGTATTGGAAATCCACCTACGTGACACCAATATTCAAAAATGGCGATAGAAGATCAATTCAAAATTATAGAGGTATTGCCATTTTATCAACTATTCCTAAACTCTTCGAAAAAATCATCATCGACTTAACGAACAGCAGCATGGTTTTAGGAAAGGACGTTCTACCACTACTAACCTAATGGTGCTGGTTTCCCATGTTTTTTGTAAAATGAAGAGAGGTGATCAAATTGACGCAGTCTACAGTGACTTTAGCAAAGCATTTGACCCTGTTGACCACTCCATTTTGAATTCCAAGCTACAGCAATTCGGAATTGCCGGATCTCTACTAAAATGGCTTAGCTCTTACCTCCACAACAGCTCACAACATGTGAAGTTCCAAGGGCATATTTCTAAAAAAATTCATGTCAATTCAAGTGTACCTAAAGGTAGCCATCTTGGCCCTTTACTTTTTAATATTTTTATATCAGACTTGTCAAAGGTTTCATCTGATGTGCCTCACCTACTCTATGCGGACGACCTGAAAATTTATTAAACTATAAAGTCGTCTTCAGATGCCAGCTTTTTTCAATTTAAACTAAAATCCCTCGAACATTGGTGCAGCGTGAATAACCTACCTCTCAACATCGCAATATGTGTTTAGCTTTTCTAAAAAAAAAGTACGCGCGTACATTATACGTACCTTTTAAGCAATACGGCACTTAGTAGAGTGGACAATATTTTAGACCTAAGTGTGGTGCTGGATGAAAAGCTCCGATTTAATTTTCGTTACGACAAAATGATTTCTCAAGCAAGTAAACGACTTGGCTTCATTAAGCGACGGGCCAGGGAGTTTCAGAACCTTTGGGTTACAAAATCACTTTACACCGCGCTTGTTCGCCCTTTTCTTGAGTGTGCTTGCATTATCTGGAACCCAGTTTTCGAAATTCACAGCCAGAGATTTGAATCTATTCAGAAGCAATTCTTACTATTCGCTCTTAGAGGTCTTTACTATCCAAGTGATTTTAGCAATTAACCGTTGTATGAATTTCGCTTTAAACTTCTTAACTTATTACCTCTTGCATTCAGAAGATTAATGTTACCTGCCTGCTTCAGTTTCGATGTCATTAGAAACGCTGTTAATGTCGACTTTATACAGGAAAGATTTGTGCTTAATCAGCCCTTCAAAATCACTAGATCCCGACGCATGCTACTTGAATATAAGCATAGCACCGCATATGCTGATAATGAGCTAATTATCAGATGCTGCAAAATACTCAACAGTATGAGCCAACACTTTGCCCCCAAGATATACAAAGCGTCCTTATAAAATAAAGTTACCAAGGCTCTCTTATCTTACCGTCCCTGGTCTACCGGCCTAGTATCTTCTTTGACTTAGGACTATTTTTATACTTGTTTAATTAGATAATTAATTAATTTCGTTTTGCGTTTTGCGTATTTAATATTGTGACCTACATGTAAATTAGCTTTATGTATTTATTTATCGAATGTTTATTTATTTATATTATATTTGTTTGTATTTTATACCTATTTTGAACCTGTTTTATTTTTAAATTTGTCTAGTTTTTTTTTATGTTTTATATTTATTTCATTTATATGTATTATTTTTATAACTTGTTTCGTAAATAAATATATAAATAGATTTAGAAATAATCAACTTAAACTACAGAGCTATCGTAGCATAAATACCACCAAGCACTTGTCCTACACAACGTTTGCTTCCTTCGAGTGACCTACTAATGCACCTCACACAGCAGCATCTGAATAAACCAATAGAACCTCGTACGTACCAGATGTTGAAGACTTGACTGCGCTACAACGAGTCCTGTTGGACCAGCAACTGAGCGAAATACCTAAGGAGGTTCATACAACAATCCATCATCCTTTGGCTATTGTCTACTCAACCTTGACGTTACTCATTATATTCGCCATTTTTGTCTGCTGGAAAGGAAAAATCCTAAGGCGAACACCTGATTCTTTAGATAAACCAAGACCTCATCCGCGACATCACGTGGATGGTCATGTGTCAATAAATGTGTAGTCCACATTCAGTTGAGGAACCCCTCAACAGGGGGGAGAAAATGTACGAATCTATCGTTACTATACGAACTTGAATTCATATCGGCAGTCAAATGGTAGCATAGGCCAAGGGGGTGTCATCGGGTACTGGTTACCGACGAAACAATTGAAATCCCGAGAAATGCCTGCTGGAAACAACATCTGCAGCTCCGCCACTGAATCCTACCTTCGGCCTCCCCGAAGATGTGATTTTACAATTTCACATCAAGTGACTGCCAGGAGCTTCATGACATTTCAGATCATGAATGTTGCCAACGAAGGAGGGTGAGGGTGAGTTTCCCGTGCCTGAAATTGGGAACATTAACTAGAATGGGGGTTGGGCAATGGGCCAATAACCCGTTTCCGTAAAACTTTACTTATTCAGGAACCTCATACTTCGCCTCGGATACTTGGATTGGATCAACGGAAACGACCGCGCAAACGAAATATAGACTACTCTATTGGAACCTGGAACGTGCGAACCCTGTACAGACCGGAGTCCATCAAAGCCCTCTAGGAACAGGTCACTCACTACAAAATAAACATATTCGCTGTCCAGGAAACGAAACTGTTTGGTGCTGAGATTATGAACATGAGATAGTACACAATCTTCAAAAACGGAAAGTCATCGGGAAATCACAAATTCGGAGTGGCCTTCATCGTGGACAAAAAAATGAAACCGCAAGTAATCGACTGCAAGCCTGTCAATGAAAGATTTTGTGCGATCCGCATTCGTGCAAAGTTTTTTAACGTTTGGCTCATTAACGTTCACGCCCCTACTAAACATAAGGATGATGCAGTAAAAGATCATTTTTATAGCCTTCTGGAAAGGTTATATGATTCACTACCATCAAATGATATTATTGAAAGTTGAATTTAGTTTTGTATACCACTGTAAGTTTTCACTTCTGTCAATAAAGACGGCTCTCTCCTGAATTGTGTCTTGTCATAACCGAACGTGTTTAATTTTCCACTCCCAGTTTTTCGTGTAGATGCACAAATTCTTTTGCGTTGTGACCGGCTCGATTATAATTTACAACTGGTTATGGACCCAGAGTACGGATGCAATTGATATTCGCTGATAATTATTGATGTGTTATTAAGACGATTTTGATCGCGACGAAAAAGTTCCAAGATGGCGACGATTTCACAAGTTGAGAAATTGAAAGGTCAAGAGAATTAAGATACGTGGAAATTAGCTGCGAAATCATACATGATAATCAAGAATTATTGGAGTTGCATTGTTGGGACAGAAGCGGATGCCACGCTAAATCAGAAAGCAATATCTGAACTCATTTTAATCATTGATCCGGTCAATTTTTCGCATGTACAGGAATGCGAGACTGCGAAAGATGCATGGGAGCGCTTGGAGAAGGCCTTTGAAAATCAAGGGATTTATCGGCGAGTAGAACTGTTGAAGCAGTTGGTTCAATTGAGGTTGGACGAATGTGAATCCATGGAGGACTACATCAACAAAATGATATCCACTTAAATTAAGGTTAGACGTGCTGGGCTCAAAATCGATGACGAAATCATCGGATCGCTTATGTTAGCGGGGCTTCCAGATGACTACAAGCCTTTAGTGATGGCAGTCGAAAACTCAGCTATAAAATTAACTTCGGATTCCGTGAAGACAAGACTTCTTCAAGAGGTGAAATATGAAAAAGTAAATTCGCATTCAATCGCACTGTTGGGAAAACATACGAAACAACGTGAAAAACTAAAGTCAAAATGTCAAATAAGATGCTTTGATTGTAATGAGATTGGGCATTTTGCACGGCACTGTCCTCGGAGAAGAAATCAGAAAGGAAAAACTGACAAGTCATTTTATGCAGCCCTCGTGGCGCAATCGACTTCATCTAATCATTGGTACATCGATTCGGGTGCGTCGGCTCATATGACAAATAATAGTGAAATTTTGACCCAAGTAACTGAAACATCTTCCAGTGAAATAGTTATTGGCAACAACACAAAGCTGCCCGTGAAGTGTGCCGGGAATACAAATTTAAAAATTTCGTATGGTAAGCAAATTGATAATGTCAAAGTGGATAATATTTTATATGTGCCTGAAATTTGTGGAAATCTTCTGTCAGTCAGTCAAATGGCGAAGAAAGGTAACAAGGTTGTTTTTGATGACAAGAAGTGCGAAATTTTCAACTGGAATCGTGAATTGATTGCTAGGGCACCATTTGTGAATGATATTTATCAATTGGAAAGTTTTCCTAGTGAGAGCAAAAAAATAGTCGCGCTTGGTGCATGTGTAAATTACCAACTATGGCATCGTAGATTGGGACATACTTGCTATGCAAATTTAAGGAATGTTGAAAAGGCAGCAACTGGCATTGGTTCTTTATCAAGCCGTTGTAATGACAAGTGCGTTGTATGCATGAAAGGAAAGCAAACCCGATTACCTTTTAAAGATATTGGAGTTCGTGCTGAAAACATTTTAGAACTTATACATTCCGATGTGTGTGGATCTATGCCACGTAAATCACTAGGTGGTGCGCGTTATATTGTGACGTTTGTCGACGACCACAGCCGAAAAGTATTTGTCTACCCGATTAAACAAAAATCGGAAGTGTTCGTGACATTTCGAAGATTTAAAACGTTGGTAGAAAACCAAAGTGGCCATAAAAATTTTACGTAGTGACAATGGAACTGAATATTGCAATAAAAAGTTCAACGATTTCTTAGAGAAATGTGGCATTATACATCAAAAAACTGCTCCTTATACGCCGGAACAGAATGGTGTTGCTGAACGCATGAACAGAACCACTATCGAGAAGGCACGATGCATGCTGTTGGATGCTGGTATCTCAGAATCGTTTTGGGCTGAAGCCGCTAATACTGCAGTTTACTTGATAAATAGAATCCCATGCAGAGGAAAAAACAAAACATCGGAGGAACTTTGGTGTGGTATCAAACCAAACCTCAAATATTTACGAGTTTTCGGGAGCAAAGCCATGGCTCACATTCCTAAGCAGCTTCGTGGAAAGTTTGACGTAAAATCTAGAGAATGTATCTCTGTTGGCTATAGTGAGCACTCGAAGGCTTATCGACTGTATGACCCGAAGACTAGAAAAATATCAATTAGCAGAGATGTTTATGTTAACGAAAATTGAGGAAGTCAGGTAATTAATGAGTCAAACCACTCTAATTATTTTGATTTCTATCCGATAGTTGAAAATCACAAGACAGTCGAATCTGTAGCTGAGATTGACCCTAATAATGAATTCAGTGAGGGTAAATCTAATGAGACTTCATTATTGGATGTTGAATTTGTCAATACGAAATGCAAGGCGGATAGTAGATCCAACGACAACAATGGCAGATCTGACGACGAAGATAACAACGACATGTTACTGAGACGTTCCGAGCGAATTGCAAACAGGAAAAATGCATTCATCGCTGATGTCTGCGAAACTTGTGAGCCAGTGTCGGTTAAAGAGGCGCTGTCTAGTTCTGATGCGTTAAATTGGAAAGCAGCGATGGATTCTGAGTACGATTCACTGATCGAAAACGGCACGTGGGTTTTGACCGATTTACCACAGGGAAGAAAGGCAATTGATAGCAAGTGGGTCTTTAAAGTTAAACGTGACACTACAGGAGCTGTTGCGCGGCATAAAGCACGTTCAGTTGTAAAAGGCTATTCTCAGATACGTGGTATTGATTACGAGGAAACGTTTGCACCGGTAGTGCGTTATTCATCTATTCGGTTTCTTCTCGCTATGGCGGTTAAATTCAATCTGGATATTCATCAAATGGATGCAATAACGGCGTTTTTGCAAGGAAACTTAAATGAGGAGATTTATATACACCAGCCTGAGGGTTTTGAGAATGGAAGTAAGAAAGTTTGCCTTCTAAAAAAATCCCTATATGGATTAAAGCAATCAAGCCGTATGTGGAACGAAAAGTTGAATGGAGTTTTATTAGGTTTCGGACTAAATAGGTCATTGACCGACCAATGTATTTATTTTCAATGCTCGAAAAATATCATCTTGATTCTTGCCATCTATGTCGACGACATTTTGATCTTCAGCAATGACCAAAACGCCAGAGATAGACTAAAGAGAGAACTATCAATTCATTTCAAGATAAAGGACTTAGGAGTTGCATCATCTATCCTTGGAATGAACATTACAAGAAGCAACGATGGATCAATTGCGATTGATCAGAGCAACTATATTAAAGACGTTTTAAAACGTTTTAATATGCTGGACTGCAATCCGGTTTCGTCGCCAATGGATGTCAACCAAAGGTTATCGAAGGAAATGTGCCCGAAAGATGATAATGAGAGGCACGAAGTTGAAAATATTCCATATCAAGAAGCCATTGGAAGTATCATGTTTGCAGCTCAAGCAACTAGGCCAGACCTGAGCTTTGCGATGAGTTCACTTAGTCGATTCAACGCGAATTTCGGCAAACCACATTGGTTAGCGCTAAAGAGAGTTCTGCGATACCTAAAGGGTACAGTTAACACAAAGTTGTGGTTTAAGAAAGATGCAGATCCAGAGCTTATTGGATTCTGTGATGCCGACTGGGCTGGAGATCTGGACGAGAGAAGATCTACAACTGGTTACGTTTTCAAAGCGTGCGGTGGATCAGTCTCATGGAGCACGCGCAAACAACCTACAATTGCGCTGTCCACAACTGAAGCAGAATTTATGTCTATGGTTGCGGCAATACAAGAAGCGTTATGGCTTAAACGGTTTGAATGTGAAATATTCAAAGATGCTTCTCAAACAATTAAATTGTTTTGCGATAACAAAAGTGCTATTCAGCTTGCTACAAATAATAGCTATCATTCCCGAACGAAGCATATCGAAGTAAAAAATTACTTTGTACGAGAAAAACTGGCGGATGGAATGATCAAACTGGAATATAAGCGGACTGAAGAAATGATTGCCGACGTCATGACAAAACCGATGAATAGTGTTAAACTAAATCATTTTGTTAGGGACTTTGGATTATATAAATAATAAGTTGTTGTTTTTGCAAAATGATATGTATTTGAATTATTAACAAAATTATCTTCAGTGAGGGTATTGAAAGTTGAATTTAGTTTTGTATACCACTGTAAGTTTTCACTTCTGTCAATAAAGACGGCTCTCTCCTGAATTGTGTCTTGTCATAACCGAACGTGTTTAATTTTCCACGCCCAGTTTTTCGTGTAGATGCACAAATTCTTTTGCGTTGTGACCGGCTCGATTATAATTTACAACAGATATGAAAATCCTGCTGGGCGACTTCAACGCAAAGGTTGAAAAAGAGGAAACACATCACGAAACCACCAGCCAAGTTACTCTTCGCGACCTATGCAACGACAATAGACAAAGACTCGTCGACTTTGCGAGTAGCAGAAATCTCATCGTAAGCTCTACGTGTTTCCCGCATCGCGACATTAAGAAAAGGACATGGGCATCCCTGGACAGCCGCACCTTTAATCAGATTGATCATATTCTGATTCAGAAAAGGTGGGCCTTAGAATTTTAGATGTGCGAACCTTCTGTGGGGCCAACTGTGACTCCGACCACTACTTAGTCAAGACTCGATATCGATGTCGAATATCACTATCGTATGAAGCCAGAGCAAGTTCAAGTTCGATGTCGGCAAGCTTCGAAACAAGACGATGGAAGCCGAGTATAGAACTGCTCTGGAAATGGAACTAGCTTCCACGCCTAACACCACATCTATCAACGAAGTTTGGACTACCATCAAAAGCGCAGTGAATGTAGCAGCCGAAAAAGTAATGGGATACACAGCCGGGCAACGCAGAGATGAATGGTTCGACGAGGAATGTCAAGCCGCGTTGGACGAAAAGAATGCGGCCTGCAAAATCCACATTGAACGACTAACTAGAGCCAAGAGAGAAAAATACGATGATCCTCGGAGAGTAGCTAATAGAATAATTAGACGTTAGAAACGAAATCATTTTGAAAGCATGCTGAATAACATGAATGACAACTTTATGGCTGCTCACAACACTCGACAAGCGTACAAAGTAGTGTGGCACTTAAAACAAGGCTTTCAACCACGATCTAGCCTATGGAGGGCTGCCGGTGGAAGCATCATAAGTGGCTCAGAACAGGTGAAGGAAAAATGGGCGTCGTTTTTTGAGTAATTACTGAATGGAAATGTCCCCGCACCCGACGAATCACCATCACTAATCGCTACATACCTTGACAGTGCCTCATCTCACCCTCCTACGCTAGATGAATTCCGACAGGCCATGCACCACTTGAAACCCAACAAAGAACCGGGCATCGATGAGATCCCCGTGGAGCTCCTGAAGACAGGCGGAATTTCCGTTTCAAGGGCTATCCATGGATTGGTAACAGACATATGGCAACAAGAAACGATGCCGGATGAGTGGCGAAAAAGTGTCCCATTCACAAGAAAGGAGATACACTTCTATGCGAAAATGACGGGGGCATATCACTTCTTTGTACGTCGTACAAACTCCTGACAAAGATTTTAGAGTTAACGATTGGTGAATATAAAGGTGTTTTCAGACGTGGAAGATCGACAACTGACCAAATATTTACGGTCAAACAAATTTTGGGAAAATGCTGGGAATTTAACATTGATGTCCACCAAATATTCGTCAACTTCAAACAAGCGTACGACAGTGTCAACCGAACTACATTACATAACATCATGGTGCAGTCCGGAATCTCAGCAAAGTTGGTTGGACTGGCGAAAATGACCATGACCAACTCCACGTCACAAGTGCTAATTTAGAATAATATGACCAACTCGTTTTCGATGAGTATATGGCAAAAAGAAGGGGATGGATTAACTCCAGTACTCTTTAACATAGCGCTTGAGTATGTCGTCAGTAAAATCTCCGTTGACACGAGAGGAACTCTATTATTTAAGTCGACACAGCAAGTAGCTTACGATGATGACATCAACATTATGTCAAGTTCGATCAACGACACCAAGGAAGTATTTGTAGCTCCAGACAAAACCGCCAAGGAAGTTGGTCTTCAAATTTTTGAACAAACAACACAAGTTATGACTCAATCAAGGAAAAGGACGCCAATAAGACAAAACATAACGATAGGGGACTTTAACCTTAACAACGTAGACAACTTCGTGTACCTAGGGACAAACCTCTCGAAGGATGGGAATGAGCTTGACGAAATCAAACGACGGATTCAATTAGCAAATAAGACATTTTTTCGGTGCTTCCCACTTTGAAATCTCGATGCATACACAGGAATATGAAACTTCGCATCTATGAAACAATTATTAGACCTGTGCTATGCTACGAAAGCAAATCCTGGACAATGACCCAGGCGTCTGAAAAATCCTTGAATACGTTCGAGAGAAGGGTATTGCGAAGGATCCTCGGTCTAATACGGGAAAAAGATCGATTGCGAATCCAGTGCAACAACGAGCGGTTTACCATATATGACGAGTTGGAAGTCTCTACTGTCATACGCCGACAAAAACTACAATAGGCTGGCCACGTCGAACGAATGAGCAACAATCGAGTCCCCAAACGGGCTCTCAAGGGGCGAACGAGCGGAGCCAGGCCAGTGGGTAAGCCACGCAAGCGCTGGGAGGATCCGATAGCTACTGACAGCAGGTAACTTCTGGGAGCACCGAACTGGAGGACGCGGCCTGTTTTAGTTAAACCACTATACAATTAAAAACCGTCACGGGTTATGCTTTAAAAATTCTCTATTCTACTGGAATTAGATTTAACAACCAATTTCAATTTTCAATGAATATACAAATTTCTCTTACAACCGATTTTCTTTCACACCATCTAATTTCAAAATTCAACTGTACAGTGAAAATTTCGGTACTTTCTTTGTTATACAACTTTCTCTTAATTCTCTTGTTATATTTCCAGTTTTACCAGTATTCTTCTTCACGGTGAATATCAAGTGAAGAAAACAATTGTGAATGGACATTTAACATGTAGTGTCAAATGACAAATGTCATGTGACAACTGTCATCAGAGTAAATGCTGATCGCGAGCATTGGAAATTGACCTTAGATAAGTATATATTTTTGTTGTCTTGAACTCGATCCTTTTGTTTTTTTTTCCTTTCAGGTTCCCGCGTTGGAGAGGCTGCCGTTGTGTCGCAACATTCTCCACCAGATGAGGCGTGTGTAGTGCCTCAGTATTATCTATTGGGCTGACTTCTGAAATGGTAAGTATTAATTGGCTAATCTATTTTGATAAATGTTGTTTGTATGTCACGTCCGGGTCTGGATACTATTTAGATCTAGATTCCTATCGTTAATGTTTTGTCCGATGTGCCTGTTAAGCTGATGCATTCGTTCAACTCAGTTTTGGCATGGTGAAGTTGTCCCACCTATGCTGGGCGTCCACCTATACCATCACTGATTTGTATGGAATTCCAAAGACTTCTCACGTTAAGTAGTTTCGCGAATTTATTTGATATGGCAAGGTCTTATGGAGGAAAAGGATGTGTAAGGAACATTTTTATAGAAGGAATTTAAAGGTGCATTTCTTATGATATATTTTGCGTAGGTACTAGTGCAATTTTTGTGACTGATCGTTTGTATGGCTTTCCATTTGACCATACGGTTACTACTCGGACTAGGGAATCGTTTCCTGGATGAACCTCTATAATTCTGGCTAATGGCCAACGATAAGAAGGTAATTTTTCATCCTTTAGTGTACACAAATCGCCCACTTTGACATTGTTTTCTGTTGTATTCCATTTGGGCCTAAGTTGCAAACGATTCGAATATTCGGTTTTCCACCGTTTCCAGAAATCCTGCGTTATCTTTTGTGTTGTCTGCCATCTATCGAGATGGTTGATGTTGTCGCCTTCGAAATCTGCTTCGGGTGGTGCTAGTAGTGTATCGCCAATCAGGAAATGTGCTGGAGTAAGTGCCGTCGTGTCTGTTGGATCGTCGTTCAAGGGGCACAGGGGTCGAGAATTGAGGCAGGCTTCTATTCTAATTAAGATGGCGGACAATTCTTCATACGTTAGGGCAATGTTGCCCACAATTAGGCGCAGATGAGACTTTATAGATTTGACTCCGGCTTCCCAGAGCCCACCAAAATGCGGCGAAGCTGGGGGATTGAAATGCCACGTAACGCCATCATTGGCAAGTATTTCGGCCGCCTTTTTGTTGATTTCTGATAATTTGTTCAATTCAGCATATGCCCCGACAAAATTTGTTCCACAATCGGAATACATATGTCCACTAAATCCTCGTCTTCCCATAAATCTTCGTAATGCTGCAAGGAATGCTTGTGTCGATAGGTCACTAACAATTCCGATATGTATAGCTTTTACTACTTAACAAATAAATATAGCCAAGTAGCCCTTCGATGTTTTACTACCCCTTCCTCGCCTGTCTTTTATGTCGAATGGTCCAAAAAAACCAACACCCGTGTGTGTGAATGGGCGAGAAATAGTTACGCGAGCTGCTGGCAAGTTTCCCATCACCTGAGTTGCACCGTTCGCTTTGGCTCGAAAACAGCGGATGCATTTATGTACAAAATGTTTGATCCGGTTGCGACCATCTATCAACCAAAATCTTTTTCTCAACGTGTTCAGCATTAGTTGAGTTTGTCCATGCAAGGTTGCTTGATGGACTTGATGCAACATTAATTCAGTGAACCTTCCATTTCGTGGGAGAATTATTGGATGCCTTTCATCAAAACTCAATTGTGCATTTTTTAGACGACCTAGCACACGTATTAATCCAGTTTTGTCTATGAAGGGGTTTAATTTGATCAATTTACTTTCTTTTTTTTCATTTGGTTTGTTATTCAAAAGACAGGCTATTTCTTGTGGGTATTCACTTTGTTGAGCGTGTTTGATCCAGAATTCGAATGAATGTCGCAGCTCTTCACTGGTTAAATATGGTGGATTCTCTGTTCGATTTATTTTCGATCTGCGAAAACGGAAGCAATAAGCGGTAGCTCTAATTAGTTTCGATAATGTTGAATATCTTTGCAACCAAGTGTCTAAGAAACTTTCTGTGTGTATTCCTACATTAACAATGCAATGTTTTCGTTTTTCGACTTCAACTGATTTGATATCTCGCATTTTAGGCCATGCATCGATGTCTTCGAATAACCAGCTTGGTCAGTGCCACCATAGCTCATTGTGTGTTAAATCGATTGGTTTTACTCCTCTGGAAGCTACATCTGCTGGATTGCATTTAGATGGAACATATCGCCATGGTATGTTATCAGTGTTCTCAAGGATGAGAGCCGTTCTGTTAGATACAAATGTAGTCCATCGAGTGGGGGGACCTTTAAGCCATGCTAGCACGATCTCTGAGTCACTCCATAACCAGGTAGGTATGTTTTCAATTTTTAATGATGTTGTAACTTCTTTTAGCAATCGAGACAAAAGTACAGCTCCACATAGCTCCAATCGTGGAATACTAACTGGCTTCACTGGCGCCACTTTCGTTTTAGCCATTAATAGATGACTGTTGACAGCCGAGCCTGCACGCACTACCACATAGATTACTGCTGCGTAGGCACGTTGAGAGGCGTCACAAAATCCGTGCGAACTGCTTTAATCTCCATCTTATGAGAATTGATGTCATGGTGCTCTGAATAGTCGGTCCTGTCAATAATATATCATTCAAAGACACGCCAGAACTCGTTTTCCTTGATGCATCAAACACCACTCTTAATTTTGTAGATGTGCTTTCTTCCTGCACTGCGTGATGTGGAAGGAAGTTAGCTGTGCTGCGTATGTTTCCAGATTCAAACGTGACTTCTCTACAAACGGCTTCATGTGACTTCCTTCATGTGACCTAGACCTATATATTCTTGCATTACTGCTGAATATTCTTCTTGAAGACTTCTGTCCCTTTCGAAGCGTTTCTCCATCTGTATTAAACATTTGATTGCATTTTCTCTGGAAAACCCTAGTGAATTTTTACTCTCTGTGTTTCTAAATGGCAACCGAACTTGATATCGACCGTTTCGCTTTCTCTTGACATTTACCTTATAGTGTTCTTCACATGCTTCTTCTTCTTGAGTAATATTTTTTCCCTTTCCAACTTCCTCAATCTCCCAAAAATGTTTAAGTTGCTCACTAATTTTCACGTCCTCCTCTATTTGCACATTAAGTGTGTGCACTATTTGCGCGTTGTTATCGCTGAATATACCTGATATTATCCAGCCTAGCTTAGTAAGTTGTAGCACTGGACCTAGAGTCAATTTTCGAATTTTTCCAAGTAATAACTGAGCGTAAGCTTCAGCTCCCAATAAAATGTCAATCTTGCTCGGTTGGTCAAAGTGAGGATCAGCCAGATCTAAATTTTCAATCTGTTCTCAAATTGATGTGGAAATTGTTTGCGATTGGATGAAATTTGTCAACTTTCTCAACACGAGAGCATCTACTTTCAAATATTCGTTTGTTTCGGTGCGAAGTTTAATTTCCAAATTTCCGTTCGTCGAAATACCCTTTGTCTCTCCAATACCAGCTACAGTGATGTTTGTCGATTCCCTTTTCCCTCCAATTCTTTGAGCTGCACTCTCTGTAATGATTGACGCCTGTGAACCTTGATCCAACAAAGCGCGTAGTGTTATAAATCCAGTCGAAGACTCAACCGTCACTAATGCTGTTGCTAACAATACCGTTTTTGTAGCATTGCTAGTCGAAGAGTTTATCTTCGTGACTGTTGTCACTGAAGTCGAAGGTCTATGATCCAAAGAAGTCAAAGTCGATGGTCGAACATTGTGTGAAAACGAGGTTGAAGGTTCTTGATTGAATTCTAAGGTCGGAGGCAGATTATTTTGAGTAAATGAATTCGATGTTTGGTTTCTATGCTAAGATGAAGATTGCGACTGGTGCGGAAGGACTCCGGTGCTAGATACATCGGGTTTATGCAGAAGTGTGTGATGTGCCTTTTTACATTTGAAACATCTTGACGTGCTGGGACAGTTTCCCACTAAGTGTCCTTTGTTCAAGCAATTGAGGCACAAACCATTTGTTTTTACCATATCAAATCTCGTCGCATGATCTGATTGAAGAAAAGTGGTACATTGTCTTAAATGATGTGGTCCCTTACACGAAATACACATAGTATGCTGCTCGTGTTTTGGTGGATTTATGTTTTTCTACCCCAGCAGCCTCTAATGCTCTAAAACGACGCTGCAAGAACTCTGTGAGGTCTTTAAACGATGAAAATTTGACGCGTCTCAGTTGGTAGTCGTTGATTTGTCAAATGCACTAACATTGCATCCCAAATATTCGCTACCTCTAAATTGACGATTGCCTGAACGCTGTCGGTAGTTTTATCGAGTAACATTTTAATGGACGAAGCAGATTCATTTGCGTTATTGATATCCAGCAACCTTCTAAATTGAGTATTTAATAGAACGCGCTTATCATCATAACGTTCTATGAGCAATCTCCACGCGGAATTATAATTGGATTCAGTGATCGAGTAATGTTTGAGAAGTTGTTCAGCTTCCCCCGAAAGACTGCATTTTAGGCAGTGTCACTTCTCTACTCGAGATAAATTAGATTTGTTATGAATCAACGATACAAATAAATCTTTAAAAGAAGTCCACTCCCCATAGTTTCCATTAAACTTCGGTAAGTTTATGCGTGGAAGTCGAACATCCATGTCATCGTTTGATCGACAAGAATGATTTTGTGTCTCATTGTCAACCTGTGCTGCCTGTGCCCCTTGTTCCAATTTCAGATCTTCTAGATCTGTTTCGAAACTCAGATTGAGTTCTTCAAAAGACAAATACAATTTATCTTTGAAATACTCTAAATCAAGATCGGTTTGCTCGTTTCCAGGAAAGTTTGCCGAATTTCTTGCACTCGCTGTAGTAATTTCGTGGCATATGCAAGAGTTTTTCGTACTTTCGCATCCTTTCTGAAGTTACTTTGCATTTTATGCAATTGTTCGAGTAGCAATTTCTGCTGAGTTAGTAACCGGTCCATAATTTATACGATTATATTTACGATTATAATTTTTGCGAGTTTCGATATATTTCCGAATATATTTTGCACTATAAATATAAATATTGTACACTACAATTTATTACTGACACAATTAGAACTGAATGAATGATGGTGAAATCTTCCTATCTATCTAGCTACTATATCACGGCAAAATTGTCCCAAATCTATGCTATATGATTTAACCCCATCAATTCGCACCCAATTAGCGCTAATATTCTTAGTGTCAGTCAATGACGAATTTTGCACTAATCAAATTAACCAATATATATTCTGTCCCTTGTAATTGAGCAAGACTGATGTGTTTTCAGTATTTGATATGAAATGCGGGATTATGTATATTGGAATAGATGTAAAAGGAAAAATGCAATGGGATATAATAAAAGGATGGAACAAGGACTTACCAGACCTTCTAATTGCCGTTGCACTATTTTTTAGAGTGACTCGCCCGAACCGATGTCTATTAGTTTATTTTGTTACTTCACTACTATTTTCCACAAGAATCGCGTGACTGAAGTTTTAAACTGTTTCAAAATGTTCAAATCTAGAAAGTTATCTATTGTCGAATTTAACTATCCGGTTCGAAGGACCAATAAATGTTTTAGTTAAACCACTATACAATTAAAAGCCGTCACGGGTTATGCTTTAAAAATTCTTTATTCTATTGGAATAAGATTTAACAACGAATTTCAATTTTCAATGAATGTACAAATTTCTCTAACAACCGATTTTCTTTCACACCATCTAATTTCAAAATTCAACTGTACAGTGAAAATTTCGGTACTTTCTTTGTTATACAACTTTCTCTTAATTCTCTTGTTATATTTCCAGTTTTACCAGTATTCTTCTTCACGGTGAATATCAAGTGAAGAAAACAATTGTGAATGGACATTTAACATGTAGTGTCAAATGACAAATGTCATGTGACAACTGTCATCAGAGTAAATGCTGATCGCGAACATTGGAAATTGACCTTAGATAAGTATATATTTTTGTTGTCTTGAACTCGATCCTTTTGTTGTTTTTTCCTTTCAGATTCCCGCGTTGGAGAGGCCGCCGTTGTGTCGCAACACGGCCACTGAACCGAAGCGAATGGAGGCGAAGAATTAAGGAGGCTAAGGCTCGATTCGGGCTGTAGTGCCCCGATGATGATGAATAATTCATATCCCGTTTCAACATTGTACAAATTCACATTCAACATATACAATTTATTATTACACTGTCACACGCTAATTCCACTCGACAATTCATTCATCAGCATTTGCTTTTCTTTTCTCATATCACAATCGTCCTCATAGAGAGCGTATCAGACTCAAGTGGAATTTGGGTTCTATGCATTTTGTAGCCTACTGAAATGAGTTGAGCAAAACAAAGATTATCATTCGATTTCGAGAATCAGTTTTGCATTTTTCATTCATACGTGCAAAGCGAACAAGTTCAAGTACTTGTCCATCTTTAAAGCTAAATTTTGGTTCTTAGTTTCCTAAATAGTAGCATACGTGCGAAGTGAACAAGTTCAAGTACTTATCCATCTTAACGTTGAGTTAAATCTCCGATACCAATTGGTGCATGTACCAATTGGTATTTTTTCTCCCATTGTATCGATTAAGCATCAATAGACCACAGCCACAGCTTAGTGCCGGGACTAGATTGGATTGTTAGAGCTACGATATTTGAGTTAAGCCTCGGTAAATTATCAATTGGTATTTTTTTCACGTAAGGCCAATTGATCAAGTATAAATTAGCTATAGCCACAGCTTAGTGCTGTGACTTAGGTCGGATAGCCAGGTACTGTGCGCCGTGTCAGAGAATCGAGATAGTATGTTACCCTCCCGGCCTAGGGAGGATGTTCGGCTGAGGCTCCTTTTGGGTCCCGGTTCAACTCGTCAGACGGGTCGTGGGCGCCACTTGCTCACCCTGAATTTGAGCCTCAAGAGCCGCGAGCAGGACTTGGCTCGCCGGATATTACCTACAGTTGTGCCCTCAACTAAGTCCCTGCTCCCAGGGTCAATATTACTTCCCTAAGGACATCCCTGCCAAATCCGCACCACGACGTTCACAAACTCAGACCCTCCTCCCCACGGAAAATCCACTGTACTTAGGGACCCGTCACGTTCAGTCACTTCAAACCGAGCTATACCACGACAAGATTCCCAAGATACTCGTTGGCACTTATTCTGCGACTTCAATATGCCTAACACAACTTTGACGCACAGCATGGATCTCAGAATTAATATATTTGTTAAAATTTGTCACAACTAGCATAAATAAAAATGTAATGATTTCCACCTGCAAGTGGTCACGCCAGTCAAGTATGCACTGTGTGCTGGTGTCTGATGAGAAGCAGTGCATACTTTCGAAACCACTTTGTCAAAATAGAATTTTCAATGTAGATTAAAATTTTTAATGTTAATAAAAAGTTGTTCAATTTTAATCATCCCGCAAAAACATTTCCAATTTAATATATTCTGCTTTATTTCACACTTTGAGTCCTTTTCCCAATCAAATTTTCCTACTCTATGTTAATGCACTATGTGTCTATGTAACTAATGCCGACACGCCAGTACGATCATGATTGACTACAATTCTTAATTTTATTCGTTAGCCTTCAACGACAATTCACTCTCTTACGAATTTCTTTACGTTTAATTATTCTACTGGCAAGATGTCGGTTAGGCCACCACTCAGCTCTCACAAAAGAAATTCACATAAATTTCAATAAAAGAATATCAATTCATATATATATAGGAAGAAAATTAAATAAATTTTCAATCATTCACTAACCTTATATTAAAAACAAAAAGTCAGCTCTGCTTCCACGCTCCAATTGTAGGCTCAGATTTGTGTTGTCAACTCACGGACCTACAGAGAAATTCGTTTAATGCCGCCAGTCACCTCATCATAGCTTGGGCCTCGAACCCCGACTTGCCTAGTTGGGATTAGGCGCGCTACCTTACCGCTACAGAGCCACTGATAAGCTCCGTATCGAATTTCGTTCACATTCATCGGCCCCCCATCAAGAAAGGTATTCGAAACCGACACTGCTTAACTTTTTGCCCCTGGAATTTCATCTTATTTTAAATTTTCCCCGATTCACTTTATCCACATCAAGATTTTATAATTTTTTCCACTATTTTCCGAAATAAATACTTCGCTGGTAATATTTAATTACTCCGCTGGTAATATGAAATTATTCCGCTTAGCCAGATCTGGTAATTTGAAACTAACCCGTTTAGCCAGACCCACCTTGTTCGCTAGTCACATCAAGATTTTCAAAATTTCTTCACCAATTTTCCACGATTAAAACCTGGTAATTTGAAATTAATCCGCTTATCCAGATCCACTTTGTTCACTAGTCACATCAAGATTTTCCAAATTTCTTCACCAATTTTCCACGATTTAAACCTGGTAATTTGAAATTAATCCGCTTATCCAGATCCACCTTGTTCACTAGTAACATCAAGATTTTCAAAATTTCTTCACCAATTTTCCACGATAAATACCTGGTAATTTGAAATAAATCCGCTTAGCCAGACCCAATTTGCTCGCTAGTCACATCAAGATTAGCTCAAATCCCGCTCGTTTTCACTTGCGCCTCTTCTTCGGTACCGCTTTTCCAACAGAATCTGCATTTTCGGGTCGATGGCCAAGTCGCACGTGCCACCTCAGACCCAAACCCCTTATTTAGTACCTCAACTGGGGCATTATGCCATTATGGCACGCAGCTGATGAGTGAATTGTTTGCCTCAGCTCTGTTCCACAGTTGCAATGATAAATTGGAATTGTCAAAATGGCCACTGACCATTCGCCAATGTGTTTTGTTTGTGTTCGGGTTCTTAAGGCGCCTCTGTTGGCGTGAAAGTTTGAAATTTTTCGCGGCGCATGTCTTAGGACTGGACTGGGCGATCAGCAGGGTCTTCGCTCGATGGAAGCATTCGTCAGATAGGTGTTGTTATTTGATTTCCTCGTAAGTTTAGTTGCTTGGTGCGGAATTTTCGTCTGTTTCAGGTCATCGCTGACGGAGAGTTCGCTTCCGAAAACTGGACATAGCTGGCTGCCGAGTACTGATTGTCGATGTGCGCCGGGTTTTATCCGAGACACCAGGATATCTAGGCGATCTGATCTGGATATCTAGGCGGTCTGGTCACGATTCCCACCTGTCTGCACGCCTCATTCGGGCCTGGCGTTCAAAGTTCTCGTGTGATGCCACCTACTAGGTCCTCAGGTGAGCATATTGAGTTAAATTTATATTGGAAGTGTCTGTGCGTGTCTTCTTTTTCCGTCGGTTTGATGCGTCGAGCTTTGTCCGATTAACTGGGCTATTTGCGGTCTTCGACGAGTTCTTTTCGTCTGGTCATTCCCCTTCCGTCGAGTACTAGTTTACTTAACGTAGATTAATCTATCCGGCAGGTACAGGACACAAGGCGGCTTCGTGTCTATTGTTTCACCCTATGGCCCTACGAGTGGTGGGTACATTATTTACCTACTGCGCTGAGTGGTGGCTTCGCGTTTTCTTACACTTCGGGCAGTCTTCCCCGGGGAAGATTGCCCCCTTTTGTTCCTTTTTGGAAGTTTGGATGGTCGTACCAGTGCGAACCGTCTAGTTACTCCGTAACAGCTCCCCTCTTACCGGAAGAGGTTTTCCCCGGAAATCCGATTATTATCTAAAGTATCAGCGCGTTGAATTTCTTTCGTTTCTACCTGCGTACAGAATGAGTGCGTAGTCGTATTGAGCACCACTGGAACAACCAACTTTGCGTTATATTCCCCTGTATCTACGCTTTTCCTTTTCGACTCTGAACCTACCACTTATCTAATTACTTCCTATTTCCCTATCCTAATTGTCTGGTGAACTTACTAAATAAATTGCCAAATTAATATCCGCTCCTTAAATTAATCTGATACTATTCTACTAATCCATGTTTTCCTCTATACTTTGCTGCCTGCTCTCTAGGCTAACCTATACTATTCTGCTAACTCATGTTTTCCTCTTTATTGCATTGTCTGTACTCTAGACTAACCTATACTATTCTACTAACTCATGTTTTCCTTTTTATTTCATTGTCTGTACTCTAGACTTACCTATCATATTCTACTAATTCATGTTTTCCTTTTCTAATTCATTGCCTGTACACTTAGCTAACGATCCTGTAACTGTCTACTAACACTGATCAAATTCCGATACTGATAGCACTCTCACCTTATATTTTAAGCCCTACTGGTATAGTTTTCTTACCAAAATATAAGGTGGTAAGCTGCTGGTAAGAAAACTAATACCGAAACCCCAGTAATTGAGAAGGGATTACGAAATATACCGCTGGGACGAAGTGTGTCCCCCAGGTTGCTATCACAGGGAGGATGATGCGTTTGGATTTTATTTTGGTTTGTATGTCTTTGAAATTTTGACCAGTGTTTAACTAACCTTGCATATAAGTGTCCTCTCCATACTAATTCATTGTATCTAAACGTCAAACGTCAAAAGGAATGACTGGTGTGGAAATCTCTCAGTGCGGAAATTTAATTAAAAACAAGCTTCTTAAGTGCGAATAAACAAATCAAAAGTGTTCAACTGGTGATTAATTCTCTCGTCATCGTTTGATACCATTCTTCAACATCACATCATTTAATCTACAATTCTAAATCTTGATCAAAAAATAAATCTTCGTTTTCGGGAATCCCCCAAAGGGAAGGCCGTCGTAAGCCGCATAACGCCGTGTCTTTCGTGTCGTCAGCAGAGTAGCTCCGAAAGGTCGACTTGGCTGTTTTGTTGTACATTGGTTATCTTGATCACGATCTGTGCTATAACCCACTTTGTTTCTTTCTTTCCGGCTGTGAAAGTGCATCATCGAACAAAGAAGCTCAAGAAGTACGGTTAGTTTTTTTTCAGTAAACTAAGTGCGCGTCAACCTGATATTATTATACTTTTCTACTGTTCCAACTTATAACAGCCACAATAGCGCAGTGGGTACGTACTCAGCTCTCTGATACAAAAGGTGTCGGTTCGTCTACCATCAGCGCCGCATCAGTTTAGCTATCGACCTACTAGCAATATACATGTGCCGGCTCAAGTTCAATAATTGCAATTTAATCTCTGTATCGAGCAGCAAGCCATCGACCAAGTAGCAACATACATGTGCCAGCTCAAATTCCATAATTGCAATGCAATTTGGTCAGCATTTAAAGTTAAATTCAGTACAGCAATTAGTTCAGCATTACAAAATCATTCACCTGTATATATCCGGCACATGTCACCAGATCAGCATGAAATTTTTAATAAATTGAGAAAGTGTAATTAGATTAAGTCTTTCTTTTGTAAGCTGAAGCAGAATTGATACAAACTTATAGAAAAATGTACATTTGTATCTTTTATTTTTTTAACTTGAGACTCGGCGTAGCTCATAATTGGCGCAGTCGGAAACTTAACGGACGGTCTCTAATTGCACGTAAAGTTTTCTAATATCGCGTTGGATTTTCGCGAATAGTTAGGAATACTCTGGCAGTCACCCCAATATCGCATTGGATTTTTGCGAATAAATTCGGAAAATTGTGTTCTTTAATAGCAAATTCAACGCGTGAAAATTGCTGTGCAGTGAAGAGGGTAGAATAAAAACCCCAAAAAATATAAGGGCCTTTGAAAAATCGAGTGAAGTGCCAGTGTGGTGTAAAAAGGACCGGAGAATATTTATTCTTTATCGTTATAAGAACCATAACGTTGAGTCTCATGTAAGTACTGAATGTTTTCCTTATCTTTATTTTCTCCCCATATCTTAATATCCTCCCCATATGCCAAAAGTTAGGCCATATCCCAAGTGTAAAAGTAGAAATTTTTTAAATCAATTAGTCCCAATACCTGAAAGCGAGAGTGAGGTTGATTCATTTAAAGACTCAATTGATTCGATTGATTATTCTAACATGTCTCTCCCAAATACAAACGCAGATATATTTCAATAATTAAGAATTCCTGATGCAATCGAAGATCTTCCAAAATTTTACGGTAACCCGAGATTGCTTCACGAATTCATTAATAATGTGGAAGGAATTCTTTCATACATTAGAGACATTGATGGGGCTCCTCACTCTAGAATTCTCCTCAGAGCTATTCGCAATAAAATCGAGGGGCAAGCAAACGAAGTGCTTAACATTTACGGTATCCCATTAATATGGGAAAGTATAAAAGCAAATTTAATTCTACATTATTCGGATAAGCGAACAGAGACATCGCTTATAAAAGATTTACATTTCCTCAAACAACTAAATAAAACAATTGAAAACTTTTATAGCGAAATTGTCGAGATCCAATCAGCATTAAATAATAATGTACAAATACATGAACATGATGCCAATGTGATTCAAGCCAAAAGAGACCTGTTTACCGAAATGTGCTTAAACGCATTTCTAACAGGCCTTAAAGAGCCAATGGGCTGAATTATCCGGGCTATGAGATCCGAATCACTATTAATCGCTCTAACCTTTTGCCTCAAAGAACAAAACGTATTTTATGTTAAGTCTCAAACAAATTATAGATATCAACACCAAAATTTTAAACAACCAAATAGTCCTATATTTTATCCTAATAATCAGAAACAACCATACACATTTGGACATATTCAAAGCAGCACACCATTTTATAATCAAAAAAGTACACCTAATAATATACAACCTCAAAGACAAATCAATAATCAACGACTACCCCCACCCGAACCGATGGACGTTAGTTCGGGATACACACACTTAAAATTTCCATCTGGAAGACTACATAATAATAATAACAGTAAAAGATTTCCTCCAAATCATGAGACCAACACCAACTTTACACGACTGACAAGACCATCTAAATTTACGGTTGAAGAACTTTTTAACGTAAACGAAGCCAATCAATTCGATCCCCCTCAGAACCACCTTTACCAACAGAATTTGGATCAATATTATGATCCGAGCGTTTTCCAAGAAAAGCAAACATATCCGATTTTAGACGATACACAAAATTTTCAGCCAGAAGCCTCGAAAACCCTACAGGATACATAGACATTAATAAACACGGATCAATTCTACCATATATTAATATATCATCCCCATTTGGTCGTCCATTACGATTCCTTATTGACACAGGAGCATCATCCTCATTTCTTAATCCGGAATTCGCGCAGCCTGATAATATAATAGAAATAAGCCCAATTACAATTAACACCATAATCAATAAACACGCAATAAATAGGGCAACATACTTACCAAATTTTCATGATTGCAAACAACTTGGGGAAATGAAATTTCTCCTCTTCAAATTTCATGGCTACTTCGACGGTCTCCTTGGACTCGACATTCTTATAACATTAGGTGCAAAAGTAGACCTATCAAATAGAACACTCATTACAAATAACTCTGTAATCCCTTTTAACTTTAAACCTTACTTCTCATCAAATAAATACACCGTCCCTCCCCATTCAAAAATAACAGCCAAGCTACCTGTGGATGTTAAAAATGGAGATATATACATAAACACAACTACGCTTTGTCTTAACTTGACAATACCTGAAGGATTATATCTTGCCAATAATTGGTTTAGCCACGTTGAAGTTATCAACACCTCCGACAAAGATATAGACTTGCTAGTCGAACAACCGATTAAAGTTTCGAAATTCAACAATGACAACTTCGCCGAAGTTTACAATTTCGACATTAGCTATGATCTTAACTTACAAACCCAGGAAAGGACACCAAAAAGTATTGAACACCTACTTCGAACCTCTCATATGAATGAAGAAGAACGCAAAGCCCTTTTTAAAGTCTGTAGAAAGTACGACGACATTTTCTTTAGAGAAGGAGAAAAACTCACTTTCTCCAATAGCATAAAACATCGAATAAAAACATCAGACAAGGTACCAATTTATACAAAATCCTATAGGTACTCACATATCCATAAATGCGAAGTCCGTAGACAAATAGGGGAAATGCTAGATCAAGGTATTTTTCGTCCCAGCTACTCACCTTGGAGCGCCCCAATCTGGATTGTTCCCAAAAAACTTGATGCAAGTGGCAAGCAGAAATGGCGGCTTGTCATCGATTATAGGAAGCTTAATGAAAAAACTATTAGCGACCGATATCCAATCCTAAATATAGCGAAAATTCTAGATAAACTCGGAAAGTTTTTATATTTTTCTACTCTCGATCTGGCATCCGGATTTCACCAAATCGAGATGCACCACAAGGATATACAAAAAACTGCATTTTGCGTAGAAGGCGGACACTATGAGTTCGTAAGAATGCCTTTCGGACTCAAAAACGCACCTGCCACCTTCCAACGAGTCATGGATAACGTCCTCAAAGAACTACAAGGTACAAAATGTCTCGTCTATTTGGACGACATTATCATCTTTTCAACTTCTTTGCAGGAGCACATTGAAAACTTAGAGAAATTATTCCAAAGACTCCGCGAAGCGAATTTGAAAGTTCAACTAGGAAAATCCGAATTTCTAAGAAAAGAAATTGAATTCTTAGGTCATATTGTTACAACTGAAGGCGTAAACCCTAACCCCAAGAAGATTCAAGCAATTAAAGAATTCCCAATCCCTAAAACAAGAAAAGAAATCAAATCATTTTTGGGCCTTTTAGGGTATTATCGTAAATTCATAAAAGATTTTTCCAGAATGCCTTAAAAAGGGCAAAGAAATTATTATTGACGAAAATTACATCAAAACTTTTGAAACATGTAAACAGCTCCTCATGAACGACCCCATCCTCCATTACCCCGATTTTGAAAAACCTTTTATCTTGACCACTGATGCCAGCAATTATGCTCTTGGTGCTGTTTTATCACAGGGCCCAATTATAGGAAATGACAAACTAATGTGTTCTGCGAGTAGAACGCTGCAAACGTCAGAAATAAATTATTCAACCATAGAAAAAGAGCTACTTGCTATAGTATGGGCAACAAAATACTTCCGCCCATATCTGTTTGGCAGAAAGTTTAAAATCATAACAGATCATAAACCTCTTACTTGGATTATGAGCCTAAAAGACCCGAATTCACGTTTAGTCCGTTGGCGATTGAAATAAGAAGAATTTGAATACGAAGTACACTATAAAAAAGGAACGCAAAACTCCAATGCCGACGCTTTAAGCAGAATTAAACCTGAAACAGGAATATCCGAAAAAATCGAAGCACATGTCAACGAAAGTATCTAGCAAACCATACAAGAATTAACCCCAATATCAACAATACATTCAGCTTCTGAAAACCTCAACGACGGAATACCAATTTCCGAAAAACCTCTTAATGATTTTAATCTACAGATCATTTTCGAAAAAAACAGATCACAACACCTCCACATCAGTCGAAGTGCCGTTTAAAAATAAGCAACGCCGCATCATTAAAATGACCGATTTTACCGAGGAAAACGTCACACAATTACTTAAACGATTTTTGGTTCCAAACAAACTTTCAGCTGTTTACACAGATGATGAAACATTTCGGATCATACAAGACACTTATTCAAAATATTTTGCAAGAGGCAAAACGTACAGATTAGTCAGATGCAAGGAAATCTTAACAGAAATTACAAGTAATGATGATCAAGACAAAGTTATAAATGAATACCACGAAAACATTAACCAGAGAGGTATAACTGAAACATTATTACATTTAAAAGGTACATATTATTTTCCTTATATGAAGAACAAAATCACTCAAATAATAAACAATTGTGAAACATGCCAAACCCTCAAATATGACAGACAACCACCGAAACCAAAATTCGAAAAAACTGAAATACCAGCTAAACCATTAGACATCATTCATATCGATATCTATACGATTAACAACAAATCAATCTTAACTTTAATAGACAAATTTTCAAAATTTCTGGCCGCATACACTTTGGAAACAAAAAATTGTATTAATATAATAAAACGACTCCGCAACTTCATGAGACAACATGGTATTCCTAAGAAACTAGTGGCAGACCAAAAAACCGAATTAACCGCAAGTATATTTAACGACTTTTGCAAACAATATGCTATAAATCTACATTTCACATCCTTCCAACAAACCTCAAGCAATTCTACCGTAGAATGAGCACACTCCACTTTGACAGAAGCCTTTGGAATAATTGTAAAAAAATTCAAAGAGAAAAATCTCGAAATCGATCATGACGATATTTTGGCAGAAGCTGTAATCACATACAATAATGCAATACACTCAACAACGAAATTAACCCCTTATGAACTATTTTTCGGCCGAACCTACAAATTCGATAAAAACGTAAAATTTAATAATGAGTATGAGTATTTGAAAAAACTTAATGAATTCCAGACTGAAATCTACCCTTCTATTAAAACCCAGATCGAAAGAGTTATGGATAAGAATTTAGCGAAAGCAAATGCCAATAGGAAAGATCCTAAAGTTTTCAAAGAAAATGAACTAGTTTATAGGAAAGAATCTAGACGAAACAAACTAACCCCTAGATTTAGTAAGCATTATGTAGGTAGGAACAGGAAAATAACCATCCTCACTAAAAACAATCGTAAAATCCACAAAGCTAGAATTAAGAAAAAAAATTTATTACAGGCTACTGATAACCCACCACATAACGCAAACTCTTGGAAACAAAATGGAAATACCCCACCTGACTGAAGGACAAGGAATACTCCCACTTCAACTTGGACCCGCAAGAACAATACTTAGCTACCACAACTTATTGCACATTGTTAAGCTACGTACAAACGATACATAGATACATAGATAGATACGTACAAACAAACCATAGACAGAATTACAGAAACACTTAATACTCTAGACAAAAAAGACGAAATATCAGATTCAGTTAAAATTACAAGAATTAAAATTGTAGAATTAAATGAAAAACTTTCCATATTAACCCCCAAAATTCGTAATAGAAAAAGTCTCATCAATGGTCTAGGAACAATAATTAAAACAATAACTGGAAACATGGATTCAAACGACGCAAAACTCTTGAATGAACAAATCGAACAATTGGCAGATAATCAATCGAATCTGAAATCAACATTAGACTCACAGACAATACTCAATAATCAAATGATGTCCCGATACCAAAATATTACAAATCACATAACTTCTCAACAGAAGAATATCGAAAATTATTTAGCTCGCTTTCAGGAATCCATTTAAAACAGTATCGTAAGGAAAGACCAGTTCATACATTTTCAAATCTTGAATCAAATCAATTCTAATATAGATCTTTTAATGAACCATATCAATAACATAGCGGAATCAGTACTACTAGCCAAACTTAACTTAATTCCCAGACACATTCTCAATCCAAAAGAACTCACAGAAATAAATAAAATCTTATTCGATCAACATTTAAAAGTAAAATCTGATGAACACATTTATGAACTCCTTGGGTTACAGGCCTACTACAACCACTCCAATATCATTTGCAAGATTCAAATCCCCATTCTATCCAATCAAAATTATTCCTTTTATCACATTATCCCAATTCCAATCAATAAAACATATGAAATTTCCATATTACCCTACATACTCCTCAACTCTAAAAACATTCAGTATTTCAACGAACAATGCCCAAATATTGAAGGCATATCCTATTGTAAAGAGTCCTTACACCAAGAAAACAGAGAAAAATCACTGTGCACCGGCCCATTGATGGATAACCAACATGCAAACTGCACCAAGAAGAAAACACTCGTATCTACGTCAATTTCCGAGCCACAACCCAATTTCATCTTACTGATTAACACCCCGGAAACGATTATAGAATCTACATGCGAAATACGGAATCAAACTCTACAAGGATTTAACCCTATCCATTTTAGCGGCTGTGACGTAAAAATTAACGACATCATCTACCAAGGAAGCGCCAAAATTTATTGGGACACCGTTCACGTCCACCCATCTACAACTAGCAAAATTTTTCCCACACCACAAATTGAACCACTAAATCTAGAAAAATTACAAAAATATCATTTCGAAAATAAGAAGAGCTTGGAAATTATGAACATCAAAGTACAAAAACGAGATTTTATTACCTACATTCCTTTGGCAATCATTGGAGCATCAGTGATCATCACAACAACCTATCTTCTCCGGAAAGCGCAAACTAATTCTACTTACATCATATCTAAAAAGGATTCTTCCGTTTCGAGCACAATATGCTCTGAAATCCAGCTGTTATGGCCATCACTTCATACCAGGGTGGGAGGAGTTACGAGTACAACCCGTATTGAACCAGCAAGCTATCGATCTACTTGCAATATACATGTGCCAGCTCAAGTTCAATAATTGCAATTTAATCTCTGTATCGAGCAGCAAGCCATCGACCAAGTAGCAACATACATGTGCCAGCTCAAATTCCATAATTGCAATGCAATTTGGTCAGCATTTAAAGTTAAATTCAGTACAGCAATTAGTTCAGCATTACAAAATCATTCACCTGTATATATCCGGCACATGTCACCAGATCAGCATGAAATTTTCAATAAATTGAGAAAGTGTAATTAGATTAAGTCTTTCTTTTGTAAGCTGAAGCGGAATTGAAATAAACTTATAGAAAAATGTACATATCTTTTATTTTTTTAACTTGAGACAAACAAAACTCAACGATGAAATTCTTACCGAAATCACAAGGCACATCGAAAGTTTTACGGCTACTCTAGATGCTGTTTCTAATACCAGCAAAAGTAATTCAGACAGATCAGCTGAACTAAAGGGGAGATATACACCTAGGAGCCGGATAAAACGGTCATTTTTGTGCATTTTTGTAAGGAAAACTATTTGAAATATCGGATTGGGAGTTTAATTATCTAAAAGTATACACATTCAAAAGTATACTAAATTTTTTTTTATTTAAAAATATAAAAAATATACAAGGATATTGTATGATCCTTGGAGTGCTGTAAAAAAAAAAAACGTTAACGGTACCCACTGGCATTTGTTCAAAAATTATCTGAAGAAAAATATGGAAAAAAATTATTAAATAAGATACTATTGTAATGATATAACATCACATGCATGAAATAAATCAAAACAAAACAAACAAGTCAAAATAGAACACCATGCAATTCATTAACATTGTCTACGTAATAGCAGACCACACAATGTTATACAACTGACCATATCAGGTTTCCGAGTAGCGACCGTGAATATCCATGCCATATGGAGTATTCAAATGTAGTACAGAGTCATGTTGCGATCGATAATGAATTATGTGTCACTATGGCACGCGATACAAATATGATATGTTTTGGTTGCAGTGTGAATAAGCGCACATTGATATGTTTTGGTTGCAGTGTGAATAAGCGCACATGGCAATAAATCTAGTACGTGTTGATAGAGTGGCGCTAGAAATGTTGGTCAAGTGTAGCGTGTGAAAGTTGAACACATGTGATTCATATAGAATATTGTGTCATGGGAAATTTATGTGTTATTGATTTATTTCAGGGCATGCTGAGTTTAGATAATAAAATAGGTTAAGTTATGTTTGTAATGTTTTGTAAAAATCGTATATAAGGAGTGGTAAGAATGTTTGAAAAATAGATTCATTTGAGTAAGCGTGCAATACACTGTTTTATTCTATACTCTTGCGAGGTTTTTCTTGCAAAGCATAATTCAAGCACGGCAAATGTCTAAGACTAGCTTTGACATGGTGCCATCATTAACTGCGGCTTCGCCGCTTTGGTAGGTAGAATAGTGGTACAATCCATTCTCCACAGTTGAGTTAGACTAATCTTTACTCCACCACAGTAAGGACCCTACGTCGATTCAAACAAACGGAGAAATATCCCAAGGCCCAACAATGAACATATTTCATGGCGACCTCAGCATATTTCATGGCGATCCTGATAAACGGAACTCTGGAATCTACTATGAAGATTCAGGCAACTGCGTAGAAGAAGAAGGACAGGAAGAACGGGAAGAATACGTCCCTGAGCCAGTGTCAACTACACCATCCTACTACAAACCCACAGAAATAATTACACCTGGACCCAGACCTAGAAGAATTGAAGATTTCAGTAAAAAGAAGACTGAAAAAGATATCTTGGACACCATCCCCAAACCAAGACGACCACGAGGAGGCAGGAAAACGAAGTTGAAGCGCGAACGAGCGGAATTGCACAGATTAGTACGAATTTCTTTTGGGCAGCAGAAAGAGTACTTCCGGAAGAGACTACGGGAACTTAAAGAAGATGGGAAATAATTGCTCGACGGAGGAGGTAACGGTGATACAGAAGTATCAACAATCTTTAACAACAGCAGCAATTTTCTGTATAGTATTAGGAATATTCTATGTTTATCATAAAAAGAATAAGGAGTATGTAGCTAAGAGGTTAAATAGGAGTATAGATGTATAGCAATAATTAAAACAATATATATGTCTTGATACATGAATTTTAAAAACTTTTATTTATGAATGTACGGTTCTTTCTTACAAAATTCCAGTCTTACAATAATTATGTATGGACACTTTAGAAGGTTTAATCTTGGAAAACGAACAGGTTTTGAGAAATTTAAGAAAAAGTTCGAAGAATTTATATAGGTTTGAAACTTTAAAAGAAAAATTGAACGATTTACAGGCGCGTAAAGAAAAATTTAGGAAAACAATCAGCAATTTTAATGACGAAAGCTCTGAGGTTTTAGATATAAAATTAAAGTTCAAAGCGGTATCAGCGATATTGGAGGGAGAAATCTGGCTACAGCTTGGTAAACAAGGATATTCTGCGAAAGACGTCCAACAAGAGTGCGACATCACCGAAGAATTAGAGACTAGTTTACAAGTACTAGAAGACAAAGCCAAGATGTCTGAGTTTAGTCTAGAGACTGCCATAAAAATAATTCCTACTTTCGAGGGAAAGTATAAGGAATTAGAATCCTTTTTGAAGATAGTAGAATTACTAAATTCCACATTAACCGCTTCAGGAAAAACCCAACTCATAGATTTCGTCACTAAAGTTAAGCTTACCGCGAATGTGAGATTATCTTTGATTAACACCTCAATCAGCACTTTTGAATCTTTAAAAGATGAATTATCTAGCAGGTTTAGAAACAATAAAACAGTACCACAGATTCATTCTATGCTCAGTAACATGTGTCAGAACAGATCTTCTGTTACTACATATAAAGATAAAATTTTATCTTTGGTAGATGAGCTCAATCAGTTACAAGTACAGGGGCTAGGTAATCAGGCTACGGAACCAGAAAAGAAAGTTATCGCGCAAATGAACGATACTTATGCACTCACTATCTTTAAAAGTGGACTTAATGACCAGCTGAAGGGCACAATATTTTCAGCTAGACCCAAAACTTTTGCTGAGGCAGTATCATTAGCGCAAGAGATTGAGACATTAGAATCTCAAGCTACGAGTAGCGTAATGCATATCGTCAATTTTGCAAATAGTAGAAATAACCGTGATCGAAGATACAGAAACAATGGCAATGATAGAAATAGCAATGGTAATAGGGATAGAGACAGTCGAAGAGATTTTAGGAATAAAAGATACGATAACCATAGAAATTTTAATAGAAAAACAGATAACAGATCAAATCATTATGGAGATAATAATGATAATAGAGATAATCACCGTAGGAATAACAGATATGCCAACAACCATAGTAATCACCGCAATAACAATAACAGAAGCCTACACGTAATTTCGGACCAGGGAAACGCCCTAGGTTCCGGAGAGGAAATGAGGAACCTCCCGGAATAAATAACACGAGTAAAGAATGTAAAATTTACAGAATAACAGATGGCTGCACGAATTACGTAAGAATTTATAATGATGGAGCGAATAGACAACTATCGTTCTTAATAGATACGGGTGCAGACGTATCAATTTGTAAAGTAGGTGTATTTAAGGCGTTAGAACATAGAGTGAATAGCAAGGATAAAATTAAGTTAACTGGTATTACTAAGGAAGTAACTACGTCTTTAGGTACTTCGAAATTAAATTTATTAATTGGGAACAAAAGGATAACAGAACTATTTCACATTGTAGACGACAATTTTCCGATTAGTACAGACGGTATTATTGGTAGAGATTTATTAGTTAGTTTCATGAGTAAAATTGATTATGAAACATTCACCATTTCTTTTAGTGTGTCAGATGAGGAAATTGTATTACCCATGGATACAAAACGTCAGAACCATTCGGGAATTAATATATCCGCGAGAACTGAAGCAATAGTTCCGATAAATGTAAGCATTGATGAGGATAGCATTGTGCTGAACGCAGAAATTGAGAAGGGTGTTTTCATCGGAAACACTATTATACCAGCCAAAGGCGTTCGACACGTAAAGGTTCTGAACACAACTGATAGAGATGTAGTCATAAGCAACTTCAACATAGAGGTTGAACCACTGAAAAACTACAAGGTATATGCAGGAAAACAACAGAGAGGTGATCAGAAACGTTTCGAGAAACTGCTGGGAGTTATAGATAAAGATAATTTGGACAAAAGATCTATGGACAGCTTGCTTGAGATAATCAAAGAGTATCAAGATGTTTTTCACTTGGAGGAAGAGAAGTTGACAACAAACAATTTCTACAGACAAAAGCTGCAGATGGCAGACGATAGTCCGGTCTACATTAAGAATTATAGGCTACCTCAAGCTCAAAACGAAGAAATATTACAACAAGTCAGAGACTTAGAAGACAATGATATTGTCGAACCGTCAGTAAGCCCATACAATTCACCACTTTTGGTTGTACCGAAGAAGACTTCAGATGGTAAAGCTAAGTGGAGACTTGTAGTGGATTTTCGTAGACTGAACGACAAAATAATCAATGATAAGTTTCCTTTGACTAGATTGGAAGACGTTCTAGATAGGCTCGGTAGAGCGAAATATTTCTCAACTTTGGACATGACTAGTTCATTCCACCAGATCGAACTTGAGAAAGAATCTAGACCCGTCACAGCGTTTTCGACCAGTGATGGTCACTATCAATTCAAGAGACTACCATTTGGATTAAAGATTTCGTCCAACAGTTTCCAACGGATGTTGACGATAGCTTTAAGTGGCTTAAGTCATGAGGCATTCCTATACGTAGATGACATCATAGTTTTTGGATGCAGTGTCAAACACCACAATGATAATCTTCGCAAAGTGTTACAGCGAATGCGATAGTACAACTTGAAGTTGAACCCTGGGAAGTGTCACTTTTTGAAATCGGAAGTAGTGTATTTAGGGCATTTGATAACCAGTGAAGGTGTTAAAACAGACCCATCTAAATTTGAGACGATCAGAAACTATCCGGTTCCGAAATGTGCAGATGAAGTACGCAGATTTGTTGCGTTCTGCAACTACTACAGGCGTTTTATTCCGAATTTTGCCGGAATTGCCAAAAGTTTGAACTCGCTATTGAAAAAGAACGTTACGTTTGAATGGACCGAAGAATGTCAAGAAACGTATGAAACACTTAAGAATAAATTAATTGAGCCACCAATTTTGCAGTATCCAAATTTCGAAGAACCATTCATTTTAACAACTGATGCATCTAATTACGCATTAGGCGCTGTATTATCGCAAGGTGAAATTGGACAGGATTTACCAATTTCGTATGCAAGCAAGTCGCTAGCAAAGCACGACATCAACAAACCAGTCATAGAAAAAGAACTTTTAGCCATACATTGGGGCATAAACTTTTTCAGACCCTATCTCTACGGAAGAAAGTTCGTAGTTGTCACAGACCATAGACCACTAGTATCTTTATTCACCCATGCAAATCCTTCATCAAAACTTACTAGAATTAGAGTTGACTTATCGGATTATGATTTCACGAATGCTGATGCCTTGTCAAGAATTGAGTTGGATTCTGACTCTTTAAAAGCATTGATACCTCCAGTTACAGATGAAACAGCAAAGCGTAAACTATTAGCAATTACAAGGGGCATGGCAAACAAAACAGAGGATAAAAAGCAAGAAACCCGCAGCTAAAGCAACCACGTAAAAGTAGAACCTGATCAATTCTATTGTTGGGATTGCACTAGCTTGTCGGATATCACCGGTGTTATGAAGTTAAAATTTATCCTGCGCAATGATGAAAATAAAGGTATTGATATCGTACGTACGAAAGATATTGTAAAAGTATATTGTAGCGATATATCTAACGTGAAACCAGTTTCCGTTAATGCAAAGCTAACAATAAATAGGGGTACCCGCAGACACAAAAGTAATGAGAATAATAGTGATAATCCACATTCAGAATACGTTTTGATTATGGAGAAACTATTAGATTTTGCTAGACGTAACAAAATCCAAGAACTCTCATTATCAAGTGATGATGTTATATTAAAGTCTATAGACAAGGAAGAATTTAAGAAAGTATTTAACCTGTTGCAACGAAAAGGTAAAGATAATGCGCATATGAAGCTAAGAATAATGATATACAAGCCGCCCGCTAAGATAACGAATAAAGATGAACAGGTGAAATTAATAGAAGAATATCACAATTCACCGCACGGAGGACATTTAGGGATTCGCAAAACTTTGTTAAAGCTAAAACAAAGATATTGCTGGAAAAACATGAACGGTATGGTTAAATCCCACATAAGGAATTGCACACCTTGTCAAATAAACAAACAGGTGAGACACACAAAAGAAGAAATGATGAAAACCGACACACCAACAACGAGTTTTGAAACAATACAAATAGATACCGTAGGTCCACTAAGAATATCTAATAACTATAGATACATATTAACCTTACAATGTGAACTAACTAAATTTGTAGTAGCGTTCCCAATAGAAAATAAGGAAGCACAAACCATAGCTGTAGGAATAGTTAATGAGTTTATATTAAAATATGGACATTTCAAAGTACTCAAGTCTGATTTAGGTACTGAATTTACAAATAAGCTTATGAACAACATCTGTGATTTGCTAAAGATAAAACAAATATTTTCAACACCATATCACCACCAAACTTTAGGAGTAGTAGAAAGGAATCATCGGGTACTAAACGAGTATATGTATTCGTTTGCTGATGACCAACAATGGGACAAATGGGTTCCATATTACACATTTGCGTATAATACAACCCCAAATGTAGATACAAACTACACTCCATTTGAATTGATTTTCGGTAAACTTCCATATTTACCAAATGACATAGTTGATAATCAAGATGTAATTTACGATTTAGATGATTATGCCAACGAGTTAAAGGCAAGATTGAGGATGTCGATCAATAGAGCACGAAGTTTGATTGAAAAAGTTAAAATCAAAAGAACAATGAACCAAACAAATATACATTCTTTGAATCCTAAAATAGGAGATTTCGTACTTTTGAAAAATGAAAATAGAAAGAAACATCAACCGCCATATAAAGGTCCATATAGAGTATTGGACATGGATCACTGTAATGTCACTTTAGACATAGCAGGAAACCGTAAATTAGTACATAAAAACAGATTAAAACCTTACCACACATGTAACATAAAAAACAATGTACTTGAATAAAAAAAATATATATATATGAACCTACATATAAAAATTTTGTAATAAAAACGTTCAGAATGATACGCATTATGTTAAGTTAAGCTAAGTAAGCATTATTGTAAATAAAAAAAAAAAAATATATTGAACCATAAAAAAAAAATATATTGAACCTACAAATAGAGAAATTTTGTTATATCTTAAAGTATATTAATAATGATAAATTTTGTTATGACTAAAGATAAGAGAATATTATTGTAAAAACCCCTTCTGGGATTATTGAACCTAATGTTTTGATTAGTCTTCATTTTTTTTTGTTGCAAATGAACCCTTATCAAAAAAAAGGGTAAAAGTGTAATGATATAACATCACATGCATGAAATAAATCAAAACAAAACAAACAAGTCAAAATAGAACACCATGCAATTCATTAACATTGTCTACGTAATAGCAGACCACACAATGTTATACAACTGACCATATCAGGTTTCCGAGTAGCGACCGTGAATATCCATGCCATATGGAGTATTCAAATGTAGTGCAGAGTCATGTTGCGATCGATAATGAATTATGTGTCACTATGGCACGCGATACAAATATGATATGTTTTGGTTGCAGTGTGAATAAGCGCACATTGATATGTTTTGGTTGCAGTGTGAATAAGCGCACATGGCAATAAATCTAGTACGTGTTGATAGAGTGGCGCTAGAAATGTTGGTCAAGTGTAGCGTGTGAAAGTTGAACACATGTGATTCATATAGAATATTGTGTCATGGGAAATTTATGTGTTATTGATTTATTTCAGGGCATGCTGAGTTTAGATAATAAAATAGGTTAAGTTATGTTTGTAATGTTTTGTAAAAATCGTATATAAGGAGTGGTAAGAATGTTTGAAAAATAGATTCATTTGAGTAAGCGTGCAATACACTGTTTTATTCTATACTCTTGCGAGGTTTTTCTTGCAAAGCATAATTCAAGCACGGCAAATGTCTAAGACTAGCTTTGACATGGTGCCATCATTAACTGCGGCTTCGCCGCTTTGGTAGGTAGAATAGTGGTACAATCCATTCTCCACAGTTGAGTTAGACTAATCTTTACTCCACCACAGTAAGGACCCTACGTCGATTCAAACAAACGGAGAAATATTCCAAGGCCCAACAACGAACATATTTCATGGCGACCTCAGCATATTTCACTATAATCTAGTTCGTGTCATAGCCGATTTTGAAAATATCGATTAATGACAAAATGGCGGACGTTTGAACATGAATAGTGATTTTTTGACCAAAAATTAGATATTATTTTGGCTATAAAACAAAAACTAAGTAACGAAAAAGAAAAATCATATGACAAGTACTAGATAATGTTATATAAAATAATCACAAAAAGAATTAAGGTAATCAGTTAATTGGTTTCTGAGAAATTTTGGGTACCGATTTGAAAAACGTGTTTTTAAGAAAAACGCGTTTGAAAATTTAGGACTGAATAAATCATTAAATTTGTCAACTAACATGGAATCATCGATACCAGGCCCATAGTGTAAGTCTTTTACTGTTTACGGAATATTCATGGCTTCTAAATTGTCTTGCCGACGCCGTATTCAACCTTCTTTCGTCTGTTCTTGCACTTGTAGTTCGGCTTTCGCTATGCAAGTTTCGTCTTCTTGCGCTGCGTACAAGTGCGCTCCCGATCCGAACGATATTCTTAACACATTCATGACTTCCAGCGATGAGGTGAAACCATTGTTGAATGTACATGTTGCAAGATATACTGCAATGCTAACGATTTTGGCCCCGCTGTTCATCGTTTTTGGAGCTATTGTCCAAATAAGTTGGTTGCAGTTTTGGGTATATCGACCAACACAGCGTTCCAACAATTTTTCATTGCTGAGGTCTTCGTTTGCTGGTTTGATGACATCTAACACCATTTTTGGCAATGTTCAATAATTGTGACGAACATTTTCCAGTTATCCTTTAGCCTTTGCTCGTTGCAACTGGCACCACGATTCGGGGCCTTCGGGACAGAAATGTTGTTGAGGCTTGCTGTCTGTTGAGCCGTAATGGTAAAATGTTGCCCGTATCGCTTTTTTCATTTCATCCTTGGAGGCACAGTTTCTGCAAATAGCTAAGCCATAGTAAATCTTCAGTATATCTATAAACTTTGCCCTCAATTTGTTTTTGCTGCTGATTCCAGGACTTTTTTCTTTCATTCGCGAAGAAGGGTTCACAATCGCTTTTGAACGTGACCCACTCATTCTTTTTTTGTAATTTCAATCTCGTTACCATACGGTTTCGCATTTGCTAATCCCGTGTTCGTCTTAGAGTCACCATCCCCGGCGTAATTAGTGTACATAACTCTATACTTTTCGGCAGATTGTGAAAACAATTTTTTCATGGCGTCAACTTCCATTTTACCTGCCGATCCATCATGATTGGCCTGGCAATTTCCATCGTGATTCGATTTCCATTCCTCACATTGCTCAGTATTTTCGAGTTTATTCCAATAGTTACATTTAGCACAATAAGAGGATTTTACAAGAATATCAAAAACTTTTCCTGTAAACTGTCCAATAAGAACCTCAACTCCCTAAAATGAGGTAAAACCACGTTTTCGCCCCGTACTATCTCCAAAAACGGTTAGTTTGGTTATCCCAGGACTCGAATTTTGCTTTTATTTCCCGTTGTACTTCTTTTACAGCTTGTTTTAACACCAATTGAACAATACTTGTCGCAGCCTAATGAATGTTATTAACTATCGTATCATACTTCGTAAAACACGTTTGATTATATCGGCTGTAACTAGCTTATTTATAGAAATATTAACTTGGTGTTTTCACCAGATATTTTTGAGACCTGTATCTTCACGAAAATGCAATAAAAAATAAATCGATTTTACCGACCATTCTAGGTGGATATCTCTCCTTAACGACATCTTAGTTCAATTTAATTCATCTATCAACACATTAAGCACATTCAAATCAAAATGCCAAGCGAATGATAACGATCTGTTTAAAATGCTTGAACATAAAATAACGGCAGCATTAGCTACCAAGATTGATCAGTTGTCAAATACCATCTCTACCCACTTACTCTCCCACCAAAATTCAATTTTATATACATTAGAGAGTATTGTTAAGTCTGATACAAAACCGTCGGCAGAAGTAGAGCCATCCAATCCTTGTGCACATCTGATGGAAATATTACTTCACGAGGAACTACTGAGTGCACATAATAACAATTCTTCAAACTTGTTAATGCCGATGAAGTCTACCAAAGATGTCGCAACCTCCCCTATCAAGGAATTGTTCACTGCCATCGAGAATCACGAAGCTGTTATCCAAAAAAAAACTCTATCTGAACCTCCCAAGAACGATTCCCATAAAACTATTTTTAAATTTGGCACTCATTGGTCGGAAGATGATTGGTTGAGACGTATCTCACAATTCAGAAGCTGCGATTTAATTCATGATGATTTTCAACCCCCCCACAAAGTTTCGACCAATAAGAAGATTCCATTTTTTGTAAAAGGAGTACCAGATTCCACAGATAAGTTTTGGCTTAACAGGATCTTAAAGGAAAAACTTTCTATCAGTGATTTTAGAGTTGAGATCTTACCTCAACGTAATAAACATGCAAGCAGGTGCTTCAAAATTTCAATTCCTGAAAAGTATGCATGGCTTTTTACTCACGTGAATGGAAGCAGTAATAGCTATAAATGGAATGGCATCATATTTCGTCGTTGGAGGACCACCATCGCTAGCAGCAACATCAAAAGTAGAAATAATAACTCAATTGTGACTAGTAATTGTACTTTATCTGTATCTACTAACCAGATAGCTCCTTCAAATCTTCCGACTAGAGACTTCCCCAGCTTTAATCGAAATTCTACCGACAGGTGTTCCCATCCTGAGACTCATGCTATAGCATATCCAGCTCAAGCGTCCTCTCCATCTCAGGCTTCTTATCCCCGTAAGGTATGTTCCGACTCAATCGTAGCTCGTATTTCAAATTCATCCAGTCGAACATCAACTATTGACACTGCTCTTGCTACGAATTCTGCTAATTCTAATTCTTAACGTAAAACCTATAATCGTATCGGGTATCGCTCCTAACAAAATATCTTCAATCAAAAGCCCCAGAACTTATAATCACAATTGCGGTAGTATGAGGGGTAAAATAAATAAACTCTTTCTTGACACCAAATCTTGCCATTTCAACGTCCTTGCCTTCACTGAAACATAGCTAAACGACTCACATACATAGGCGCGCCGTAGGGGGGGCCAGGGGGGGCCGGGACCCCCCCAGACCCTAGGTTGGCCCTTCCCAGAAAAACAAATATTTCCAACAGCAGATACTTAAGTTTTCGCCTCTTAGGTTTTTGTAGTTACAGCAAGAGTTGAGTAGTGCAGTAGTGTAAGCCTATACCAAAGCATACACACTACTTATAACAAAGAGACTGTGTTTTTTGCGGTATTAATTACAATGTTATGGGACTTATTTCGAGAAATGGACGGCAATATTTAATTTCGACAAGTTAAACGTTAATAAACAGACGAAAAGCACCTCGCCAATCAACCTTATCTGTTCATTCCAACTAGGCAATATACAGGTATTTAGATAAGAACACTTTCATAAACTGGCGTTTTATGGAATTATGTTTTTCACAAAACATAGTCTAAGTATTAAAATGGTAGGCAAAAAGGTAATTAAGGTAGAATACAATTTTCGAAGTCATTTCAAGAATAAAAATGGCATCCCTGCCACTTTTATGCTATCTATGACCTATTTGGTTTACACTCAGGTTGAATGTGCGTGAATTTTATTATAATTTGATAACTGCATCGGAAGTTAAAAGGCATAGCAATTCAATTTCACCGAGCGTTTTTTCATAGTGACACAACCAAAATATGGTTCTTATCATATTCATTAAAATTTTGTCAGACCTGTATCTACTTAAGACCAGTATATCCTATGAATTTTATCTGGTCGCGAGATACCGTAAACGCAAGTTCCAGGTGCTAAAAATATAAATAATTCGGTGCGATTTTTGTGCGATTGGGAATTTTACAAATTTAGATTTGGCTGTATATATATAGTATCAAATTCATCAATCATTTGCATTTTATTCTAACAGCCGTGTAAAAGATTTGTGCTTACGTACTTATGGTAGCTACAAGGTTGCCCAGACATTATTTAAAAACTACAGAAACTTATTTTTTATGCCCATTGATGAGTCTTGCACATTTTGTGATGATCTGATGACTCGGCGTGAAGTTATCACAATGCGAAATTTTCCATAGAGTTTCCATTGTCGCCAAAAGTACACCAAAATTTCAGCTCGACCAAACTTCGCGATCTGGATAAATTATCCGTATAGTAAAATTCATGCACAATGAGAAAACTCTAATAGTACTTTGAAGACAGTAAATGATATGGTGCTTGAACAGTCTTGGAATATTTTCAAGATGAACCGAAATTATTTGGAAAAGGTTATCGACCTTGCGACGTGTCTCAGTCACCAAAGACGTGCTTTCAGAGGACATGATGAAAGTGGTGCCAGTGATAACCGTGATTTTTTTGGAATTTTGTGCATTATTCACTAAGCATGATTCAGCTTTTGAAAATAATGTTTAAAACAAGGTTGCGAACTACTGTAGTGGCAAAACACAAAATGAATTGATGAAAATAATTGCTGAAATCATTCGCGAGGACAATACAGCTGAAATAAAAGATCCATTTTGGCCGACGCAACAAGGATCCACAAAAGGAACAACTCTCCGTGGTTGTCAGATTTGGTAAACAGCTAGCAGTGGAAGAAACGTTCTCAAGATTTGTAGACTGTTCAGCAGCTAGAAATGCCTCGTATGTAGCAGATATAATTTCGAGCCTGTTAGACAGCTACGGACTTAGCGAATTGCCTGTTGTTGGACTGTCTTATGATGGTGCTAGTGTCATGTCAGGACCAAAAGGTGGTTTACAAATCTAAATTAAGATGAAACACTCTGCAGCCACATTTGTACACTCTCTAGCTCATAAAATTATCCTGGTTGTGATGGACACATTTTTCACAATCGAAACGTATACATCCTTTTTCAATGTCATCGAATCGCTTTACCTACACTTTTCGAAGCCATCACAACACGAATTGTTAAAGCAGCTTGAAGAGGCAGTTGGTCTAAACACAAGGCGTAGAAGTTTAAGCTCGATTCGTTAGTCAATGAGATTTCACAGTTGCAAATATGTGATCGATAGCTATAAGACTATGAAAGAGGCTTTAGAGAAAGAAATGAATGAAGGAAAATACAACGACTCAGTTTATTCATTGGGGATCTTTCATTCAATCAATAATCCTAAATTTGTAGTAAATCTTTTCATCTTTCACTTTTTATACGAATATGTTAAGCACATATTTCCAAACTAAAAATGCAACTCTTAGCGATGGGATAAATTTTGTGAATGGTACACTACTAAGTGAGCGAGAAGACTTGTATGTAGTTTGGGAAAAAATTAAATCATTTGCAGAAAAGAACTGTCTGAATCTCACATTTACCAGAGGATCGCGAAAACGGAAAACAGCAAAAAGCACAAGTTTCAAAGGTTTTGCTGTTTCATCTAGCCTCAAACACGCAGTTAGGGCTACAAAGATATTCCTGCGAACCAAATGGCTCGAAAAGAGTAAGTTACAGCTTTTTCATCTTGCCAAATTATTTTCGGTTTTTCTAGGTTTTCTAGGTAACACATGTTTGAAGCAAGAGATCAATTGCTTCCTTCTAAGTTTAATATATTCCACTTTTTTACTAATGTTCGAAGAACATTAGTATTAAAATCGATTCGGCCAAAAATTCATATTTCTTTATATATATATATATATATGTACAAAAAATTTCAGTGAGATAATCTCGGGAACGCGCCATCCGATTGAGCTGAAATTTTCAGGATATATTGGTGTATATGCAGAATAGGTCCAGGTCTCTTTAAATGTCAGTTATTGTTAACCTTTTGGCGCCGGCGGCCATTTAAGTGATATTTTTAATATACCTATTATTTCGTGCACAAATGATTTTCGCAAAAATAAAGTTAACGAAATAAATTTCTAACGTGTTTTACATATGAATCGGATAATGCTTTGGAATTTTTTAACCCTATGTGTGCGCTGGGTGCCTAAAAAGAAGACGGGAAAATTTGAAAATTTTTAAATTTCGATAACTTTTGACAGAGCTACTCAATCATTACGAAATTTTCAGGACATATTGATATTATTTAGTTGTAGATTTGTGTAGCTTTTAATGAGCGTGCTAGCAACCCTGTAGCTAGGGCAGGCACTGAAAGTGAAAACCTCCAAATCATCGTCTCTCTTGAAAAAATGCCGTTTCTTCAAAAAACAGCCATTCATATGTAAATCTTGTGCTTTGTTTATATAACCAAAAAAAAAAAAAAGTTATGGTATAACGGGCACGCCTGGTAACCCTTGCCCAATTTACCTATATTTTTAGCATCAAAAACTTCTGTTCACGGAAACTCACGATCCGATGAGCAGAATTATTTGAAATTCACAGAATGTATTGGCCTTAAATAGGACCAGGTCTGATAGAAGTGATTTTGAAATGCGGGCGATTCTGTGCCAGTGTTGCCATCTTGAAAAACCACTAAAAAAGATAACTGTTTTTAGCCCTATAAATTCTGATTGAATCGTTCGATTTTGACGAAACTCACACAATTGCTGGACCTTACTTTAAGCCACGTTTGGTAGAAGTTTGGTTGAAAAATTCGGTTGGAGCTGCCAGCTATGATAATTTTGGTGTCTTCATTTTGAAAAAAAAAAAATTGGAAGTGAAAACATTCAAACCATCGAATATTCAAAAAAATGTCCGTTTCTTACAATAAAACCAATCTGTATATAAATCTTATGTTTTATCTACACGTTCAAAATAAAACTAAATAAATTTCATGTCGGACAAGAACGGTAACCCTCTCCCAGTTAACCTATATTTTTAGCATCAAAAACTTCTGTTCACGGAAACTCACGAACCAATAATCAGATACAGCTAAAATTTACAGAATGCACTGGACTTAAGTAAGACCAGATTTGATAGAAGCGATTTTGAATTGTGGGCAAGTCTGTGCCAGTGGTGCCATCTTGAAAAATTACAAAGAAAAAAAACTGCTTTTTGCCCTATGAAATGTGAATAAGTTACCAGATTTTCATGAAATTGACACAGTAGACACACCTAACTCTAATCTCTGTTTGATGGAAATTTGGTTGAAAAATGTTATTGGTGCTGCCAGCTATGGTAATTTTTGTGTCTTTGGTTTTGAAAATTCGCTCAGGAAAATAAAACTTTTTGCACTATAACTTCCAGTGCAGTCATGAAATCAATACGAATTTCATACAATTAATGAAACCTGTCATAAACATTATTCAGACCAAATTTGGTTGAAAAGCCACTATAGGGTTGCCAGCTATTGTTGGTTTTGTGTTTTATTGTAATATCTTTATTAAGCGGTTTTATCGTAGAATTTTCAAATAATAATGATATTGTAGTGACAATAAACAGCAAATATTAAGCTTTCGATCATTTGAAAAAACTCGCTGCAGGTAACCCTAAATTTCTTTATACTCCTATAACTTCGAATGTAATTAAACAACGTGAAGCAGATTTGATATTTTCTTGACTTTGATACTGGCGAAAGGTTGCCAGCACGAGTCGGTTGTGCTACTTTTGTATCAATAAATGCTTACAGTTAGTATTCATACCGGAAACATTTACAATGAAAATAAATAACCGATGTTTCAATTCCCTAAGTTCTGCCAATTTTTCGGATCGCAGCCCCGAACACCAACTTCAGTTACAGTGCTGCAGACACTGAGCATTTTCTTCATTGATGTTATATGAGATGCTGCTTTCAAAGTTTGGTGAAATAAGCAACTGATAACGAATATAATTAACAAGTGTTTTTCTTTCATAAACTTTGAAACCCATGCCAGTGGTTATATCTGAAACCTTCTACCATATGAGTTATAATGCATTCTAGAGACCAAAGTAAAACGTAGCATTTGAAACAGTTTGGCCGTAATAAGCAGCACATGTGGTGGAATATGCACTCAAAACCTGCACGATTCTTCTACTGTTCTTCGAACATTAGTGTTTCTAGCGGTTCAGGTGCGCTAGAGTTTTTTTAAAGATATTTTGAAACTAAGCTATCCTCTTCTTCAAGTATAAGTTGAAATATATTTAGCTGCTAAATGAAAAAATATTCTTACATTTCTAATTATTTCCATTCTATTCCCGTATAATTCATACAATCTTTCTTTCTTAGCGGTCATTGATTCTCCATTTGTAGTTCCTACCTACCATTCACATTATATGCATGGGGTAGTAGCTCATACGTATTCACAGACAAGTAGTTTATTTGTTAATGCATTATGCATTAGCAAATAATAAAGAATAAATCAACAAATATATAATGTATTAGTAAATTATATAAGTTGTATGAACAGTACGTGTACAAACAAAAACAAAATCATCGCATGTGTTGAACCTTTCAGTCCCTGGCCCCTGCCAGATTTTAGGCCACGGCCCGCCTATGCTCGCATATGAATGAAGAAATCCTTGACAGTACCTGGACAATCTTTAGAAATGACTGAGACTATGTTTCCACTTGTCAATCAAGAGGTGGTGGTGTCTTACTCGCAGTTAAGAACACTCACTTAAGTGAACTTGTAAACTCTGCCTCGCACAAATTGTTCCAACACATATAACCTCGGTTTATATTGGTTTATTTTACGTCCCACCGAGATCTGACGAATCAGTGTACAATTTTATATGTGAACAAATATCTTCTTTTATGGCTTCTCGTAGTGCTGAGGATAAAGTAATATTCTTGGCTGATTTTAATCGCCCGAATTTGCGTTTTGTTTCTGATAAGTCTGATGATGCTTTAACACCAGTAAACCTACTTGAGTCTTCTGATTTTAACCTTGTAAGTACGTTGTATGGCCATGATTTGCAGCAGGTTGCTCCGACTCCCAACCAAAATGGTAATTGGTTAGACTTAATCTTTACAAATGTTTACGACGATGTAGTGGTTAGCCCAGCTAATGACGCAGAGAATCTTTTTCTTAATAGTCTTCACCATTCCGCTCTTAAAGTTGAACATTCCACTACAGATTGGAACATGTTAAAAACGTACAATAATACGATTGTATATGATTTTCATAATGCTGATTATGATAGCTTTCACAATATCCTTGACAATGTCGATTGGACAAATGTGTTTATGTGCCATTCCCTTGATGATGATGTAGCCATGTTTTATAGAATAGTATTTGACGCGGTAGATAAGTTTGTACCCAAGATATGGAAAAAAGACTAGAAAACTAATTTTGGAAGATATTATCTTTGAGTGACAAAAAAGTGTGGAAAGACGTAATACACTGTTTTGTAGAATCATATCAACCATTCCTTATCCAAAGCAACAAAACTCAACTATGGCACACATGCTGAAAATGTTCAGTGCTGGTAACAATTTCCGAACGAAACAGCAATAAGTTTACCATTACATGCTCATACTTAAATCAACTTATCCTTTGAATTTCGTTCTCATCGCAGGATTTCATCGAAAGTTTCAGCGGTTAAACGTTGTTTGAGGCTGAAATCCGAAAAATGTTCAAAACTCGGAAAATTTAAAAATTGATTCCTTATTTTTATTGCAAATGCTTTGCATATGAGAACGTAATTTGAAGCATCTGTTGGTGCAATATTAACGGAAATGGCACATTGCCTGTGGCAGCAGCAAAGCAAAATACATACCAAATCTGCTTCACGTTAAGTTAAACCCAACCAGTAAATTTCGTTTCGATTGAATCACTGCGCTGGAAGGCAGACGGGTGAAAAGAATTTTAGGGTTACCACCCTCAAAACTTTTCAAATTTTTAAAGCGTTAATATTTGTGGCTAATTTTCATTGCAGGATCATTCTCAATTGGAAATCTAATGACATAATCGCTCAGTAAAGAAATTCCACAAAATTACGAAAATGGTCATAGCTGGCAGCCCTCTCATGATTTTTGTACGAAATTCCTACGACATTTACTCCACATTAAGGTCCATTTAGTGCATGGACTTGGTTTTGATTTCATTGCTGGACCGCAAGTTATCGGGAAAAAAGCTTTTGTCTTGCTGAGCAAATTTACAAGATTTATGTCACAAAAATCACCACAGTTGCCAGCCCTATACTAATTTTTCAACCAAATTTTCACTAAATATTACGTAGAGCAACATCCAAGTATTGTGTAAATTTTGTTAAAATCTGATGGCTGAATAAGAAGTTATAGGCCAAAAAAATGTTTTTTTCTCAGTAGTTTTTCAAGGTGGTACCACTGCCACAGGTATGCCCGCATTTCAAAATTGCTTCTATCAGACCTGGTCCTAAATTAATACCAACATGTCCTGTAAATTTCGTAGTGATTGGATTATCCGGTCGTCAGTTCTCGTGAACAGAACTTTCGAGTGCTGAAAATAGAGGTAATTTGGTGATGGGTTGCCGTTCTTATGCAAATCGGAATTTTGAAAATTTTGTATTGAGATGAAGGACAAAGAATAAGATTTATCAAAGATTTGAAACTTTTGTCAAAAATCAGGTCAATGATTTGAATGATTTTTTTCAGCAGCCTGCCACAGCTACAGGGTTACCCGCTTTATGCTGAAAATCAATTTGTGCCAACTTTTAGTCTACATTAATACGCTCTGTAATTTTCACGATAATCCATTGTTGTTCTTACAAGCAATGACAAATCAAAATTTGAAAAAAAATCCTTGCCTACTTTTAGGCACCCGGCACCCACACACGGCACAAAATTTCCAATTCTTTATCATAGACAAGCTTAGAACATAATTAGTTTTCATTCCCAATTCTTTGCTTTATCAAAAATTTACACTGCTTGGAAATGTAGGAGTTCCTCCAAATTCACTTAAACGCTCGCCGCCGCCAAAAGGTTTAGGATATCTGAATTTGAGAAATTTATGGACCTACGTACTGTATACATCTAAGTTCTCCAAAAATTTCACCTCAATCGGATCGGCCAGGCCAGAGATTATCCCCCTTAATCATTTTGCTGATCTATATATATATATATATATATATATATATATATATATATATATATATATATATATATATATATATATATATATATATATATATATATATATATATATATATATATATATATATATATATATATATATATATATATATATATATATATATATATATATATATATAAGAAATATGAATTTTTGGCGAAACGAGTTTAATACTATTGTTTTTCGAACATTAGTAATAAACTCTCTGAACCTTGGCTTGACAAGACCCTTAGACGTCTGAGAAACCACAGAAATAAACTTTAAAGACTTATGAAGAATCAAGTCGAAATTAACCGCCGTATTAAAGAAGAATACGATTTAATTGCTCAGGAATACTATACCAAATCCCACGAAGCGTATGACAGATGCATTAAAACAACTGGGGCGAATATAATCCGCGACCATAAAAAAATTTTTGATATTGTTAATATGAAGCGGAAAACAAGCGGCTACCCCTCTTCAATGTCCACTGAAAATTCAATGTTGTCTTCTTCTCCTCAGGAGATATGCAACTTTTTTGCTGACCATTTTCAAGAAGTTTTTAGTTCAGTTAGCATCGCAACATTGAATCGATTCCCGGGTGCGATTCAAACAATTTTTGCTAAAGATATGACCATATCGAGGAGTGAAATATTTACTGCCATTATGGAGCTTGACAGTAACAAGGGCCCTGGTCCTGACCTCCTCCCTCCTATTTTTCTGATCATGTGTGTAAAACAACACATACTATATTCAATAATTCTCTCTCCTCTGGACTATTTCCTTCGTATTGGAAATCTTTTTATATTACACCTATTTATAAAAGTGGCGATAGACGTCTTATTCAAAATTATAGAGGCATCACCATTCTATCTGCTGTTCCGAAACTATTTGAAAAAATCATCTACTGCAAAATTTCTCCTATGGTCGACGCTGGACTGAAGGAGCAGCAACATGGATTAAGGAAAGGTCGTTCTACTACAACGAATCTTTAGCAAAGCCTTCGACCGATTTGATCACTCCATTTTAATCCCCAAGCTGAAACAATTTGGAATTGAAGGATCCTTACTTAGGTGGCTTGGCTCCTACCTACACGACCGCTTGCAATTCGTGAAATTCCAAGGTCTCATTTCTAAGAAAGTCGTCGTTAAATCCGGTGTACCTCAAGGAAGTCATCTTGGCCCTCTTCTTTTTAATATCTTTATGTCTGACATATCGGAGGTTTTATCTGATATTCCTCATTTACTATATGCGGACGACCTCAAAATCTACCATGTCATCAGGTCACAATCTGACGCTACCTTTCTTCAGTCTAAACTGTATTCTCTAGACCATTGGTGTTCGGCGATCAAACTCCCTTTTAACATTGCCAAATGCCGCGTAATCAGCTTCTCTCGTAAAACTGCACGCGTTCATTATACGTACAGCCTCAACAACACGGCACTCAGCAGGGTTGACAACATATTAGATATTTTTGTCACCCTGGATGAAAAGCTCCGCTTCAATCTACATTACGATAGAGTGCTTTCCCGAGCAAGTAAACAACTTGGTTTCATCAAGCCACGAGCCAAAGAGTTTGAGAATCTCTAGGTTACTAAATCCTTATATATTTCACTTGTTCGCCCTCTTCTTGAATATGCGTGCACTATCTGGAGCCCGGCTTTCGAAATTCACAGCCAAATATTTGAGTCTGTTCAGAAGCAGTTTTTACTGTTCGCTCTGAGAGATCTTTTCAACCCTTATGATTTCAGTAATCTACCACCATACAAATATTGCCTAAAATGTATTAACTTGTTACCCCTTGCATCTAGAAGACTAATGTTATCTACCTGCTTCAGCTTCGATGTCATTAGAGACGTCGTTAATGTATTGAAAGAAAAGTTTGTGCGCAATCAGCCCTAGAGAGTCACTAGATCCCGACAATTGCTTATTGAATACCAATACAACACAACATATGCAGCAAACGAGCCAATAAAAAGGTGCTGCAGGCTATTCAATAGCATGAGCGAGAACTTTTCCCCTACGATATCTAAGGCAACTTTTAAAAAAAAATATTATGTTATGTCTTCATTTAATAAATTGAAATAAAGACTTCTATTTTTAGATCACATTATAATTCACTGATTTATTTCTTAATCCAACTTAACGTGTACGCTTACAAACTGGTTTCAAACAACTTAGCAACTAGCTACAAACAACGATAGAGAGGAAGTATTATTTACGATTGTGTGTGTGTAACTTGGTAACTTGGTCGTAGAGACATCTATTAATTCAATCAAACCAAATTAAATATATTACAGCTCTCTCTTCATAGTCTCTTCCTTCCCCCCACCATACTTATATATATATATATATATATATATATATATATATATATATATATATATATATATATATATATATATATATATATATATATATATATATATATATATATATATATATATATATATATATATATATATATATATATATATATATACTGCAAATTTAAATTCACTTAGTTATTTGTCATTTGTTATTCGTTTAGTAATTTGTCATTTAGCTATTACTTTATTTGTTATCTATTTGTAACTAATTTATTTTTGCGTTATTTATTAGTCTTGTATTCATATATAGTTTTGTTTTTTACTTTGTTTCGTATATTATTTTATTTTATTTTGTTTCGTAATTTTATCCATGTACTATATTATATATTCTTCTGTACATGTACACCTTGCTTGGTGAATAAATAAATAAATAAACGGTATGATAATTTTTTACGATATGATTCCTCCGGTTCATCCCTCTACTCGCATCTCTCCTCGCAGTTTCGTCGCGCTTTACTAGTCGACATATATTTTTAGATCCTTGACGTGCCATATTCCCGCGGCCTGTCCATTTTTATCACATAAGGCAAGAGTCCAGCCTGACATTCGCTTGACCACCCGATACGGTCCTATATACTCTGGTGCTAATTTCGCGGAATAGTATTTTGTCGCGTCAGAGAGCGTGTTGTTTTTCCTCCATACCGAGTCTCCCTCTTCATAGCTCACGTCCAGCTTCCGTAGATTATACCTTTGGCCGCTGTTTTAAGCCGCTTGTCGCATACGCTCCAATACGTCCGCGCGTACCCTAGCGAGCTTCTTCAGCCCTGTCTACAGGCTCCAAGGTGCCCAATCCACCCACCGGACGTTCACTCCCCTCGTGAAATGTCACCATCTTCTGACCAAAGTTACAAAAATATGGAGTGATTTGCGTCACTTCATGTTTGTAGGTACGAAGCGCACATGCAATCTTTGCCAAAGTGTGGTCCGATGGCTCTCCGCAACGTAAGATTGCAGCATCCGCATTATGTCTTGATTCCTACGTTCGGCTGGATTGGCTTTTGTATGATACAGTGCGGTATACCTAATTTGGGTCCCATAGGTGGTAACCATTTATTGAAATGGCTTACCCCGAAACTGAACACCATTATCGCATACCAACCACTTAGGTGCCCCAAATAGTAACAATACCTGATCTTCCAAGGCTTTAGTTGCAGCAGCAGTCGTAGCCTGCCGTAAAGAAAACAACAAGGTAAATTTGGAGACATAGTCTAGGGCGGTCAGAATGAACGTGTGCCCGTGACTAGAACGTGGGAATGGACCCAATAAATGCACGCAAACCATCTCCCAAGGCTGTTGTAGCTCCCCTTGTCGAGAAGATATAACTCACGCCGGAGCTTTCCTCTCCACCTTATTAGCTGGACTGGTTTTGCATCTACGGACATAGATCGCCACATCCGTCGACATCTTCGGCCAATAATATCTGGCGGCTTCCCTACCCAGTGTGCGACTGATCCCCATGTGTCAAGCCGTGGGATCATCCTGACACCTCTGTAGAATTTCTTTTCTCTCTGTTTTAGTTACTACCCTCTTCCACGCATCTGCTCCATCCAATTCAGTGCATCAGGCACCAGATGCTCCTTTCCCTTCCTGTGAATAATTTCGAACGGGTATTGCTGAAGTCGCACGGCACACCTAGCCAAGCGTCCCATCGGATCCTGGAGGTGATTCAACCACACAAGTGAGTAAAGATCTGTGATTACCAAAAACTTGGCTCCTTCCACGTATGGCCGCAATTTTTCCACTGCCGAAATTACCGCCAGACACTCCTTCTCTGTGGTTGAATACCGTCTTTCCGCTTTTGTCAGGGAACAACTCAGGTAACATATTACCCTCTCTCCATCGGCATACTTCTGCGACAACACCGCCCCCAAGCCTAAGTCCGATGCGTCCGTCTGGATCAAGAAAGGCAGATTGTAATCCGGGCAAGTGAGGATGGGTGCTGTTGATAATTTCACCTTTGCCTGTGTAAAAGTCGTCTCGCAGTCTTGCGTCCACTCGAACTTCTGATTTTTCCTGAGAAGATTCGTCAGTGGTGCCGTCATCGTGGCAAAGTCGGGTATGAACCTCCTGTACCACGAGACCATTCCCATAAACTGGCGTACTCCCTTCACATTGGTAGGTGCAGGGATCTCCATCACACACTTCACCTTGTCGGGATCCACATTCATGCCTTTCTCATCCACGACGTAGCCCAAGAAATTCAATGGTGGGCGGCAGAACTCACAACTTTTCCTTTGAAAGTTTAAGGCCAGCTTTCTCCAAGTGATTAAATACCTCCTTCAAAATTTCCACATGCTTCCCAAAGTCTTGCGTTACCACTATAATATCGTCAAGATACGTGAATACTTACGGTTCCAAGTCTGGACCTAGAGCTTGGTCTATCAGACGTTGCCATGTCGCCGGTGCGTTCTGAAGCCCGAAAGGCATCCGCCGAAACTGAAACAAGCTACGATATGGAACAGTGAAAGCTGTGTGTTTCCGGGACTGTTTTGCCATAGGCACTTGCCAATACGCGGATTTAACATCTGGCGATGACAGGTACATGGCATCCCGTAATTTGTTCAGCGTAGCCGACACATATGGCAATGGGTAGGCATCATGTTCGGTGACTGCATTCAGTTTGCGATAGTCCACGCAAAAACGATACTTGCCATCCTTCTTCTTAACTAGGATTATGGGTCAGGCCCAGGGACTAGATGATGGCTCGACTATATCTTGTGCTAGCATTTTGTTCAGCTCGGAATCAACATGTTGCTGAACCGTAGGCAAAACAGGGTAATATCGCTGTTTTATCGGTAGTGCCGAGGTCCGGATGACATGCTCAACTCTATCAGTACATCCAATGCCCTCCCCCATATCCTCAAACTCCTTGTGTACCAGCTGGCTGAGTATACTTTCTTCCTTCTCGGTCAAGTGGCTCCTCGGTTTCAGCTGTTCTGTCCCTCCTCCATCTATCGTTCCGACGAACTCCCACTTCTCCTCTATCAGAGTCAAAACCAGTCCAAACTCTCGCAAAAAATCTGCCCCGAGTATTGAAGGATGTGGAAGTTCCGGGACCACCAGCACTCTTAACCAGTCCACCTTCCCTTCCAGCTTCACCGGTATGGCTACTGTTCCCGCGATTGAGCACCTCTGGTTATTCACCATTCTGGTGGACTGTTGCTCGGATTTCAACAGCTCCACTCCCAGCTGTTTCAAAACCCGCCATCCTTCTCCACCCATCACCGAGTGAGAAGCCTTGAGTCCACAAGCCCAAGGAACTTCTGACCTAAAATTTCCACCTCAATATATGACATATTATCCCTTTGCTTCCTGTTTAGCAAGTAATTGATCTGTGCGCCCTCCGTGGCTTCGTCTTCTGCCGGTTTAGTGCTCAGGGTGCCGCCTACTGAGCACACCGCTCGTTTCCTGACTGTTGGAAAGTAGGGGTTACTGGCCTTACTCTACCGGCACTAACTTGGGAATTGACTCTACCCTGGTTCATATTGGAATGACCCCTGAAATTTCGTCCTGGGCTTTGAGCTCCTCGACAATTAGGGCAAGCTGCCTTCCTCACCCCCAATCGGCCGCAACCATTTCTGAGGTTCTGAGCAAGTTCTGGTCGTATGCCCGACACCTTGGCAATTCCAACAGCGTATTTCTTCTCTCTGTTAGGAAGCGAGGTTTGACCCGGGATTAACTCCCACGTAAGCCAGATCCAGTTCTAGGAGTCGTTGGGATTTCCGCGTAGGGGGTGGCATATACGCTTCCACCGCAACTCGAGTTCCTCCAACGAGCGTCTAACTTTAACAAGACCCGCAATGGTCTTCACGGCTGTCAGCGCCAATTGAGTCTGGTAGAATGGGGCTATGTTCTTGCGGAGGATCTTGAACTTTTCTTCCTCTGAGCAGAGAATGGCACGACGTCAGAACAACCCCTCTATTGCTGACACGAACACGCCACGATGGGTGCTAATTGTAACCCTCCCAGCCTAGGGAGGATGTCCGGCTGAGGCTCCTTTTGGGACCCTGTTCAACTCGTCGAAGACGGGTCGTGGGCTCCACTTGCTCACCCCGAATTCAAGCCTCAAGAGCCGCGAGCAGGACTTGGCTCACCGGATATTACCTACAGCTGTCTTTAAATTCAAAAAGGTATCATAACGGATACCCTTCTTCTTTTATGTCTGACGGCATGGTCATTAGCTCGCAAACTATCAGTAACTTGGTTGCAGACTACTTTTAATCTGCTTATGGAATACCTCTCTGCGACTTCGACATAACTAATTTCAATCACTTAATGGACTCCCCTAAAACGACGTTGGGAATGAAAAACCTATACATCGACACTGCCACTATCGTAAAGCATACATCTCATCTTGAGAATAATTTTCATCCTAGTCCCGATGGATTACCGGTCATAGTTCTAAAGCGTTACGCCGATATTTTTACATATTTTTTTACATATTGACATTTTACATGTTTTTAATAAATACCAAGATAATCGCGAAAATTTGTTTTTTTTACCTTTTACCTTGAATAACTTACGACGCAGGCACGAGACAACTTTTAGAACGCCAAAATGAAGGTATATACGAAAATTCAGCGTATTATCTCTCATTCCGAGGCTGACCTCTTTTTTATGCTATACTGAGTACATGCATACAAACCTGTCATCCCTGTTGGCGCACTTTTTTAATCTACCCATTTCTTCTGGCATTTTTCTAAACCTGAGGAAATATTCGTCTATAGCTCCAATTCACAAAAAAGGAAGTAGAGATGTCGTGCACAATCATAGAACAATCGCCAAATTTCCATGCGTTGCGAAGCTCTTTGAAGCTATAGTTGCCTAGGTGCTATCTTTCCACTCTAAGGCATTTATTTCGCCTTGCCAGTATGGCTTTTTTGAAGGCAAATCTACCACTACTAATCTTTTAAAACTTGCAAATCTAGTCATCTCTGCGATTGAAGAACGTAAACAAGTTCGATAAGCTGGACCATAATATTCTTATATGTAAATTGCATCTTCTTGAATTTAGGTGTGCTTCAAGGCAGCCACCTCAAACCGATTCTTTCCGCTATTTATGTTAACGATCTTATCACTATCACTCCTGGGTCCTCCATTCTACTCTACGCTGATGACGCAATGATTTTCAATATAATATCATCACTTGACGATTGTACAATCCTGCAACGCAATGTGTCAAGTTTTCCTAATTGGTGCACTCTAAGTCGTCTTTCACTAAATGTTGACAAATGCTCAATTATCTCTTTCTCTCATAAATCACGTCCCATTAATTCCAATTACTTATTAAATGACACTCTATTAGTCCGTCCTAATAAAGTTCGTGATTTAGGTGTTCTATTCTATTAAATATACAGGAATTAGTATTCAAAGCGAACAATAGTGAATTTCCAACAAGCGCGCAATAAGAATTTAGTTGTCATCGGAAAACAGTTACATTTTCTATTTTACAAGTTTTATAGGTTTATCGAAACTTTATATTTTAATTGAAGTGAAGTTGCGGTTCAGGTTGTCACGGACCCAGGAGGGGGAAAAACCTGGCCGGGAAGATTCCCCGGCAAGACCATTAGTAAGGGACCAATTGAAAATGCGCCGTACAGAAAAGACAGTATCATGAAACCAGTTCCAGATGCTAACTGAGTTGCCCGATGATGATCCCGGTCCATCGCAAACTAACACCCAGGAGCCCAGAAAGGTGAGAGCCTCTCCACTAACATTCGTCGATTTACAGAGAGATTCCATCATCGCTATGATGGAAAAACTCAAAATTGAAAATTTCGACATCAAAATGATGTAAATAGGCAGGAGGCTGACTGTTCCTCAAGTCAATTGAAGACTTTGAAACAGTTCGGAAACAGATTACCGCCAAAAAGGTAAACTTTTTCACGCATTAAAGAGCAGATCTCCGCCCAGTTAAAATAGTTTTATCAGGCTAGCATGACTTGCAACCTGAATTCGTCAAAAATACACTTCAGCGCGATTATAAGCTACGTTGCTTGGATGTGAAAAAGTTCAAGTGGCAGTCCCAAGCACACGATGATTTCTATTATCTATTCTACTTGGAGAAGGGGACATAGCTAAGTGCATGTAGAGAAATAAAATCAATCATACACACAAGTGAAATGGAGTTACTTCTCTAACAAAAGAACGGCCCCACACAATGTAGGATGTGTCAAATGTATGGACGTGGATCCTCTCATTGTGACCTACCAATGAAATGCATGATATGATACCATGATCTATTGGAGTGCACGCTTATCGACGCAGAGAAGAGAAGTTCAAGTGCTTTAATTGTGGAGCGGCTCATGCCAATGTATTCAGCGCAAGCAATGCATTGAAATTAAAACGAGTCTGGCGGGGAAGAAATCCAGATCTAATTTCCATTAACGCGAAGTTCTGAAATTTAATGTTGGCGATTTTCGAGTCTTGCGCACCCACAAACTTGGCAAAGCACTCATTCAAGCTTCCTTATAAGCTCACATGGAAGCTCAAATCGAAGCTCAAGTCAAAAGCTTTAATACAGTGCTGTGGCCAAGCAATCCACTTCTCAGCCTACAAGAAGCTCTAGTTTACCACGTATTGATTCGTCGGAGGAACTTTTACCTGCTGACGTAATGATCTTGCTAGCACAAGAGTTACTTGAAAGCTTGTCAACTTGCAAAACCAAGATTGATCAATTTAATGTTTTAGTTAAGCTAGCCTGTAAGTTTTTATGCTACTTAATTGTTAAGTCCGTTGCTATGGAATGCTCAAAGCATCAGGAATAAGAAAGATGAAGCATTTGATCCAGCTGTCAACCAGAAAATAGATATTCTCCGGATCACAGAAATATGGTTGACAGTAAGAGATAAAATGTCTTATCCTGACTACTATATTTATAGAGCAGATAGAATTGATAGAATGGGTGGCGGCGTTGCAATCGCTGTACTAAAGTCAATCAAACATAAATTTATTTGAATACCAAAAACGTCAGCAATTTAGGTTCTTGGTATCGAAATCGATAGTTATTTAAAAATATTTGTTTCCTATCTCCCGGGGACAAAATTAAATCCGGAAAAGATCGCCCAGTTTGGAAGAGACTTAAAACGACTCACTAAGGATTAGCGGAGATTTGTACTTTGTGGAGATATGAACGTCTGGCATAGGTACTGGAACTGTAAGTCTTCCAACAAATGAGATCGTATACTATATGAGTTCACGTAGGAGAGAAATCTGTTCATACATTCAACACACAATCCTACGTTTTTCTCCCCTGCGGGCGGGCGCTGGTCCAGTCTTGGACCTGGTTATTAGTGAGGGTTTAGTACCTATTACTACGCCTTTTACGCTGCAGGCTCTTTTATCTCCTCATCTGCCTGTTTCGTTTTCCATTGAAACCCAGACGCAGCAAAAAATATTATTATGCGGGAGAAATATCAATTCAGTGAAACTAACTCGTGCGTGTTTCGAGAATTCGAGTATTTCGCTAAGCGAACTTAACTTAAGCAGTATAAACAGCTCTGATCAAATAGATGTGCTTACGGCACAATTAACTAGAACTGTGTTTTCTGAAGAAGAAGTGTAAGAAAAGAAAGAAAAGTGTAAGATTACAAATCTTTGAGATCGACCTGTTCACGAAGTCTCTTATACAGCAACGTAACACTATCAGGCGTAGATGACAGGCTTAATTCTAAAAAGGATCCTCATGCTACGTAACAGCCGGTGGAATAAATCTTGACAGTAAAATCTTCAAAATCTTGACCATGTCTGGCAGCAGTTCTGGAGATTGAATGAAATATTCAGGAAAAATGCTTCCAATCAAATCTCCATTCCCCACAACAAAGACAACAAA
>OX376373.1:124843536-125080440 GCA_947369275.1 Nemotelus nigrinus | reverse complement strand
CCTCCCTCATCCCCTCCTCCCTCAGTCTCTCCTCCCTCAGCCCTTCTTCTCTCAGCCCCTCCTCCCTCAGCCCCTCCTCCATCAGCCCCTCCTCCTTCAGCCCTTCCTCCCTCATCCCCTCCTCCGTCAGACACTCCTCCTTCAGCCCCTCCTCCCTCAGCCCGTCCTTCCTCAACCTCTCCTCCCTCAGCCCCTCCTCCCTCAGCCCCTCTTCCCTCCGCCCCTCCTCCCTCAGCCCTTCCTCCTTCAGCCCCTCCTCCCTCAGCCCCCCCTCCCTCAGCCCCTCCTCCCTCAGCTTCTCCTCCCTCAGTCTCTCCTCCCTCAGCCCATCCTCTCTCAGACCTTCCTCTCTCAGACCTTCCTCCCTCAGCCCCTCCTCCCTCAGCCCTCCTCCCTCAGCCTTTCCTACCTCAGCGCCTCCTCTCTCCGCCCCTCCTCCCTCAGCCCCTCCTCCTTCAGCTCCTCCTCCCTCAGCCCTTTCTCTCTCAGACAATCCTCCCTCAGCCCCTCCTCCCTCAGCCCCTCCTCTATCAGTCCCTCCTCCCTCAGCCCCTCCTCCCTCAGCTTCTGCTTCTTCAGCCCTTCGTCCCTCAGCCCTTCCTTTCTCAGACCTTCTTCCCTCAGCCCCTCTTCCCTCAGCACCTCCTCCTTCAGCCCTTCCTCCCTCAGCCCTTCCTCCCTCAGCCCTTCCTCCCTCAGCCCTCTTCCCTAAGTCCCTCCTCCCTCAGCCCCGCCTCCCTCAGCCCTTCCTCCCTCAGTCCCTCCTCCCTCAGCTCCGCTTCCCTCAGCCCCTCCTCCCTCTGCCCCTCCTCCCTCAGCCTCTCCTCCCTCAGCCCTTCCTCTCTCAGACCCTCCTCCCTCAGTCCTCCTCCCTCAGTCCCTCCTCCCTCAGCCCCTTCTTCCTCAGCCCTTCCTCCCTCAGACACTTCTCCCTCAGCCCCTCCTCAATCATCCCCTTCTCCCTCAGTCCTTCCTCCCTCAGCCCTTCCTCCCTCAATCTCTCCTCCCTCAGCCCCTCCTCCCTCAGCCCCGCCTCCCTCAGCTCGGCCTTCCTCAGCCCCTCCTCCCTCTGCCCCTCCTCCCTCAGCCTCTCCTCCCTCAGCCCTTCCTCTCTCAGACCCTCCTCCCTCAGTCCCTCCTCCCTTAGTCCCTCCTCCCTCAGCCCCTTCTTCCTCAGCCCTTCCTCCCTCAGACACTTCTCCCTCAGCCCCTCCTCAATCATCCCCTTCTCCCTCAGTCCTTCCTCCCTCAGCCCCTCCTCCCTCAATCTCTCCTCCCTCAACCCCTCCTCCCTCCGCCCCTTCTTCCTCAATCTCTCCTCCCTCAGCCCCTCCTCCCTCAGCCCCTCCTCCCTCAGCTCCGCCTCCCTCAGCCCCTCCTCCCTCAGCCCCTCCTCCCTCAATCTCTCTTCCCTCAGCCCCTCCTCCCTCAGCCCCTCCTCCCTCAGCTCCGCCTCCCTCAGCCCCTCCTCAATCTGCCCCTCCTCCCTCAGCCTCTCCTCCCTCAGCCCTTCCTCTCTCAGAGCCTCCTCCCTCAGTCCCTCCTCCCTTAGTCCCTCCTCCCTCAGCCCCTCCTTCCTCAGCCCTTCCTCCCTCAGACACTCCTCCCTCAGCCCCTCCTCAATCATCCCCTCCTCTCTCAGCCCCTCCTCCCTCAGCCCCTCCTCCCTCCATCTCTCTTCCCTCAAGTCCTCCTCCCTCAGCCCCTCCTCCCTCAGCTCCACCTCCCTCAGCCCCTCCTCCCTCTGCCCCTCCTCCCTCAGTCTCTCCTCCCTCAGCCTTTCCTCTCTCAGACCCTGCTCCCTCAGTCCCTCCTCCCTCAGTCCCTCCTCCCTAAGCCCCTCCTTCCTCAGCCCTTCCTCCCTCAGACACTCCTCCCTCAGCCCCTCCTCAATCATCCCTTCCTCCCTCAGCCCCTCCTCCCTCAGCCCCTCCTCCCTCAATCTCTCCTCCCTCAGCCCCTCCTCCCTCAGCCCCTCCTCCCTCAGCTCCGCTTCCCTCAGCCCCTCCTCCCTCTGCCCCTCCTCCCTCAGCCTCTCCTCCCTCAGCCCTTCCTCTCTCATACCCTCCTCCCTCAGTCCCTCCTCCCTCAGTCCCTCCTCCCTCAGCCCCTCCTTCCTCAGCCCTTCCTCCCTCAGACACTCCTCCCTCAGCCCCTCCTCAATCATATCCTCCTCCCTCAGCCCCTCCTCCCTCAGCCCCTCCTCCCTCAATCTCTCCTCCCGCAGCCCCTCCTCCCTCAGCCCCTCCTCCCTCAGCCCCTCCTCCCTCATCCCCCTCTCCCTCAGTTTCACCTCCCTCAGCCTTTCCTCTCTCAGACCCTCCTCCCTCAGCCCCTCCTCCCTCAGCCCCTCCTCCCTCAGCGCCTCCGCCACTCCTCCCTCAGCCCATAATCCTTCAGCCCCTCCTCCCTCAGCCCCTCCTCCCTCAGCTCCGACTCCCTCAGCCCCTCCTCCCTCTGCCCTTCCTCCCTCAGCCCCTCCTCCCTCAGCCCCTCCTCCCTCAGACCCTCCTCCCTCAGTCACTCCTCCCTCAAACCCTCCACCTCCAGCCCCTCCTTCCTCAGCCCCTCCTTCCTCAGCCCTTCCTCCCTCAGACACTCCTCCCTCACCCCCTTATCCCTCAGCCCCACCCTCCCTCAGTCTCTCCTCCCGCAGCTCCTCCTCTCTCAGACCCACTTCCCTCAGCCCTTCCTTCCTCAGCCCCTCCTCCCTCAGACACTCCTTCTTCAGCCCCTCCTCCCTCATCCCCTCCTCCGTCAGTCTCTCCTCCCTCAGCCCTTCTTCTCTCAGACCCTCCTCCCTCAGCCCCTCCTCCTTCAGCCCCTCTTCCCTCAGCCCTCCTCCCTCAGACCCTCTTCCCTCAGCCCCTCCTCCCTCCGCCCCTCCTCCGTCAGCCCCTCCTCCTTCAGCTCCTCCTCCCTAAGCCCCTCCTCCCTCAGCCCCTCCTCCCTCAATCTCTCCTCCCTCAGCCCCTCCTCCCTCAGCCACTCCTCCCTCAGCTCCGCCTCCCTCAGCCCCTCCTCCCTCTGCCCCTCCTCCCTCAGCCTCTCCTCCCTCAGCCCTTCCTCTCTCAGACCCTCCTACCTCAGTCCCTCCTCCCTCAGTCCCTCCTCCCTCAGTCCCTCCTCCCTCAGCCCCTCCTTCCTCAGCCCTTCCTCCCTCAGACACTTCTCCCTCAGCCCCTCCTCAATCTTTTCCTCCTCCCTCAGCCCCTCCTCCCTCAGCCCCTCCTCCCTCAATCTCTCTTCCCTCAGCCCCTCCTCCCACAGCCCCTCCTCCCTCAGCTCCGCCTCCCTCAGCCCCTCCCCCCTCAGCCCCTCCTCCCTCAATCTCTCCTCCCTCATCCCCTCCTCCCTCAGCCCCTCCTCCCTCAGCTCCGCTTCCCTCAGCCCCTCCTCCCTCTGCCCCTCCTCCCTCAGCCTCTCCTCCCTCAGCCCTTCCTCTCTCAGACCCTCCTCCCTCAGTCCCTCCTCCCTCAGTCCCTCCTTTCTCAGCCCCTCCTTCCTCAGCCCTTCCTCCTTCAGCCCCTCCTCCCTCAGCCCCTCCTCCCTCCGCCCCTCCTCCCTCAGCCCCTCCTCCCTCAGCCCCTCCTCCCTCAATCTCTCCTTCCTCAGCCCCTCCTCCCTCAGCCCCTCCTCCCTCAGCCCTTCCTCCCTCATCCCCCCCTCCCTCAGTCTCACCTCCCTCAGCCTTTCCTCTCTCAGACCCTCCTCCCTCAGCCCCTCCTCCCTCAGCCCCTCCTCCCTGAATTTCTCCTCCCTCAGCACCTCCTCCCTCAGCCCCTCCTCCCTCAGCTCCGCCTCCCTCAGCCCCTCCTCCCTCAGACCCTCCTCCCTCAGACCCTCCTCCCTCAGCCCATCCTCCCTCAGTCTCACCTCCCTCAGCGCTTCCTCTCTCAGACCCTCCTCCCTCAGCCCCTCCTCCCTCAGCCCCTCCACCCTCAGCCCCTCCTCCCTCAGCGCCTCCTCCCTCTGCCACTCCTCCCTCAGCCCCTACTCCTTCAGCCCCTCCTCCCTCAGGCCCTCCTCCCTAAGCCCCTCCTCCCTCAGCCCCTCCTCCCTCAGCCCCTCTTCCCTAAGTCTCTCCTCCCTCAGCCCTTCCTCTCTCAGACAATCCTCCCTCAGCCCCTATACCCTCAGCCCCTCCTCCCTCAGCCCCTCCTCCCTCAGCCCCTCCTCCCTCAGCCCCTCCTCCCTCAGCCCCTCTTCCTCCGCCCCCCCTCCCTCAGCCCCTCCTCCCTCAGACCCTCCTCCCTCAGTCCCTCCTCCCTCAGTCCATCCTCCCTCAGCCCCTCCTTCCTCAGCCCTTCCTCCCTCAGACCCTCCTCCCTCAGACCCTCCTCCCTCAGCCCCTCCTACCTCTGCCCCTCCTCCGTCAGGTGCTCCTCCTTCAACCCCTCCTCCCTCAGCCCCTCCTCCCTCAGCCCCTCCTCCCTCAGCCCCTCCTCCCTCAGCCCATCCTCCCTCAGTCTCACCTCCCTCAGCCCTTCCTCTCTCAGACCCTCCTCCCTCAGCCCCTCCTCCCTCAGCCCCTCCACCCTCAGCCCCTCCTCCCTCAGCGCCTCCTCCCTCTGCCACTCCTCCCTCAGCCCCTACTCCTTCAGCCCCTCCTCCCTCAGCCCCTCCTCCCTAAGCCCCTCCTCTCTCAGCCCCTCCTCCCTCAGCCCCTCTTCCCTAAGTCTCTCCTCCCTCAGCCCTTCCTCTCTCAGACAATCCTCCCTCAGCCCCTCCACCCTCAGCCCCTCCTCCCTCAGCCCCTCCTCCCTCAGCCCCTCCTCCCTCAGCCCCTCTTCCTCCGCCCCTCCTCCCTCAGCCCCTCCTCCCTCAGCCCCTCCTCCCTCAGCACCTCCTACCTCAGCCCCTCCTCCCTCAGCCCCTTCTCCCTCAGTCTCTCCTCCCTCAGCCCTTTCTCTCTCAGAACCTCCTCCCTCAGTCCCTCCTCCCTCAGTCCCTCCTCCCTCAGCCCCTCCTCCCTCAGCCCCTTCTCCCTCAGCGCCTCCTCCTTCAGCCCCTAATCCCTCAGTCTCTCCTCCCTCAGCCCTTCCTCTCTCAGACAATGCTCCCTCAGCCCCTCCTCCAAGAGCCCCTCCTCTCCCAGTCCCCCCTCCCTCAGCCCCTCCTCCCTCAGCTTCTGCTTCTTCAGCCCTTCCTCCCTCAGCCCTTCCTTTCTCAGACCCTCTTCCCTCAGCCCCTCTTCCCTCAGCACCTCCTCCCTCAGCCCTTCCTCCCTCAGCCCTTCCTCCCTCAGCCCTTCCTCCCTCAGCCCTCTTCCCTCAGTCTCTCCTCCCTTATCCCCGCCTCCCTCAGCCCCTCCTCCCTCAGTCCCTCCTCCCTCAGCTCCGCCTCCCTCAGGCTTTCCTCCCTCTGCCCCTCCTCCCTCAGCCCCTCCTCCCTCAGCCCCTCCTCCCTCAATCTCTCCTCCCTCAGCCCCTCCTCCCTCAGCCCCTCCTCCTTCAGCCCCTCCTCCCTCATCCCCTCCTCCCTCAGACACTCCTCCCTCAGCCCCTCCTCCCTCAGCCCGTCCTTCCTCAACATCTCCTCCCTCAGCCCCTCCTCCCTCAGCCCCTCCTGCCTCCGCCCCTCTTTCCTCAGCCCTTCCTCCTTCAGCCCCTCCTCCCTCAGCCCCTCCTCCCTCAGCCCCTCCTCTCTCAGCCCCTCCTCCCTCAGTCTCTCCTTCCTCAGCCCATCCTCTCTCAGACCTTCCTCCCTCAGCCCTTCCTCCCTCAGACACTCCTCCTTCAGTCCCTCCTCCCTCATCCCCTCCTCCCTCAGTCTCTCCTTTCTCAGCCCTTCCTCTCTCAGACCCTCCTCCCTCAGCCCCTCCTCCCTCAGCCCGTCCTCCCTCAGCCCCTCCTCCCTCAGCCCGTCCTCCCTCAGCCTCTCCTCCCTAAGCCCCTCCTCCCTCAGCCCCTCCTCCCTCCGCCCCTCCTCCCTCAGCCCCTCCTCCCTCAGCCCCTCCTCCCTCAGCATCTCCTCCCCCAGCCCCTCCTCCCTCAGCCCCTCTTCCCTCAGCACCTCCTCCCTCAGCCCTTCCTCCCTCAGCCCTTCCTCTTTCAGACCTTCCTCCCTCAGCCCCTCCTCCCTCAGCCCTCCTCCCTCAGCCCCTCCTCCCTCAGCGCCTCCTACCTCAGCCTCTCCTCCCTAAGCCCCTCCTCCCACAGCCCCTCCTCCCTCCGCCCCTCCTCCCTCAGTTCCTCCTTCCTCAGCCCCTCCTCCCTCAGCCCCTCCTCCCTCAGCCCCTCCTCCCACAGCCCTTCCTCCCTCAGCCCCTCCTCCCTCAGCCCCTCCTCCCTCAGCGCCTCCTCCCTCCGCCACTCCTCCCTCAGCCCCTCCTCCCTCAGCCCCACCCTCCCTCAGTCTCTCCTACCGCAGCTCCTCCTCTCTCAGAACCACTTCCCTCAGCCATTCCTTCCTCAGCCCTTCCTCCCTCAGACTTTCCTTCTTCAGAATCTCCTCCCTCATCCCCTCCTCCGTCAGTCTCTCCTCCCTCAGCCCTTCTTCTCTCAGACCCTCCTCCCTCAGCCCCTCCTCCTTCAGCCCCTCCTCCCTCAGCCCCTCCTCCCTCAGACCCTCCTCCCTCAGCCCCTCCTACCTCCGCCCCTCCTCCGTCAGCCCCTCCTCCTTCAGCCCCTCTTCCCTCAGCACCTCCTCCCTCAGCCCCTCCTCCCTCAGCCCCTCCTCCCTCAGCCCTTCCTCTCTCAGACCCTCCTCCCTCAGCCCCTCCTCCCTCAGCCCCTCCTCCCTCAGCCCCTCCTCCCTCAGCGCCTCCTCCCTCCGCCACTCCTCCCTCAGCCCCTCCTCCTTCAGCCCCTCCTCCCTCAGCCCCTCCTCCTTTAGCCCCTCCTCCCTCAGCCCCTCCTCCCTCAGCATATCCTCCCTCAGCCCCTCCTCCCTCAGCCCCTCTTCCCACAGCACCTCCTCCCTCAGCCCTTCCTCCCTCAGCCCTTCCTCTTTCAGACCTTCCTCCCTCAGCCCCTCCTCCCTCAGCCCCTCCTCCCTCAGCACCTCCTACCTCAGCCCCTCCTCCCTCAGCCCCTTCTCCCTCAGTCTCTCCTCCCTCAGCCCTTTCTCTCTCAGACCCTCCTCCCTCAGTCCCTCCTTCCTCAGTCCCTCCTCCCTCAGCCCCTCCTCCTTCAGCCCCTCCTCCCTCATCCCCTCCTCCCTCAGACACTCCTCCCTCAGCCCCTCCTCCCTCAGCCCGTCCTTCCTCAACATCTCCTCCCTCAGCCCCTCCTCCCTCAGTCCCTCTTGCCTCCGCCCCTCTTTCCTCAGCCCTTCCTCCTTCAGCCCCTCCTCCCTCAGCCCCTCCTCCCTCAGCCCCTCCTCCCTCAGCCCCTCCTCCCTCAGTCTCTCCTTCCTCAGCCCATCCTCTCTCAGCCCCTCCTCCCTCAGCCCCTCCTCCCTCAGCCCCTCCTCCCTCAGCCCCTCTTCCTCCGCCCCTCCTCCCTCAGCCCCTCCTCCCTCAGCCCCTCCTCCCTCAGCACCTCCTACCTCAGCCCCTCCTCCCTCAGCCCCTTCTCCCTCAGTCTCTCCTCCCTCAGCCCTTTCTCTGTCAGACCCTCCTCCCTCAGTCCCTCCTCCCTCAGTCCCTCCTCCCTCAGCCCCTCCTCCCTCAGCCCCTTCTCCCTCAGCGCCTCCTCCTTCAGCCCCTAATTCCTCAGTCTCTCCTCCCTCAGCCCTTCCTCTCTCAGACAATGCTCCCTCAGCCCCTCCTCCAAGAGCCCCTCCTCTCCCAGTCCCCCCTCCCTCAGCCCCTTCTCCCTCAGCTTCTGCTTCTTCAGCCCTTCCTCCATCAGCCCTTCCTTTCTCAGACCCTCTTCCCTCAGCCCCTCTTCCCTCAGCACCTCCTCCCTCAGCCCTTCCTCCCTCAGCCCTTCCTCCCTCAGCCCTTCCTCAATCAGCCCTCTTCCCTCAGTCTCTCCTCCCTTAGCCCCGCCTCCCTCAGCCCCTCCTCCCTCAGTCCCTCCTCCCTCAGCTCCGCCTCCCTCAGCCTTTCCTCCCTCTGCCCCTCCTCCCTCAGCCCCTCCTCCCTTAATCTCTCCTCCCTCAGCCCCTCCTCCCTCAGCCCCTCCTCCTTCAGCCCCTCTACCCTCATCCCCTCCTCCCTCAGACACTCCTCCCTCAGCCCCTCCTCCCTCAGCCCGTCCTTCCTCAACATCTCCTCCCTCAGCCCCTCCTCCCTCAGCCCCTCCTGCCTCCGCCCCTCTTTCCTCAGCCCTTCCTCCTTCAGCCCCTCCTCCCTCAGCCCCTCCTCCCTCAGCCCCTCCTCCCTCAGCCCCTCCTCCCTCAGTCTCTCCTTCCTCAGCCCATCCTCTCTCAGACCTTCCTCCCTCAGCCCTTCCTCCCTCAGACACTCCTCCTTCAGTCCCTCCTCCCTCATCCCCTCCTCCCTCAGTCTCCTTTCTCAGCCCTTTCTCTCTCAGACCCTCCTCCCTCAGCCCCTCCTCCCTCAGCCCGTCCTCCCTCAGCCCCTCCTCCCTCAGCCCGTCCTCCCTCAGCCTCTCCTCCGTAAGCCCCTCCTCCCTCAGCCCCTCCTCCCTCCGCCCCTCCTCCCACAGCCCCTCCTCCTTCAGCCCCTCTTCCCTCAGCCCCTCCTCCCTCAGCCCCTCCTCCCTCAGCCCCTCCTCCCTCAGCCCCTCCTCCCTCAGTCTCTCCTCCCTCAGCCCTTCCTCTTTCAGACCTTCCTCCCTCAGCCCCTCCTCCCTTAGCCCTCCAACCTCAGCCCCACCTCCCACAGCGCCTCCTCCCTCAGCCTCTCCTCCCTAAGCCCCTCCTCCCTCAGCCCCTCCTCCCTCCGCCCCTCCTCCCTCAGCCCCTCCTCCCTCAGCCCCTCCTCCCTCAGCATCTCCTCCCTCAGCCCCTCCTCCCTCAGCCCCTCTTCCCTCAGCACCTCCTCCCTCAGCCCTTCCTCCCTCAGCCCTTCCTCTTTCAGAACTTCCTCCCTCAGCCCCTCCTCCCTCAGCCCTCCTCCCTCAGCCCCTATTCCCTCAGCGCCTCCTCCCTCAGCCTCTCCTCCCTAAGCCCCTCCTCCCACAGCCCCTCCTCCCTCCGCCCCTCCTCCCTCAGCCCCTCCTCCCTCAGCCCCTCCTCCCTCAGCCCCTCCTCCCTCAGCCCCTCCTCCCTCAGCCCTTCCTCCCTCAGCCCCTCCTCCCTCAGCCCCTCCTCCCTCAGCGCCTCCTCCCTCCGCCACTCCTCCCTCAGCCACTCCTCTCTCAGCCCCACCCTCCCTCAGTCTCTCCTCCCGCAGCTCCTCCTCTCTCAGAACCACTTCCCTCAGCCATTCCTTCCTCAGCCCTTCCTCCCTCAGACTTTCCTTCTTCAGAATCTCCTCCCTCATCCCCTCCTCCGTCAGGCTCTCCTCCCTCAGCCCTTCTTCCCTCAGACCCTCCTCCCTCAGCACCTCCTCCCTCAGCCCCTCCTCTCTCAGCCCCTCCTCCCTCAGCCCCTCCTCCCTCAGCCCTTCCTCTCTCAGACCCTCCTCCCTAAGCCCCTCCTCCCTCAGCCCCTCCTCCCTCAGCCCCTCCTCCCTCAGCGCCTCCTCCCTCCGCCACTCCTCCCTCAGCCCCTCCTCCTTCAGCCCCTCCTCCCTCAGCCCCTCCTCCTTCAGCCCCTCCTCCCTCAGCCCCTCCTCCCTCAGCATCTCCTCCCTCAGCCCCTCCTCCCTCAGCCCCTCTTCCCTCAGCACCTCCTCCCTCAGCCCTTCCTCCCTCAGCCCTTCCTCTTTCAGACCTTCCTCCCTCAGCCCCTCCTCCCTCAGCCCTCCTCCCTCAGCCCCTCCTCCCTCAGCGCCTCCTCCCTCAGCCTCTCCTCCCTAAGCCCCTACTCCCACAGCCCCTCCTCCCTCCGCCCCTCCTCCCTCAGCCCCTCCTCCCTCAGCCCCTCCTCCCTTAATCTCTCCTCCCTCAGCCCCTCCTCCCTCAGCCCCTCCTCCCTCAGCCCCTCCTCCCTCAGCACCGCCTCCCTCAGCCCCTCCTCCCTCTGCCCCTCCTCCCTCAGTCTCTCCTCCCTCAGATCTTCCTCTCTCAGACCCTCCTCCCTCAGTCCCTCCTCCCTCAGTCCCTCCTCCCTCAGCCCCTCCTCCCTCAGCCCCTCCTCCCTCAGCCCCTCTTCCCTCAGCACCTTTCCCTCAGCACCTACTCCCTCAGCCCTTCCTCCCTCAGCCCTTCCTCTTTCAGACCTTCCTCCCTCAGCCCCTCCTCCCTCAGCCCTCCTCCCTCAGCCCCTCCTCCCTCAGCGCCTTCTCCCTCAGCCTCTCCTCCCTAAGCCCCTCCTCCCTCAGCCCCTCCTCCCTCCGCCCCTCCTCCCTCAGCCCCTCCTCCCTCAGCCCCTCCTCCCTCAAACTCTCCTCCCTCAGCCCCTCCTCCCTCAGCCCCTCCTCCCTCAGCTCCGCCTCCCTCAGCCCCTCCTCCCTCTGCCCCTCCTCCCTCAGTCTCTCCTCCCTCAGATCTTCCTCTCTCAGACCCTCCTCCCTCAGTCCCTCCTCCCTCAGACCCTCCTCCCTCAGCACCTCCTTCCTCAGCCCTTCCTCCCTCAGACACTCCTCCCTCAGCCCCTCCTCCCTCAGTCACTCCTCCCTCAGTCCCTCCTCCTTCAGCCCCTGCTCCCTCAGCCCCTCCTCTCTCAGTCCCTCCTCCCTCAGCCCCTCCTCCCTCAGTCTCTCTTCCCTCAGATCTTCCTCTCTCAGACCCTCCTCCCTCAGTCCCTCCTCCCTCAGACCCTCCTCCCTCAGCACCTCCTTCCTCAGCCCTTCCTCCCTCAGACACTCCTCCCTCAGCCCCTCCTCCCTCAGCCCCACCCTCCCTCAGTCTCTCCTCCCGCAGCTCCTCCTCTTTCAGACCCACTTCCCTCAGCCCTTCCTTCCTCAGCCCCTCCTCCCTCAGACACTCCTCCCTCAGCCCCTCCTCCCTCAGCCCCACCCTCCCTCAGCCCCTCCTCCCTCAGCCCCTCCTCCCTCAGCCCCTCCTCCCTCAGCCCTTCCTCCCTCAGCCCCTCCTCCCTCAGCCCCTCCTCCCTCAGCCCCTCCTCCCTCAATCTCTCCTCCCTCAGCCCCTAATCCCTCAGCCCCTCCTCCCTCAGCTCCGCCTCCCTCAGCCCCTCCTCCCTCTGCCCCTCCTCCCTCAGTCTCTCCTCCCTCAGATCTTCCTCTCTCAGACCCTCCTCCCTCAGCCCTTCTCCCTCAGCCCCTCCTCCCTCAGCGCCTCCTCCCTCAGCCTCTCCTCCCTAAGCCCCTCCTCCCTCAGCCCCTCTCCCCTCCGCCCCTCCTCCCTCAGCCCCTCCTCCCTCTGCCCCTCCTCCCTCAGTCTCTCCTCCCTCAGATCTTCCTCTCTCAGACCCTCCTCCCTCAGTCCCTCCTCCCTCAGACCCTCCTCCCTCAGCCCTCTTTCCTCAGCCCTTCCTCCCTCAGACACTCCTCCCTCAGCCCCTCCTCCCTCAGCCCCACCCTCCCTCAGTCTCTCCTCCCGCAGCTCCTCCTCTCTCAGACCCACTTCCCTCAGCCCTTCCTTCCTCAGCCCCTCCTCCCTCAGCCCCTCCTCCCTCAGTCCCTCCTCCCTCAGTCCCTCCTCCTTCAGCCCCTGCTCCCTCAGCCCCTCCTCTCTCAGTCCCTCCTCCCTCAGCCCCTCCTCCCTCAGTCTCTCTTCCCTCAGATCTTCCTCTCTCAGACCCTCCTCCCTCAGTCCCTCCTCCCTCAGACCCTCCTCCCTCAGCACCTCCTTCCTCAGCCCTTCCTCCCTCAGACACTCCTCCCTCAGCCCCTCCTCCCTCAGCCCCACCCTCCCTCAGTCTCTCCTCCCGCAGCTCCTCCTCTTTCAGACCCACTTCCCTCAGCCCTTCCTTCCTCAGCCCCTCCTCCCTCAGACACTCCTCCCTCAGCCCCTCCTCCCTCAGCCCCACCCTCCCTCAGCCCCTCCTCCCTCAGCCCCTCCTCCCTCAGCCCCTCCTCCCTCAGCCCTTCCTCCCTCAGCCCCTCCTCCCTCAGCCCCTCCTCCCTCAGCGCCTCCTCCCTCCGCCACTCCTCCCTCAGCCACTCCTCCCTCAGCCCCACCCTCCCTCAGTCTCTCCTCCCGCAGCTCCTCCTCTCTCAGAACCACTTCCCTCAGCCATTCCTTCCTCAGCCCTTCCTCCCTCAGACTTTCCTTCTTCAGAATCTCCTCCCTCATCCCCTCCTCCGTCAGGCTCTCCTCCCTCAGCCCTTCTTCCCTCAGACCCTCCTCCCTCAGCACCTCCTCCCTCAGCCCCTCCTCTCTCAGCCCCTCCTCCCTCAGCAACTCCTCCCTCAGCCCTTCCTCTCTCAGACCCTCCTCCCTAAGCCCCTCCTCCCTCAGCCCCTCCTCCCTCAGCCCCTCCTCCCTCAGCGCCTTCTCCCTCCGCCACTCCTCCCTCAGCCCCTCCTCCTTCAGCCCCTCCTCCCTCAGCCCCTCCTCCTTCAGCCCCTCCTCCCTCAGCCCCTCCTCCCTCAGCATCTCCTCCCTCAGCCCCTCCTCCCTCAGCCCCTCTTCCCTCAGCACCTCCTCCTTCAGCCCTTCCTCCCTCAGCCCTTCCTCTTTCAGACCTTCCTCCCTCAGCCCCTCCTCCCTCAGCCCTCCTCCCTCAGCCCCTCCTCCCTCAGCGCCTCCTCCCTCAGCCTCTCCTCCCTAAGCCCCTCCTCCCACAGCCCCTCCTCCCTCCGCCCCTCCTCCCTCAGCCCCTCCTCCCTCAGCCCCTCCTCCCTCAATCTCTCCTCCCTCAGCCCCTCCTCCCTCAGCCCCTCCTCCCTCAGCACCGCCTCCCTCAGCCCCTCCTCCCTCTGCCCCTCCTCCCTCAGTCTCTCCTCCCTCAGATCTTCCTCTCTCAGACCCTCCTCCCTCAGTCCCTCCTCCCTCAGTCCCTCCTCCCTCAGCCCCTCCTCCCTCAGCCCCTCCTCCCTCAGCCCCTCTTCCCTCAGCAACTTCTCCCTCAGCCCTTCCTCCCTCAGCCCTTCCTCTTTCAGACCTTCCTCCCTCAGCCCCTCCTCCCTCAGCCCTCCTCCCTCAGCCCCTCCTCCCTCAGCGCCTCCTCCCTCAGCCTCTCCTCCCTAAGCCCCTCCTCCCTCAGCCCCTCCTCCCTCCACCCCTCCTCCCTCAGCCCCTCCTCCCTCAGCCCCTCCTCCCTCAATCTCTCCTCCCTCAGCCCCTCCTCCCTCAGCCCCTCCTCCCTCAGCTCCGCCTCCCTCAGCCCCTCCTCCCTCTGCCCCTCCTCCCTCAGTCTCTCCTCCCTCAGATCTTCCTCTCTCAGACCCTCCTCCCTCAGTCCCTCCTCCCTCAGACCCTCCTCCCTCAGCACCTCCTTCCTCAGCCCTTCCTCCCTCAGACACTCCTCCCTCAGCCCCTCCTCCCTCAGCCCCACCCTCCCTCAGTCTCTCCTCCCGCAGCTCCTCCTCTTTCAGACCCACTTCTCTCAGCCCTTCCTTCCTCAGCCCCTCCTCCCTCAGACACTCCTTCTTCAGAACCTCCTCCCTCATCCCCTCCTCCGTCAGCGCCTCCTCCCTCAGCCTCTCCTCCCAAAGCCCCTCCTCCCTCAGCCCCTCCTCCCTCCGCCCCTCCTCCCTCAGCCCCTCCTCCCTCAGCCCCTCCTCCCTCAATCTCTCCTCCCTCAGCCCCTCCTCCCTCAGCCCCTCCTCCCTCAGCTCCGCCTCCCTCAGCCCCTCCTCCCTCTGCCCCTCCTCCCTCAGTCTCTCCTCCCTCAGATCTTCCTCTCTCAGACACTCCTCCCTCAGCCCTCCTCCCTCAGCCCCTCCTCCCTCAGCGCCTCCTCCCTCAGCCTCTCCTCCCTAAGCCCCTCCTCCCTCAGCCCCTCTCCCCTCCGCCCCTCCTCCCTCAGCCCCTCTTCCCTCAGCCCCTCCTCCCTCAATCTCTCCTCCCTCAGCCTCTCTTCCCTCAGCCCCTCCTCCCTCAGCTCCGCCTCCCTCAGCCCCTCCTCCCTCTGCCCCTCCTCCCTCAGTCTCTCCTCCCTCAGATCTTCCTGTCTCAGACCCTCCTCCCTCAGTCCCTCCTCCCTCAGACCCTCCTCCCTCAGCCCCTCCTTTCTCAGCCCTTCCTCCCTCAGACACTCCTCCCTCAGCCCCTCCTCCCTCAGCCCCACCCTCCCTCAGTCTCTCCTCCCGCAGCTCCTCCTCTCTCAGACCCACTTCCCTCAGCCCTTCCTTCCTCAGCCCCTCCTCCCTCAGCCCCTCCTCCCTCAGTCCCTCCTCCCTCAGTCCCTCCTCCTTCAGCCCCTGCTCCCTCAGCCCCTCCTCTCTCAGTCCCTCCTCCCTCAGCCCCTCCTCCCTCAGCCCCTCCTTCTTCAGCCCTTCCTTTCTCAGAGCCTCTTCCCTCAGCCCCTCCTCCCTCAGAACCTCCTCCCTCAGCCCTTCCTCGCTCAGCCCTTCCTAACTCAGCCCTCTTCCCTCAGTCCCTCCTCCCTCAGCCCCGCCTCCCTCAGCCCCTCCTCCCTCAGCTCCGCCTCCCTCAGCCCTTCCTCCCTCTGCCCCTCCTCCCTCAGTCTCTCCTCCCTCAGCCCTTCCTCTCTCAGACCCTCCTCCCTCAGTCATTCCTCCCTCAGTCCCTCCTCCCTCAGCCCCTCCTTCCTCAGCCCTTCCTCCCTCAGACACTCCTCCCTCAGCCCCTCCTCCCTCATCCCTCCTCCCTCAGCCCTTCCTCTCTCAGCCCCTCCTCCCTCAGCCCCTCCTCCTTCAGCCCCTCCTCCTTCAGCCCCTCCTATCTCAGCCCCTCTTCCCTCAGCCCCTCCTCCCTCAGCACCTCCTCCCTCAGCCCCTCCTCCCTCAGCACCTCCTCTCTCCGCCACTCCTCCCTCAGCCCCTCCTCTTTCAGCTTCTCCTCCCTCAGCCCCTCCTCCCTCAGCCCCTCCTCCCTCAGCCCCTTCTCCCTCAGTCTCTCCTCCCTCAGCCCTTCCTCTCTCCGACCTTCCTCCCTCAGCCCCTCCTCCCTCAGACCCTCCTCCCTCAGCCCCTCCTTCCTCAGCCCTTCCTCCCTAAGCCCCTCCTAAATCGTCCCCTCCTCCCTCAATGTCTCCTCCCTCAGCCCCTCCTCCCTCAGCCCCTCCTCCCTCAGCCCCTTCTCCCTCAGTCTCTCCTCCCTCAGCCCTTCCTCTCTCCGACCTTCCTCCCTCAGCCCCTCCTCCCTCAGACCCTCCTCCCTCAGCCCCTCCTCCCTCAGCCCCTCCTCCCTCAGCATCTCCTCCCTCAGCCCCTCCTCCCTCAGCCCCTCTTCCCTCAGCACCTCCTCCCTCAGCCCTTCCTCCCTCAGCCCTTCCTCTTTCAGAACTTCCTCCCTCAGCCCCTCCTCCCTCAGCCCTCCTCCCTCAGCCCCTCCTCCCTCAGCGCCTCCTCCCTCAGCCTCTCCTCCCTAAGCCCCTCCTCCCACAGCCCCTCCTCCCTCCGCCCCTCCTCCCTCAGCCCCTCCTCCCTCAGCCCCTCCTCCCTCAGCCCCTCCTCCCTCAGCCCCTCCTCCCTCAGCCCTTCCTCCCTCAGCCCCTCCTCCCTCAGCCCCTCCTCCCTCAGCGCCTCCTCCCTCCGCCACTCCTCCCTCAGCCCCTCCTCCCTCAGCCCCACCCTCCCTCAGTCTCTCCTCCCGCAGCTCCTCCTCTCTCAGAACCACTTCCCTCAGCCATTCCTTCCTCAGCCCTTCCTCCCTCAGACTTTCCTTCTTCAGAATCTCCTCCCTCATCCCCTCCTCCGTCAGGCTCTCCTCCCTCAGCCCTTCTTCCCTCAGACCCTCCTCCCTCAGCACCTCCTCCCTCAGCCCCTCCTCTCTCAGCCCCTCCTCCCTCAGCCCCTCCTCCCTCAGCCCTTCCTCTCTCAGACCCTCCTCCCTAAGCCCCTCCTCCCTCAGCCCCTCCTCCCTCAGCCCCTCCTCCCTCAGCGCCTCCTCCCTCCGCCACTCCTCCCTCAGCCCCTCCTCCTTCAGCCCCTCCTCCCTCAGCCCCTCCTCCTTCAGCCCCTCCTCCCTCAGCCCCTCCTCCCTCAGCATCTCCTCCCTCAGCCCCTCCTCCCTCAGCCCCTCTTCCCTCAGCACCTCCTCCCTCAGCCCTTCCTCCCTCAGCCCTTCCTCTTTCAGACCTTCCTCCCTCAGCCCCTCCTCCCTCAGCCCTCCTCCCTCAGCCCCTCCTCCCTCAGCGCCTCCTCCCTCAGCCTCTCCTCCCTAAGCCCCTCCTCCCACAGCCCCTCCTCCCTCCGCCCCTCCTCCCTCAGCCCCTCCTCCCTCAGCTTCTCCTCCCTTAATCTCTCCTCCCTCAGCCCCTCCTCCCTCAGCCCCTCCTCCCTCAGCTCCGCCTCCCTCAGCCCCTCCTCCCTCTGCCCCTCCTCCCTCAGTCTCTCCTCCCTCAGATCTTCCTCTCTCAGACCCTCCTCCCTCAGTCCCTCCTCCCTCAGTCCCTCCTCCCTCAGCCCCTCCTCCCTCAGCCCCTCCTCCCTCAGCCCCTCTTCCCTCAGCACCTACTCCCTCAGCCCTTCCTCCCTCAGCCCTTCCTCTTTCAGACCTTCCTCCCTCAGCCCCTCCTCCCTCAGCCCTCCTCCCTCAGCCCCTCCTCCCTCAGCGCCTCCTCCCTCAGCCTCTCCTCCCTAAGCCCCTCCTCCCTCAGCCCCTCCTCCCTCCGCCCCTCCTCCCTCAGCCCCTCCTCCCTCAGCCCCTCCTCCCTCAATCTCTCCTCCCTCAGCCCCTCCTCCCTCAGCCCCTCCTCCCTCAGCTCCGCCTCCCTCAGCCCCTCCTCCCTCTGCCCCTCCTCCCTCAGTCTCTCCTCCCTCAGATCTTCCTCTCTCAGACCCTCCTCCCTCAGTCCCTCCTCCCTCAGACCCTCCTCCCTCAGCACCTCCTTCCTCAGCCCTTCCTCCCTCAGACACTCCTCCCTCAGCCCCTCCTCCCTCAGCCCAATCCTCCCTCAGTCTCTCCTCCCGCAGCTCCTCCTCTTTCAGACCCACTTCCCTCAGCCCTTCCTTCCTCAGCCCCTCCTCCCTCAGACACTCCTTCTTCAGAACCTCCTCCCTCATCCCCTCCTCCGTCAGCGCCTCCTCCCTCAGCCTCTCCTCCCTAAGCCCCTCCTCCCTCAGCCCCTCCTCCCTCCGCCCCTCCTCCCTCAGCCCCTCCTCCCTCAGCCCCTCCTCCCTCAATCTCTCCTCCCTCAGCCCCTCCTCCCTCAGCCCCTCCTCCCTCAGCTCCGCCTCCCTCAGCCCCTCCTCCCTCTGCCCCTCCTCCCTCAGTCTCTCCTCCCTCAGATCTTCCTCTCTCAGACCCTCCTCCCTCAGCCCTCCTCCCTCAGCCCCTCCTCCCTCAGCGCCTCCTCCCTCAGCCTCTCCTCCCTAAGCCCCTCCTCCCTCAGCCCCTCCTCCCTCCGCCCCTCCTCCCTCAGCCCCTCTTCCCTCAGCCCCTCCTCCCTCAATCTCTCCTCCCTCAGCCTCTCCTCCCTCAGCCATCCTCCCTCAGCTCCGCCTCCCTCAGCCCCTCCTCCCTCTGCCCCTCCTCCCTCAGTCTCTCCTCCCTCAGATCTTCCTCTCTCAGACCCTCCTCCCTCAGTCCCTCCTCCCTCAGACCCTCCTCCCTCAGCCCCTCCTTCCTCAGCCCTTCCTCCCTCAGACACTCCTCCCTCAGCCCCTCCTCCCTCAGCCCCACCCTCCCTCAGTCTCTCCTCCCGCAGCTCCTCCTCTCTCAGACCCACTTCCCTCAGCCCTTCCTTCCTCAGCCCCTCCTCCCTCAGCCCCTCCTCCCTCAGTCCCTCCTCCCTCAGTCCCTCCTCCTTCAGCCCCTGCTCCCTCAGCCCCTCCTCTCTCAGTCCCTCCTCCCTCAGCCCCTCCTTCCTCAGCCCCTCCTTCTTCAGCCCTTCCTTTCTCAGACCCTCTTCCCTCAGCCCCTCCTCCCTCAGAACCTCCTCCCTCAGCCCTTCCTCGCTCAGCCCTTCCTAACTCAGCCCTCTTCCCTCAGTCCCTCCTCCCTCAGCCCCGCCTCCCTCAGCCCCTCCTCCCTCAGCTCCGCCTCCCTCAGCCCTTCCTCCCTCTGCCCCTCCTCCCTCAGTGTCTCCTCCCTCAGCCCTTCCTCTCTCAGACCCTCCTCCCTCAGTCATTCCTCCCTCAGTCCCTCTTCCCTCAGCCCCTCCTTCCTCAGCCCTTCCTCCCTCAGACACTCCTCCCTCAGCCCCTCCTCCCTCATCCCTCCTCCCTCAGCCCTTCCTCTCTCAGCCCCTCCTCCCTCAGCCCCTCCTCCTTCAGCCCCTCCTCCTTCAGCCCCTCCTATCTCAGCCCCTCTTCCCTCAGCCCCTCCTCCCTCAGCACCTCCTCCCTCAGCCCCTCCTCCCTCAGCACCTCCTCTCTCCGCCACTCCTCCCTCAGCCCCTCCTCTTTCAGCTTCTCCTCCCTCAGCCCCTCCTCCCTCAGCCCCTCCTCCCTCAGCCCCTTCTCCCTCAGTCTCTCCTCCCTCAGCCCTTCCTCTCTCCGACCTTCCTCCCTCAGCCCCTCCTCCCTCAGACCCTCCTCCCTCAGCCCCTCCTTCCTCAGCCCTTCCTCCCTAAGCCCCTCCTAAATCGTCCCCTCCTCCCTCAATGTCTCCTTCCTCCGCCCTTCCTCCCTCAGCCCCTCCGTCCTCAGCCCCTCCTCCCTCAGCCCCTCCTTCCTCAGCACCTCCTCCCTCAGCCCCTGCTCGCTCAGCACCTTCTCCCTCAGCCCTTCCTCCCTCAGCCCTTCCTCTTTCAGACCTTCCTCCCTCAGCCCCTCCTCCCTCAGCCCTCCTCCCTCAGCCCCTCCTCCCTCAGCCCCTCCTCCCTCAATCTCTCCTCCCTCAGCCCCTCCTCCCTCAGCCCCTCCTCCCTCAGCTTCGTCTCCCTTAGCCCCTCCTCCCTCTGCCCCTCCTCCCTCAGTCTCTCCTCCCTCAGATCTTCCTCTCTCAGACCCTCCTCCCTCAGTCCCTCCTCCCTCAGTCCCTCCTCCCTCAGCCCCTCCTTCCTCAGCCCTTCCTCCCTCAGACACTCCTCCCCTCAGCCCTTCCTCCCTCAGCCCCACCCTCCCTCAGTCTCTCCTCCCGCAGCTCCTCCTCTCTCAGACCACTTCCCTCAGCCCTTCCTTCCTCAGCCCCTCCTCCCTCAGACACTCCTTCTTCAGAACCTCCTCCCTCATCCCCTCCTCCGTCAGTCTCTCCTCCCTCAGCCCTTCTTCTCTCAGACCTTCCTCCCTCAGCCCCTCCTCCTTCAGCTCCTCCTGCCTCAGCCCCTCCTCCCTCAGACCCTCCTCCCTTAGTACCTCCTCCCTCAGTCCCTCCTCCCTCAGTCCCTCCTCCTTCAGCCCCTCCTCCCTCAGCCCCTCCTCTCTCAGTCCCTCCTCCCTCAGCCCCTCCTCCCTCAGCCCCTCCTTCTTCAGCCCTTCGTTTCTCAGATCCTCTTCCCTCAGCCCCCTCCTCCCTCAATCTCTCCTCCCTCAGCCTCTCTTCCCTCAGCCCCTCCTCCCTCAGCTCCGCCTCCCTCAGCCCCTCCTCCCTCTGCCCCTCCTCCCTCAGTCTCTCCTCCCTCAGATCTTCCTGTCTCAGACCCTCCTCCCTCAGTCCCTCCTCCCTCAGACCCTCCTCCCTCAGCCCCTCCTTCCTCAGCCCTTCCTCCCTCAGACACTCCTCCCTCAGCCCCTCCTCCCTCAGCCCCACCCTCCCTCAGTCTCTCCTCCCGCAGCTCCTCCTCTCTCAGACCCACTTCCCTCAGCCTTTCCTTCCTCAGCCCCTCCTCCCTCAGCCCCTCCTCCCTCAGTCCCTCCTCCCTCAGTCCCTCCTCCTTCAGCCCCTGCTCCCTCAGCCCCTCCTCTCTCAGTCCCTCCTCCCTCAGCCCCTCCTCCCTCAGCCCCTCCTTCTTCAGCCCTTCCTTTCTCAGAGCCTCTTCCCTCAGCCCCTCCTCCCTCAGAACCTCCTCCCTCAGCCCTTCCTCGCTCAGCCCTTCCTAACTCAGCCCTCTTCCCTCAGTCCCTCCTCCCTCAGCCCCGCCTCCCTCAGCCCCTCCTCCCTCAGCTCCGCCTCCCTCAGCCCTTCCTCCTCTGCCCCTCCTCCCTCAGTCTCTCCTCCCTCAGCCCTTCCTCTCTCAGACCCTCCTCCCTCAGTCATTCCTCCCTCAGTCCCTCCTCCCTCAGCCCCTCCTTCCTCAGCCCTTCCTCCCTCAGACACTCCTCCCTCAGCCCCTCCTCCCTCATCCCTCCTCCCTCAGCCCTTCCTCTCTCAGCCCCTCCTCCCTCAGCCCCTCCTCCTTCAGCCCCTCCTCCTTCAGCCCCTCCTATCTCAGCCCCTCTTCCCTCAGCCCCTCCTCCCTCAGCACCTCCTCCCTCAGCCCCTCCTCCCTCAGCACCTCCTCTCTCCGCCACTCCTCCCTCAGCCCCTCCTCTTTCAGCTTCTCCTCCCTCAGCCCCTCCTCCCTCAGCCCCTCCTCCCTCAGCCCCTTCTCCCTCAGTCTCTCCTCCCTCAGCCCTTCCTCTCTCCGACCTTCCTCCCTCAGCCCCTCCTCCCTCAGACCCTCCTCCCTCAGCCCCTCCTTCCTCAGCCCTTCCTCCCTAAGCCCCTCCTAAATCGTCCCCTCCTCCCTCAATGTCTCCTCCCTCAGCCCCTCCTCCCTCAGCCCCTCCTCCCTCAGCCCCTTCTCCCTCAGTCTCTCCTCCCTCAGCCCTTCCTCTCTCCGACCTTCCTCCCTCAGCCCCTCCTCCCTCAGACCCTCCTCCCTCAGCCCCTCCTCCCTCAGCCCCTCCTCCCTCAGCATCTCCTCCCTCAGCCCCTCCTCCCTCAGCCCCTCTTCCCTCAGCACCTCCTCCCTCAGCCCTTCCTCCCTCAGCCCTTCCTCTTTCAGAACTTCCTCCCTCAGCCCCTCCTCCCTCAGCCCTCCTCCCTCAGCCCCTCCTCCCTCAGCGCCTCCTCCCTCAGCCTCTCCTCCCTAAGCCCCTCCTCCCACAGCCCCTCCTCCCTCCGCCCCTCCTCCCTCAGCCCCTCCTCCCTCAGCCCCTCCTCCCTCAGCCCCTCCTCCCTCAGCCCCTCCTCCCTCAGCCCTTCCTCCCTCAGCCCCTCCTCCCTCAGCCCCTCCTCCCTCAGCGCCTCCTCCCTCCGCCACTCCTCCCTCAGCCCCTCCTCCCTCAGCCCCACCCTCCCTCAGTCTCTCCTCCCGCAGCTCCTCCTCTCTCAGAACCACTTCCCTCAGCCATTCCTTCCTCAGCCCTTCCTCCCTCAGACTTTCCTTCTTCAGAATCTCCTCCCTCATCCCCTCCTCCGTCAGGCTCTCCTCCCTCAGCCCTTCTTCCCTCAGACCCTCCTCCCTCAGCACCTCCTCCCTCAGCCCCTCCTCTCTCAGCCCCTCCTCCCTCAGCCCCTCCTCCCTCAGCCCTTCCTCTCTCAGACCCTCCTCCCTAAGCCCCTCCTCCCTCAGCCCCTCCTCCCTCAGCCCCTCCTCCCTCAGCGCCTCCTCCCTCCGCCACTCCTCCCTCAGCCCCTCCTCCTTCAGCCCCTCCTCCCTCAGCCCCTCCTCCTTCAGCCCCTCCTCCCTCAGCCCCTCCTCCCTCAGCATCTCCTCCCTCAGCCCCTCCTCCCTCAGCCCCTCTTCCCTCAGCACCTCCTCCCTCAGCCCTTCCTCCCTCAGCCCTTCCTCTTTCAGACCTTCCTCCCTCAGCCCCTCCTCCCTCAGCCCTCCTCCCTCAGCCCCTCCTCCCTCAGCGCCTCCTCCCTCAGCCTCTCCTCCCTAAGCCCCTCCTCCCACAGCCCCTCCTCCCTCCGCCCCTCCTCCCTCAGCCCCTCCTCCCTCAGCCCCTCCTCCCTTAATCTCTCCTCCCTCAGCCCCTCCTCCCTCAGCCCCTCCTCCCTCAGCTCCGCCTCCCTCAGCCCCTCCTCCCTCTGCCCCTCCTCCCTCAGTCTCTCCTCCCTCAGATCTTCCTCTCTCAGACCCTCCTCCCTCAGTCCCTCCTCCCTCAGTCCCTCCTCCCTCAGCCCCTCCTCCCTCAGCCCCTCCTCCCTCAGCCCCTCTTCCCTCAGCACCTACTCCCTCAGCCCTTCCTCCCTCAGCCCTTCCTCTTTCAGACCTTCCTCCCTCAGCCCCTCCTCCCTCAGCCCTCCTCCCTCAGCCCCTCCTCCCTCAGCGCCTCCTCCCTCAGCCTCTCCTCCCTAAGCCCCTCCTCCCTCAGCCCCTCCTCCCTCCGCCCCTCCTCCCTCAGCCCCTCCTCCCTCAATCTCTCCTCCCTCAGCCCCTCCTCCCTCAGCCCCTCCTCCCTCAGCTCCGCCTCCCTCAGCCCCTCCTCCCTCTGCCCCTCCTCCCTCAGTCTCTCCTCCCTCAGATCTTCCTCTCTCAGACCCTCCTCCCTCAGTCCCTCCTCCCTCAGACCCTCCTCCCTCAGCACCTCCTTCCTCAGCCCTTCCTCCCTCAGACACTCCTCCCTCAGCCCCTCCTCCCTCAGCCCCACCCTCCCTCAGTCTCTCCTCCCGCAGCTCCTCCTCTTTCAGACCCACTTCCCTCAGCCCTTCCTTCCTCAGCCCCTCCTCCCTCAGACACTCCTTCTTCAGAACCTCCTCCCTCATCCCCTCCTCCGTCAGCGCCTCCTCCCTCAGCCTCTCCTCCCTAAGCCCCTCCTCCCTCAGCCCCTCCTCCCTCCGCCCCTCCTCCCTCAGCCCCTCCTCCCTCAGCCCCTCCTCCCTCAATCTCTCCTCCCTCAGCCCCTCCTCCCTCAGCCCCTCCTCCCTCAGCTCCGCCTCCCTCAGCCCCTCCTCCCTCTGCCCCTCCTCCCTCAGTCTCTCCTCCCTCAGATCTTCCTCTCTCAGACCCTCCTCCCTCAGCCCTCCTCCCTCAGCCCCTCCTCCCTCAGCGCCTCCTCCCTCAGCCTCTCCTCCCTAAGCCCCTCCTCCCTCAGCCCCTCCTCCCTCCGCCCCTCCTCCCTCAGCCCCTCTTCCCTCAGCCCCTCCTCCCTCAATCTCTCCTCCCTCAGCCTCTCCTCCCTCAGCCCCTCCTCCCTCAGCTCCGCCTCCCTCAGCCCCTCCTCCCTCTGCCCCTCCTCCCTCAGTCTCTCCTCCCTCAGATCTTCCTCTCTCAGACCCTCCTCCCTCAGTCCCTCCTCCCTCAGACCCTCCTCCCTCAGCCCCTCCTTCCTCAGCCCTTCCTCCCTCAGACACTCCTCCCTCAGCCCCTCCTCCCTCAGCCCCACCCTCCCTCAGTCTCTCCTCCCGCAGCTCCTCCTCTCTCAGACCCACTTCCCTCAGCCCTTCCTTCCTCAGCCCCTCCTCCCTCAGCCCCTCCTCCCTCAGTCCCTCCTCCCTCAGTCCCTCCTCCTTCAGCCCCTGCTCCCTCAGCCCCTCCTCTCTCAGTCCCTCCTCCCTCAGCCCCTCCTTCCTCAGCCCCTCCTTCTTCAGCCCTTCCTTTCTCAGACCCTCTTCCCTCAGCCCCTCCTCCCTCAGAACCTCCTCCCTCAGCCCTTCCTCGCTCAGCCCTTCCTAACTCAGCCCTCTTCCCTCAGTCCCTCCTCCCTCAGCCCCGCCTCCCTCAGCCCCTCCTCCCTCAGCTCCGCCTCCCTCAGCCCTTCCTCCCTCTGCCCCTCCTCCCTCAGTGTCTCCTCCCTCAGCCCTTCCTCTCTCAGACCCTCCTCCCTCAGTCATTCCTCCCTCAGTCCCTCTTCCCTCAGCCCCTCCTTCCTCAGCCCTTCCTCCCTCAGACACTCCTCCCTCAGCCCCTCCTCCCTCATCCCTCCTCCCTCAGCCCTTCCTCTCTCAGCCCCTCCTCCCTCAGCCCCTCCTCCTTCAGCCCCTCCTCCTTCAGCCCCTCCTATCTCAGCCCCTCTTCCCTCAGCCCCTCCTCCCTCAGCACCTCCTCCCTCAGCCCCTCCTCCCTCAGCACCTCCTCTCTCCGCCACTCCTCCCTCAGCCCCTCCTCTTTCAGCTTCTCCTCCCTCAGCCCCTCCTCCCTCAGCCCCTCCTCCCTCAGCCCCTTCTCCCTCAGTCTCTCCTCCCTCAGCCCTTCCTCTCTCCGACCTTCCTCCCTCAGCCCCTCCTCCCTCAGACCCTCCTCCCTCAGCCCCTCCTTCCTCAGCCCTTCCTCCCTAAGCCCCTCCTAAATCGTCCCCTCCTCCCTCAATGTCTCCTTCCTCCGCCCTTCCTCCCTCAGCCCCTCCGTCCTCAGCCCCTCCTCCCTCAGCCCCTCCTTCCTCAGCACCTCCTCCCTCAGCCCCTGCTCGCTCAGCACCTCCTCCCTCAGCCCTTCCTCCCTCAGCCCTTCCTCTTTCAGACCTTCCTCCCTCAGCCCCTCCTCCCTCAGCCCTCCTCCCTCAGCCCCTCCTCCCTCAGCCCCTCCTCCCTCAATCTCTCCTCCCTCAGCCCCTCCTCCCTCAGCCCCTCCTCCCTCAGCTTCGTCTCCCTTAGCCCCTCCTCCCTCTGCCCCTCCTCCCTCAGTCTCTCCTCCCTCAGATCTTCCTCTCTCAGACCCTCCTCCCTCAGTCCCTCCTCCCTCAGTCCCTCCTCCCTCAGCCCCTCCTTCCTCAGCCCTTCCTCCCTCAGACACTCCTCCCTCAGCCCTTCCTCCCTCAGCCCCACCCTCCCTCAGTCTCTCCTCCCGCAGCTCCTCCTCTCTCAGACCCACTTCCCTCAGCCCTTCCTTCCTCAGCCCCTCCTCCCTCAGACACTCCTTCTTCAGAACCTCCTCCCTCATCCCCTCCTCCGTCAGTCTCTCCTCCCTCAGCCCTTCTTCTCTCAGACCTTCCTCCCTCAGCCCCTCCTCCTTCAGCTCCTCCTGCCTCAGCCCCTCCTCCCTCAGACCCTCCTCCCTTAGCCCCTCCTCCCTCAGTCCCTCCTCCCTCAGTCCCTCCTCCTTCAGCCCCTCCTCCCTCAGCCCCTCCTCTCTCAGTCCCTCCTCCCTCAGCCCCTCCTCCCTCAGCCCCTCCTTCTTCAGCCCTTCGTTTCTCAGATCCTCTTCCCTCAGCCCCTCCTCCCTCAGCACCTCCTCCCTCAGCACTTCCTCGCTCAGCCCTTCCTTACTCAGCCGTCTTCCCTCAGTCCCTCCTCCCTCAGCCCCGCCTCCCTCAGCCCCTTCACCCTCTGCCTCTCCTCCCTAAGCCCCTCCTCCCTCAGCCCCTCCTCCCTCAATCTCCTCCCTCAGCCCCTCCTCCCTCAGCCCCTCCTCCCTCAGCTCCGCCTCCCTCAGCCCCTCCTCCCTCTGCCCCTCCTCCCTCAGTCTCTCCTCCCTCAGCCCTTCCTCTCTCAGACCCTCCTCCCTCAGACCCTCCTCCCTCAGTCCCTCCTCCCTCAGCCCCTCCTTCCTCAGCCCTTCCTCCCTCAGACACTCCTCCCTCAGCCCCTCCTCCCTCATCCCTCCTCCCTCAGCCCTTCCTCTCTCAGCCCCTCCTCCCTCAGCCCCTCCTCCTTCAGCCCCTCCTTCCTCAGCCCCTCTTCCCTCAGCCCCTCCTCCCTCAGCACCTCCTCCCTCAGCCCCTCCTCCCTCAGCACCTCCTCCCTCCGCCACTTCTCCCTCAGCCCCTCCTCTTTCAGCCCCTCCTCCCTCAGCCCCTCCTCCCTCAGCCCCTCCTCCCTCAGCCCCTTCTCCCTCAGTCTCTCCTCCCTCAGCCCTTCCTCTCTCCGACCTTCCTCCCTCAGCCCCACCTCCCTCAGACCCTCCTCCCTCAATCCCTCCTTCCTAAGCCCTTCCTCCCTCAGCCCCTCCTAACTCGTCCCCTCCTCCCTAAGCGCCTCCTCCCTCCGCCCTTCCTCCTTCAGCCAATCCGTCCTCAGCCACTCCTCCCTCAGCCCCTCCTCCCTCAGCACCTCCTCCCTCAGCCCCTGCTCCCTCAGTCTCTCTCTTCCCTCAGCCCTTCCTCTCTCAGACAATCTTCTCTCAGCCCCTCCTCCTTCAGCCCCTCCTCTGTCAGTCCCTCCTCCCTGAGCCCCTCCTCCTTCAGCCCCTCCTCCCTCAGCCCCTCCTCCCTCCGCGCTTCCTACCTCAGCCCCTCCTCCTTCAGCCCCTGCTCCCTCAGCCCCTCCTTCCTCAGCCCCTCCTCCCTCAGCTCCGCCTCCCTCAGCCCCTCCTCCCTCAGCCCCTCCTCCCTCAGCCCCTCCTCCCTCAGTCTCTCCTCCCGCAGCTCCTCCTCTCTCAGACCTTCCTCCCTCAGCCCCTCCTCCCTCAGCCCGTCCTCCCTCAGCACCTCCTCCGTCAGCCCCTGCTCCCTCAGTCTCTCCTCCCTCAGCCCCTCCTCCCTCAGATACTCCTCCTTCAGCCCCTCATAACCTCCTCCCTCAGTCTCTCCTCCCTCAGCCCTTCCTCTCTCAGACCTTCCTCCCTCAGCACCTCCTCCCTCAGCCCCTCCTCCCTCAGCACCTCCTCCCTCCGCCACTCCCTCAGCCCCTCCTCTTTCAGCCCCTCCTCCCTCAGCCCCTCCTCCCTCAGCCCCTCTTCCCTCAGCCCCTTCTCTCTCAGTCTCTCCTCCCTCAGCCCTTCTTCTCTCCGACCTTCCTCCCTCAGCCCCTCCTCCCTCAGACCCTCCTCCCTCAGCCCCTCCTTCCTCAGCCCTTCCTCCCTCAGCCCCTCCTCCCTCGTTTCCTCCTCCCTCAGTCTCTCCTCCCTCAGCCCTTCCTCTCTCAGCCCCTCCTCCTTCAGCCCCTCCTCCCTCAGCCCCTCCTCCCTCAGCCCCTTCTTCCTCAGCCCTTCCTCCCTCAGCCCCTCCTTACTCGTTCCCTCCTCCCTCAGCGCCTCCTCCCTCCGCCCTTCCTCCTTCAGCCCCTCCGTCCTCAGCCCCTCCTCCCTCAGCCCCTCCTTCCTCAGCACCTCCTCCCTCAGCCCCTGCTCCCTCAGTCTCTCCTCCCTCAGCCCCTCCTCCCTCAGATACTCCTCCTTCAGCCCCTCATAACCTCCTCCCTCAGTCTCTCCTCCCTCAGCCCTTCCTCTCTCAGACCTTCCTCCCTCAGCCCCTCCTCCCTCAGCCCGTCCTCCCTCAGCCCCTCCTCCCTCCGCCCCTCCTGTCTCAGCCCCTCCTCCTTCAGCCCCTCCTTCCTCAGCCCCTCTTCCCACAGCCCCTCCTCCCTCAGCACCTCCTCCCTCAGCCCCTCCTCCCTCCGCCACTCCCTCAGCACCTCCTCTTTCAGCTTCTCCTCCCTCAGCCCCTCCTCCCTCAGCCCCTCCTCCCTCAGCCCCTTCTCTCTCAGTCTTTCCTCTCTCAGCCCTTCCTCTCTCCGACCTTCCTCCCTCAGCCCCTCCTCCCTCAGACCCTCCTCCCTCAGCCCCTCCTTCCTCAGCCCTTCCTCCCTCAGCCCCTCCTCCCTCGTCCCCTCCTCCCTCAGTCTCTCCTCTCTCAGCCCTTCCTCTCTCAGCCCCTCCTCCTTCAGCCCCTCCTCCCTCAGCCCCTCCTCCTTCAGCCCCTCCTCCCTCATCCCCTCCTCCCTCAGACACTGCTCCAGCCCCTCCTCCCTCATCTCTTCCTCCCTCAGTCTCTCTTCCCTCAGCCCCTCCTCTTTCAGCCCCTCCTCCCTCAGCCCCTCCTCCCTCAGCCCATCCTCCCTCAGCCCCTCCTCTCTCAGACCCTCCTTCCACAGCCCCCCCTCCCTCAGCCCTTCCTTCCTCAGCCCTTCCTTCCTCAGCCCTTATTCCCTCAGACACTCCTCCCTCAGCCCCTCCTCCCTCAACCCCTCCTCCCTCAGTCTCTCCTCCTCCAGCCCCTCCTCTGTCAGCCCCTCCACCCTCATCTACTCCTCCCTCAGCCCTTCCTCTCTCAGCCCCTCCTCTCTCAGCCCCTCCTCTCTCAGCCCCTCCTCCCTCAGCCCCTCCTCCCTCAGCCCCTCCTCCTTCAGCCCCTCCTCATCAGTCTCTCCTCCCTCAGCCCTTCCTCTCTCAGACCTTCCTCCCTCAGCCCCACCTCCCTCAGCCCGTCCTCCCTCAGCCCCTCCTCCCTCAGCCCCTTATCCCTCAGCCCCTCCTCCCTCCGCCCCTCCTCCCTCAGCCCCTACTCCTTCAGCCCCTCCTCCCTCAGCCCCTCCTCCCTCAGCCCCTCCTCCCTCAGAACCTCCTCCCTTAGCCCCTCCTCCCTCAGCCTCTCTTCCCTCAGCCCTTCCTCTCTCAGACCTTCTTCCCTCAGCCCCTCCTCCCTCAGCCCCTCCTCCCTCAGCCCTTCCTCCCTCAGTGCCTCCTCCCTCCGCCCCGCCTCCCTCAGCCCCTCCTCCTTCCGCCCCTCCTCCTTCAGCCCCTCCTCATTCAGCGCTTCTTCCCTCAGCCCCTCCTCCCTCAGCCCCTCCTCCCTCAGTCCCTCCTCCCTCAGCCCCTACTCCCTCAATCGCTCCTCCCTCAGCCCTCCCTTTCTCAGACCCTCCTCCCTCAGCCCCTCCTCCCTCAGCCCCTCCTCTCTCAGTCCCTCCTCCCTCAGCCCCTCCTCCCTCAGCCCCTCCTTCTTCAGCCCTTCCTCCCTCAGCCCTTCCTTTCTCTAACCCTCTTCCCTCAGCCCCTCCTCCCTCAGCACCTCCTCCCTCAGCCCCTCCTCCCTCAGCACAACCTCCTTCAGCCCCTCCTCCCTCAGTCCCTCCTCCCTCAGCTCCGCCTCCCTCAGCCCCTCCTCCCTCAGCCCCTCCTCCCTCAGCCCCTCCTCCCTCAGCCCCACTCTCCCTCAGTCTCTCTTCCCGCAGCTCCTCCTCTCTCAGACCCACCTCCCTCAGCCCTTCCTTCCTCAGCCCCTCCTCCCTCAGACACTCCTCCTTCAGCCCCTCCTCCCTCATCCCTTCCTCCGTCAGTCTTTCCTATCTCAGCCCTTCTTCTCTCAGACCCTCCTCCCTCAGCCCCTCCTACTTCAGCCCCTCCTCCCTCAGCCCCTCCTCCCTCAGACACTCCTCCCTAAGCACAACCTCCTTCAGCCCCTCCTCCCTCAGTCCCTCCTCCCTCAGCTCCGCCTCCCTCAGCCCCTCCTCCCTCAGCCCCTCCTCCCTCAGCGCCTCCTCCCTCCGCCACTCCTCCCTCAGCCCTTATCCTTCAGCCCCTCCTCCCTCAGCCCCTCCTCCCTCAGCCCCTCCTCCCTCAGCCCCTCCTCCCTCAGCTCCGCCTCCCTCAGCCCCTCCTCCCTCAGCCCCTCCTCCCTCAGCCCCTCCTCCCTCAGCCCCACCCTCCCTCAGTCTCTCTTCCCGCAGCTCCTCCTCTCTCAGACCCAACTCCCTCAGCCCTTCCTTCCTCAGCCCCTCCTCCCTCAGACACTCCTCCTTCAGCCCCTCCTCCCTCATTCTTCCTCCGTCAGTCTTTCCTATCTCAGCCCTTCTTCTCTCAGACCCTCCTCCCTCAGCCCTTCCTTCAGCCCCTCCTCCCTCAGCCCCTCCTCCCTCAGACCCTCCTCCCTCAGCCCCTCCTCCCTCCGCCCCTCCTCCCTCAGCCCCTCCTCCTTCAGCCTCTCCTCCCTCAGCCCTTCCTCTCTCAGCCCCTCCTCCCTCAGCCCCTCCTCCCTCAGCCCCTCCTCCCTCAGCCCCTCCTCCTTCAACCCGTCCTCCCTCATCCCCTCCTCCCTCAGACACTCCTCTTTCAGCTTCTCCTCCCTCATCCCCTCCTCCCTCAGTCTCTCCTCCCTCGACCCTTCCTCTCTCAGAAAATCCTCCTTCAGCCCATCCTCCCTCAGGTCTCTCCTCCCTCAGCCCTTCCTCTCTAGACCCTCTTCCCTCAGCCAATCCTCCCTCAGCCCGTCCTCCCTAAGCCTCTCCTCCCTCAGCCCCTCCTCCCTCAGCCCTTATCCTTCAGCCCCTCCTCCCTCAGCCCCACCTCCCTCAGCCCCTCCTCCCTCAGCCCCTCCTCCCTCAGCCCCTCCTCCTTCAGCCCGTCCTCCCTCATCCCCTCCTCCCTCAGACACTCCTCTTTCAGCTTCTCCTCCCTCATCCCCTCCTCCCTCAGTCTCTCCTCCCTCGACCCTTCCTCTCTCAGACAATCCTCCCTCAGCCCCTCCTCCCTCAGTCTCTCCTCCCTCAGCCCTTCCTCTCTCAGACCCTCTTCCCTCAGCCAATCCTCCCTCAGCCCGTCCTCCCTAAGCCTCTCCTCCCTCAGCCCCTCCTCCCTCAGCCCCTCCTCCCTCAGTCTCTCCTCCCTCAGCCCTTCCTTTCTCAGACCCTCCTCCAACAGCCCCTATTTCCTCAGCCCCTCCTCCCTCAGCCCCTTCTTCCTCAGCCCTTCCTCCCTTAGACACTCCTCCCTCAGCCTCTCCTCCCTCATCCCCTCCTCCCTCAGTCTCTCCTCCCTCAGCCCTTCCTCTCTCAGCCCCTCCTCCCTCAGCCCCTCCTCCCTCAGCTCCTCCTCCTTCAGCCCCTCCTCCCTCATTCCCTCCTCCCTCAGACACTCCTCCTTCAGCCCCTCCTCCCTCATCCCCCTCTCACAGTCTCTCCTCCCTCAGCCCTTCCTCTCTCAGACCCTCCTCCCTCAGCCTTCCTCCCTCAGTCCCTCCTCCCTCAGCTCCGCCTCCCTCAGCCCCTCCTCCCTCAGCCCCTCCTCCCTCAGCCCGTCCTCCCTCAGCCCCTCCTCCCTCCGCCCCTCCTCCCTCAGTCCCTCCTCCCTTAATCTCTCCTCCCTCAGCCCTTCCTCCCTCAGCTCCGCCTCCCTCAGCCCCTCCTCCCTCTGCCCCTCCTCCCTCTGCCCCTCCTCCCACAGTCTCTCCTCCCTCAGCCCTTCCTCCCTCAGCCCCTCCTTCCTCAGCCCTTCCTCCCTCAGACACTCCTCCCTCAGCCCTTCCTCCCTCATCCCCTCCTCCCTCAGCCCTTCCTCCCTCAGCCCCTCCTCCCTCAGCCCTTCCTCTCTCAGACCCTCCTCCCTCAGACCCTCCTCCCTCAGCCCCTCCTCCCTCAGCCCCTCCTCCCTCAGCGCCTTTTCCCTCCGCCACTCCTCCCTCAGCCCTTATCCTTCAGCCCCTCCTCGCTCAGCCCCTCCTCCCTCAGCCCCTCCTCCCTCAGCCCCTCCTCCCTCAGCCCCTCCTCCTTCAGCCCGTCCTCCCTCATCCCCTCCTCCCTCAGACACTCCTCCTTCAGCTTCTCCTCCATCATCCCCTCCTCCCGCAGTCTCTCCTCCCTCAGCCCTTCTTCTCTCAGATCTTCCTCCCTCAGCCCCTCCTCCCTCAGCCCCTCCTCACTCAGCGCCTCCTTCCTCAGCGCCTCCGCCCTCCGCCCCTCCTCCCTCAGCCTCTCCTCCTTCAGCCCCTCCTCCTTCAGACCCACCTCCCTCAGCCCTTCCTTCCTCAGCCCCTCGTCCCTCAGACACTCCTCCTTCAGTCCCTCCTCCCTCGTCCCCTCCTCCGTCAGTCTCTCCTCCCTCAGCCCTTCTTCTCTCAGCCCCTCCTCCTTCAGCCTCTCCTCCCTCAGCCCTTCCTCTCTCAGACCCTCTTCCCTCAGCCCCTTTTCCCTCAGCCCGTCCTCCCTCAGCCTCTCCTCCCTCAGCCCCTCCTCCCTCAGCCCCTCCGCCTTCCGCCTCTTCTCCCTCAGCCCCTCCTCCTTCAGCCCTCCCTCCCTTAGCCCCTCCTCCCTCAGCCTCTCCTCCCTCAGCCCCTCCTCCCTCGGCCCCTCCTCCCTCAGTCTCTCCTCCCTCAGCCCTTCCTCTCTCAGACCTTCCTCCCTCAGCCCATCTTCCCTCAGCCCCTCCTCCCTCAGCCCCTCCTCACTCAGCGCCTCCTCCCTCCGCCCCTCCTCCCTCAGCCCCTCCTCCTTCAGCCCCTCCTCCCTCGGCCCCTCCTCCCTCAGCATCTCCTTTCTCAGCCCCTCCTCCCTCAGCCCCTCTTCCCCCAGTCTCTACTCCCTCAGCCCTTCCTCTCTCAGACAATCCTCCCTCAGCCCCTCCTCCCTCAGCGCCTCCTCTCTCAGTCCCTTCTCCCTCAGCCCCTCCTCCGTCAGCCCCTCCTTCTTCAGCCCTTCCTTTCTCAGACCCTCTTCCCTCAGCCCCTCCTCCCTCAGACCCTCCTCCCTCAGCCACTCCTCCCTCCGCCCCTCCTCCCTCAGCCCCTCCTCCTTCAACCTCTCCTCCCTCAGCCCCTCCTCCCTCAGCCCCTCCTCCTTCAGCCTCTCCTCCCTCAGCCCCTCCTCCCTCAGCCCGTCCTCCCTCATCACCTCCTCCCTCAGCCCCTCCTCCCTCAGCCCTTCCTCCCTCAGCCTCTCCTCCCTCAGCCCCTCCTCCCTCAGCCCCTCCGCCTTCCGCCTCTTCTCCCTCAGCCCCTCCTCCTTCAGCCCTCCCTCCCTTAGCCCCTCCTCCCTTAGCCTCTCCTCCCTCAGCCCCTCCTCCCTCGGCCCCTCCTCCCTCAGTCTCTCCTCCCTCAGCCCTTCCTCCCTCAGCCCCTCCTCCCTCAGCCCCTCCTCACTCAGCTTCTCCTCCCTCAGCGCCTCCTCCCTCCGCCCCTCCTCCCTCAGCCTCTCCTCCTTCAGCCCCTCCTCCCTCAGCCCCTCCTCCCTCAGCCCCTCCTCCCTCAGCCCCTCCTCCCTCAGTCTTTCCTCCCTCAGCCCTTCCTCTCTCAGACAATCCTCCCTCAGCCCCTATTCCCTCAGTCTCTCCTCCCTCAGCCCTTCCTCTCTCAGACCCTCTTCCCTCAGCCCCTTTTCCCTCAGCCCGTCCTCCCTCAGCCTCTCCTCCCTCAGCCCCTCCTCCCTCAGCCCCTCCGCCTTCCGCCTCTTCTCCCTCAGCCCCTCCTCCTTCAGCCCTCCCTCCCTTAGCCCCTCCTCCCTCAGCCTCTCCTCCCTCAGCCCCTCCTCCCTCGGCCCCTCCTCCCTCAGTCTCTCCTCCCTCAGCCCTTCCTCTCTCAGACCTTCCTCCCTCAGCCCATCTTCCCTCAGCCCCTCCTCCCTCAGCCCCTCCTCACTCAGCGCCTCCTCCCTCCGCCCCTCCTCCCTCAGCCCCTCCTCCTTCAGCCCCTCCTCCCTCGGCCCCTCCTCCCTCAGCATCTCCTTTCTCAGCCCCTCCTCCCTCAGCCCCTCTTCCCCCAGTCTCTACTCCCTCAGCCCTTCCTCTCTCAGACAATCCTCCCTCAGCCCCTCCTCCCTCAGCGCCTCCTCTCTCAGTCCCTTCTCCCTCAGCCCCTCCTCCGTCAGCCCCTCCTTCTTCAGCCCTTCCTTTCTCAGACCCTCTTCCCTCAGCCCCTCCTCCCTCAGCACCTCCTCCCACAGCCCTTCCTCACTCAGCCCTTCTTCCCTCAGCCCTTTTCCCTCAGTCCCTCCTTCTTCCAACAGCCCCTCCTCCTTCAGCCCCTCCTCCCTCAGCCCCTCCTCCCTCCGCCCCTCCTCCCTCAGCCCCTCCTCCTTCAGCCCCTCCTTCCTCAGCCCCTCTTCCCTCAGCCCCTCCTCCCTCAGCACCTCCTCCCTCAGCCCCTCCTCCCTCAGCACTTCCTCCCTCCTCCACTCCTCCCTCAGCCCCTCCTCTTTCAGCCCCTCCTCCCTCAGCCTCTCCTTCCTCAGCCCCTCCTCCCTCAGCCCCTTCTCCCTCAGTCTCTCCTCCCTCAGCCCTTCCTCTCTCCGACCTTCCTCCCGCAGCCCCTCCTCCCTCAGACCCTCCTCCCTCAGCTCCTCCTTCCTCAGCCCTTCCTCCCTCAGCCCCTCCGCCCTCATCCCCTCCTCCCTCAGTCTCTCCTCCCTCAGCCCTTCCTCTCTCAGCCCCTCCTCCCTCAGCCCCTCCTCACTCAGCCCCTCCTCCTTCAGCCCCACCTTCCTCATCCCCTCCTCCCTCAGACACTCCTCCAGCCCCTCCTCCCTCATCTCCTCCTCCCTCAGTCTCTCTTTCCTCAGCCCCTCCTCTTTCAGCCCCTCCTCCCTCAGCCCTTCCTCCCTCAGCCCATCCTCCCTCAGCTCCTCCTCTCTCAGCCCCTCCTCCCTCAGCCCCTCCTCCCTCAGCCCTTCCTCCCTCAGCCCTTCCTTCCTCAGCCCTTCCTCCCTCAGCCCCTCCTCCCTCAGCCCCTCCTCCCTCCGCCCCTCCTCCCTTAGTCTCTCCTCCCTCAGCTCTTCCTCTCTCAGACCCTCCTCCAACCGCCCCTTCTCCCTCAGCCCCTCCTCCCTCAGCCCCACCTTCCTCAGCCCTTCCTCCCTCAGACACTCCTCCCTCCGCCCCTCCTCCCTCAGCCCCTCCTCTTTCAGCCCCTTCTCCCTCAGCCCCTCCTCCTTCAGCCCTTATTCTCTCTCAGACCTTCCTCCCTCAGCCCCTCCTCCCTCAGCCCGTCCTCGCTCAGCCCCTCCTCCCTCAGCCCCTCCTCCCTCAATCTCTCCTCCCTCAGCCCCTCCTCCCTCAGCCCCTCCTCCCTCAGCTCCGCCTCCCTCAGCCCCTCCTCCCTCTGCCCCTCCTCCCTCAGTCTCTCCTCCCTCAGCCCTTCCTCTCTCAGCCCCTCAGCCCCTCCTGCCTCCGCCCCTCCTCCCTCAGCCCCTCCTCTTTTAGCCCCTCCTCCCTCAGCCACACCCTCCCTCAGTCTCTCCTCCCGCAGCTCCTCCTCTCTCAGACCCACCTCCCTCAGCCCTTCCTTCCTCAGCCCCTCCTCCCTCAGCCCCTCCTCCCTCCGCCCCTCCTCCCTCAGCCCCTCCTCCCTCAGCCCTTCCTCTCTCAGCCCCTCAGCCCCTCAGCCCCTCCTCCCTCCGCCCCTCCTCCCTCAGCCCCTCCTCTTTTAGCCCCTCCTCCCTCAGCCCCACCCTCCCTCAGTCTCTCCTCCCGCAGCTCCTCCTCTCTCAACCCACCTCCCTCAGCCCTTCTTCTCTCAGATATTCCTCCCTCAGCCCCTCCTCCCTCAGCCCCTCCTCACTCAGCGCCTCCTCCCTCAGTGCCTCCTCCCTCCGCCCCTTCTCCCTTAGCCTCTCTTCCTTCAGCCCCTCCTCCCTCAGCCCCTCCTCCCTCAGCCCCTCCTCCCTCAGTCTCTCCTCCCTCAGCCCTTCCTCTCTCAGACCTTCCTCGCTCAGCCCCTCCTCCCTCAGCCCCTCCTCCCTCAGCGCCTCCTCCCTCAGCCCCTCCTCCCTCAGCCCCTCCTCCTTCAGCCCCTCCTCCCTCGGCCCCTCCTCCCTCAGCATCTCCTCTCTCAGCCCCTCCTCCCTCAGCTCCTCTTCCCTCAGTCTCTCCTCCCTCAGCCCTTCCTCTCTCAGACAATCCTCCCTCAGCCCCTCCTCCCTCAGCGCCTCCTCTCTCAGTCCCTCCTCCCTCAGCCCCTCTTCCCTTAGCCCCTCCTTCTTCAGCCCTTCCTTTCTCAGACCCTCTTCCCTCAGCCCCTCCTCCCTCAGCACCTCCTCCCTCAGCCCTTCCTCCCTTAGTCCTTCTCCCCTCAGCCCTCTTCCCTCAGTCCCTCCTCCCTCAGCCCCGCCTCCCTCAGCCCCTCCTCCCTCAGTCCCTCCTCCCTCAGCTCCGCCTCCCTCAGCCCCTCCTCCCTCTGCCCCTCCTCCCTCAGCCCCTCCTCTATCAGCCCCTCCTCCCTCACTCTCTCCTCCCTCAGCCCCTCCTCCCTCAGCCCCTCCTCCTTAAGCTCCGCCTCCCTAAGCCCCTCCTCCCTCTGCCCCTCCTCCCTCAGTCTCTCTTCCCTCAGCCCTTCCTCTCTCAGACCCTCCTCCCTCAGTCCCTCCTCCCTCAGTCCCTCCTCCCTCAGCCCCTCCTTCCTCAGCCCTTCCTCCCTCAGACACTCCTCACTCAGCCCCTCTTCCATCATCCCCTCCTCCCTCAGCCCTTCCTCTCTCAGCCCCTCCTCCTTCAGCCCCTCCTCCCTCAGCCCCTCCTCCCTCAGACCCTCCTCCCTCAGCCCCTCCTCCCTCCGCCCCTCCGCCCCTCCTCCCTCAGCCCCTCCTCCTTCAGCCCCTCCTCCCTCAGCCCCTCCTCCCTCAGCCCCTCCTCCCTCAGCCCCTCCTCCCTCAGCCCCTCCTTCCTCAGCCTCTCCTCCCTCAGTCTCACCTCGCTCAGCCCTTCCTCTCCCAGACCCTCCTCCCTCAGCCCCTCCTCCCTCAGCCCCTCCTCCCTCAGCCCCTCCTCTCTCAGCGCCTCCTCCCTCCGCAACTCCTCCCTCAGCGGCTCCTCTTTCAGCCCCTCCTCCCTCAGCCACTCCTCACTCAGCCCCTCCTCCCTCAGCCCCTCCTCCTTCAGTCTCACCTCCCTCAGCCCTTCCTCTCTCAGCCCCTCCTCCCTCAGCCCCTCCTCCCTCAGCCCCTCGTCCCTCAAACCCTCCTCCCTCAGACACTGCTCCAGCCCCTCCTCCCTCATCTCTTCCTCCCTCAGTCTCTCTTCCCTCAGCCCCTCCTCTTTCAGCCCCTCCTCCCTCAGCCCCTCCTCCCTCAGCCCATCCTCCCTCAGCCCCTCCTCTCTCAGACCCTCCTCCCTCAGCCCCCCCTCCCTCAGCCCTTCCTTCCTCAGCCCTTATTCCCTCAGACACTCCTCCCTCAGCCCCTCCTCCCTCAACCCCTCCTCCCTCAGCCCCTTCTCTCTCAGTCTTTCCTCTCTCAGCCCTTCCTCTCTCCGACCTTCCTCCCTCAGCCCCTCCTCCCTCAGACCCTCCTCCCTCAGCCCTTCCTTCCTCAGCCCTTCCTCCCTCAGCCCCTCCTCCCTCGTCCCCTCCTCCCTCAGTCTCTCCTCTCTCAGCCCTTCCTCTCTCAGCCCCTCCTCCTTCAGCCCCTCCTCCCTCAGCCCCTCCTTCCTCAGCCCTTCCTCCCTCAGCCCCTCCTCCCTCGTTTCCTCCTCCCTCAGTCTCTCCTCCCTCAGCCCTTCCTCTCTCAGCCCCTCCTCCTTCAGCCCCTCCTCCCTCAGCCCCTCCTCCCTCAGCCCCTTCTTCCTCAGCCCTTCCTCCCTCAGCCCCTCCTTACTCGTTCCCTCCTCCCTCAGCACCTCCTCCCTCCGCCCTTCCTCCTTCAGCCCCTCCGTCCTCAGCCCCTCCTCCCTCAGCCCCTCCTTCCTCAGCACCTCCTCCCTCAGCCCCTGCTCCCTCAGTCTCTCCTCCCTCAGCCCCTCCTCCCTCAGATACTCCTCCTTCAGCCCCTCATAACCTCTTCCCTCAGTCTCTCCTCCCTCAGCCCTTCCTCTCTCAGACCTTCCTCCCTCAGCACCTCCTCCCTCAGCCCCTCCTCCCTCAGCACCTCCTCCCTCCGCCACTCCCTTAGCCCCTCCTCTTTCAGCCCCTCCTCCCTCAGCCCCTCCTCCCTCAGCCCCTCCTCCCTCAGCCCCTTCTCTCTCAGTCTCTCCTCCCTCAGCCCTTCTTCTCTCCGACCTTCCTCCCTCAGCCCCTCCTCCCTCAGACCCTCCTCCCTCAGCCCCTCCTTCCTCAGCCCTTCCTCCCTCAGCCCCTCCTCCCTCGTTTCCTCCTCCCTCAGTCTCTCCTCCCTCAGCCCTTCCTCTCTCAGCCCCTCCTCCTTCAGCCCCTCCTCCCTCAGCCCCTCCTCCCTCAGCCCCTTCTTCCTCAGCCCTTCCTCCCTCAGCCCCTCCTTACTCGTTCCCTCCTCCCTCAGCGCCTCCTCCCTCCGCCCTTCCTCCTTCAGCCCCTCCGTCCTCAGCCCCTCCTCCCTCAGCCCCTCCTTCCTCAGCACCTCCTCCCTCAGCCCCTGCTCCCTCAGTCTCTCCTCCCTCAGCCCCTCCTCCCTCAGATACTCCTCCTTCAGCCCCTCATAACCTCCTCCCTCAGTCTCTCCTCCCTCAGCCCTTCCTCTCTCAGACCTTCCTCCCTCAGCCCCTCCTCCCTCAGCCCGTCCTCCCTCAGCCCCTCCTCCCTCCGCCCCTCCTGCCTCAGCCCCTCCTCCTTCAGCCCCTCCTTCCTCAGCCCCTCTTCCCACAGCCCCTCCTCCCTCAGCACCTCCTCCCTCAGCCCCTCCTCCCTCCGCCACTCCCTCAGCACCTCCTCTTTCAGCTTCTCCTCCCTCAGCCCCTCCTCCCTCAGCCCCTCCTCCCTCAGCCCCTTCTCTCTCAGTCTTTCCTCTCTCAGCCCTTCCTCTCTCCGACCTTCCTCCCTCAGCCCCTCCTCCCTCAGACCCTCCTCCCTCAGCCCCTCCTTCCTCAGCCCTTCCTCCCTCAGCCCCTCCTCCCTCGTCCCCTCCTCCCTCAGTCTCTCCTCTCTCAGCCCTTCCTCTCTCAGCCCCTCCTCCTTCAGCCCCTCCTCCCTCAGCCCCTCCTCCTTCAGCCCCTCCTCCCTCATCCCCTCCTCCCTCAGACACTGCTCCAGCCCCTCCTCCCTCATCTCTTCCTCCCTCAGTCTCTCTTCCCTCAGCCCCTCCTCTTTCAGCCCCTCCTCCCTCAGCCCCTCCTCCCTCAGCCCATCCTCCCTCAGCCCCTCCTCTCTCAGACCCTCCTCCCTCAGCCCCCCCTCCCTCAGCCCTTCCTTCCTCAGCCCTTCCTTCCTCAGCCCTTATTCCCTCAGACACTCCTCCCTCAGCCCCTCCTCCCTCAACCCCTCCTCCCTCAGTCTCTCCTCCTCCAGCCCCTCCTCTGTCAGCCCCTCCACCCTCATCTACTCCTCCCTCAGCCCTTCCTCTCTCAGCCCCTCCTCTCTCAGCCCCTCCTCTCTCAGCCCCTCCTCCCTCAGCCCCTCCTCCCTCAGCCCCTCCTCCTTCAGCCCCTCCTCATCAGTCTCTCCTCCCTCAGCCCTTCCTCTCTCAGACCTTCCTCCCTCAGCCCCACCTCCCTCAGCCCGTCCTCCCTCAGCCCCTCCTCCCTCAGCCCCTTATCCCTCAGCCCCTCCTCCCTCCGCCCCTCCTCCCTCAGCCCCTACTCCTTCAGCCCCTCCTCCCTCAGCCCCTCCTCCCTCAGCCCCTCCTCCCTCAGAACCTCCTCCCTTAGCCCCTCCTCCCTCAGCCTCTCTTCCCTCAGCCCTTCCTCTCTCAGACCTTCTTCCCTCAGCCCCTCCTCCCTCAGCCCCTCCTCCCTCAGCCCTTCCTCCCTCAGTGCCTCCTCCCTCCGCCCCGCCTCCCTCAGCCCCTCCTCCTTCCGCCCCTCCTCCTTCAGCCCCTCCTCATTCAGCGCTTCTTCCCTCAGCCCCTCCTCCCTCAGCCCCTCCTCCCTCAGCCCCTCCTCCCTCAGCCCCTACTCCCTCAATCGCTCCTCCCTCAGCCCTCCCTTTCTCAGACCCTCCTCCCTCAGCCCCTCCTCCCTCAGCCCCTCCTCTCTCAGTCCCTCCTCCCTCAGCCCCTCCTCCCTCAGCCCCTCCTTCTTCAGCCCTTCCTCCCTCAGCCCTTCCTTTCTCTAACCCTCTTCCCTCAGCCCCTCCTCCCTCAGCACCTCCTCCCTCAGCCCCTCCTCCCTCAGCACAACCTCCTTCAGCCCCTCCTCCCTCAGTCCCTCCTCCCTCAGCTCCGCCTCCCTCAGCCCCTCCTCCCTCAGCCCCTCCTCCCTCAGCCCCTCCTCCCTCAGCCCCACCCTCCCTCAGTCTCTCTTCCCGCAGCTCCTCCTCTCTCAGACCCACCTCCCTCAGCCCTTCCTTCCTCAGCCCCTCCTCCCTCAGACACTCCTCCTTAGCCCCTCCTCCCTCATCCCTTCCTCCGTCAGTCTTTCCTATCTCAGCCCTTCTTCTCTCAGACCCTCCTCCCTCAGCCCCTCCTACTTCAGCCCCTCCTCCCTCAGCCCCTCCTCCCTCAGACACTCCTCCCTAAGCACAACCTCCTTCAGCCCCTCCTCCCTCAGTCCCTCCTCCCTCAGCTCCGCCTCCCTCAGCCCCTCCTCCCTCAGCCCCTCCTCCCTCAGCGCCTCCTCCCTCCGCCACTCCTCCCTCAGCCCTTATCCTTCAGCCCCTCCTCCCTCAGCCCCTCCTCCCTCAGCCCCTCCTCCCTCAGCCCCTCCTCCCTCAGCTCCGCCTCCCTCAGCCCCTCCTCCCTCAGCCCCTCCTCCCTCAGCCCCACCCTCCCTCAGTCTCTCTTCCCGCAGCTCCTCCTCTCTCAGACCCAACTCCCTCAGCCCTTCCTTCCTCAGCCCCTCCTCCCTCAGACACTCCTCCTTCAGCCCCTCCTCCCTCATTCTTCCTCCGTCAGTCTTTCCTATCTCAGCCCTTCTTCTCTCAGACCCTCCTCCCTCAGCCCCTCCTCCTTCAGCCCCTCCTCCCTCAGCCCCTCCTCCCTCAGACCCTCCTCCCTCAGCCCCTCCTCCCTCCGCCCCTCCTCCCTCAGCCCCTCCTCCTTCAGCCTCTCCTCCCTCAGCCCTTCCTCTCTCAGCCCCTCCTCCCTCAGCCCCTCCTCCCTCAGCCCCTCCTCCCTCAGCCCCTCCTCCTTCAACCCGTCCTCCCTCATCCCCTCCTCCCTCAGACACTCCTCTTTCAGCTTCTCCTCCCTCATCCCCTCCTCCCTCAGTCTCTCCTCCCTCGACCCTTCCTCTCTCAGAAAATCCTCCTTCAGCCCATCCTCCCTCAGTCTCTCCTCCCTCAGCCCTTCCTCTCTCAGACCCTCTTCCCTCAGCCAATCCTCCCTCAGCCCGTCCTCCCTAAGCCTCTCCTCCCTCAGCCCCTCCTCCCTCAGCCCTTATCCTTCAGCCCCTCCTCCCTCAGCCCCACCTCCCTCAGCCCCTCCTCCCTCAGCCCCTCCTCCCTCAGCCCCTCCTCCTTCAGCCCGTCCTCCCTCATCCCCTCCTCCCTCAGACACTCCTCTTTCAGCTTCTCCTCCCTCATCCCCTCCTCCCTCAGTCTCTCCTCCCTCGACCCTTCCTCTCTCAGACAATCCTCCCTCAGTCTCTCCTCCCTCAGCCCTTCCTCTCTCAGACCCTCTTCCCTCAGCCAATCCTCCCTCAGCCCGTCCTCCCTAAGCCTCTCCTCCCTCAGCCCCTCCTCCCTCAGCCCCTCCTCCCTCAGTCTCTCCTCCCTCAGCCCTTCCTTTCTCAGACCCTCCTCCAACAGCCCCTATTTCCTCAGCCCCTCCTCCCTCAGCCCCTTCTTCCTCGGCCCTTCCTCCCTTAGACACTCCTCCCTCAGCCTCTCCTCCCTCATCCCCTCCTCCCTCAGTCTCTCCTCCCTCAGCCCTTCCTCTCTCAGCCCCTCCTCCCTCAGCCCCTCCTCCCTCAGCTCCTCCTCCTTCAGCCCCTCCTCCCTCATTCCCTCCTCCCTCAGACACTCCTCCTTCAGCCCCTCCTCCCTCATCCCCCTCTCACAGTCTCTCCTCCCTCAGCCCTTCCTCTCTCAGACCCTCCTCCCTCAGCCTTCCTCCCTCAGTCCCTCCTCCCTCAGCTCCGCCTCCCTCAGCCCCTCCTCCCTCAGCCCCTCCTCCCTCAGCCCGTCCTCCCTCAGCCCCTCCTCCCTCCGCCCCTCCTCCCTCAGTCCCTCCTCCCTTAATCTCTCCTCCCTCAGCCCTTCCTCCCTCAGCTCCGCCTCCCTCAGCCCCTCCTCCCTCTGCCCCTCCTCCCTCTGCCCCTCCTCCCACAGTCTCTCCTCCCTCAGCCCTTCCTCCCTCAGCCCCTCCTTCCTCAGCCCTTCCTCCCTCAGACACTCCTCCCTCAGCCCTTCCTCCCTCATCCCCTCCTCCCTCAGCCCTTCCTCCCTCAGCCCCTCCTCCCTCAGCCCTTCCTCTCTCAGACCCTCCTCCCTCAGACCCTCCTCCCTCAGCCCCTCCTCCCTCAGCCCCTCCTCCCTCAGCGCCTTTTCCCTCCGCCACTCCTCCCTCAGCCCTTATCCTTCAGCCCCTCCTCGCTCAGCCCCTCCTCCCTCAGCCCCTCCTCCCTCAGCCCCTCCTCCCTCAGCCCCTCCTCCTTCAGCCCGTCCTCCCTCATCCCCTCCTCCCTCAGACACTCCTCCTTCAGCTTCTCCTCCATCATCCCCTCCTCCCGCAGTCTCTCCTCCCTCAGCCCTTCTTCTCTCAGATCTTCCTCCCTCAGCCCCTCCTCCCTCAGCCCCTCCTCACTCAGCGCCTCCTTCCTCAGCGCCTCCGCCCTCCGCCCCTCCTCCCTCAGCCTCTCCTCCTTCAGCCCCTCCTCCTTCAGCCCCTCCTCCCTCAGCCCCTCCACCCTCAGCCCCTCCTCCCTCAGTCTCTCCTCCCTCAGCCCTTCCTCTCTCAGACAATCCTCCCTCAGCCCCTCCTCCCTCAGTCTCTCCTCCCTCAGCCCTTCCTCTCTCAGACCCTCTTCCCTCAGCCAATCCTCCCTCAGCCCGTCCTCCCTAGGCCTCTCCTCCCTCAGCCCCTCCTCGCTCAGCCTCTCCTCCCTCAGTCTCTCCTCCCTCAGCCCTTCCTCTCTCAGACCCTCCTCCCTCAGCCCCTCCTCCCTCAGTCTCTCCTCCCTCAGCCCTTCCTCTCACAGACCCTCCTCCAACAGCCCCTATTTCCTAAGCCCCTCCTCCCTCAGCCCCTTCTTCCTCAGCCCTTCCTCCCTCAGACACTCCTCCCTCAGCCTCTCCTCCCTCATCCCCTCCTCGCTCAGTCTCTCCTCCCTCAGCCCTTCCTCTCTCAGCCCCTCCTCTCTCAGCCCCTCCTCCCTCAGCCCCTCCTCCTTCAGCCCCTCCTCCCTCATTCCCTCTTCCCTCAGACACTCCTCCTTCAGCCCCTCCTCCCTCATCCCCCTCCCACAGTCTCTCCTCCCTCAGCCCTTCCTCTCTCAGACCCTCCTCCCTCAGCCCTCCTCCCTCAGTCCCTCCTCCCTCAGCTCCGCCTCCCTCAGCCCCTCCTCCCTCAGCCCCTCCACCCTCAGCCCGTCCTCCCTCAGCCCCTCCTCCCTCCGCCCCTCCTCCCTCAGTCCCTCCTCCCTTAATCTCTCCTCCCTCAGCCCTTCCTCCCTCAGCCCTTCCTCCCTCAGCTCCGCCTCCCTCAGCCTCTCCTCCCTCTGCCCCTCCTCCCTCTGCCCCTCCTCCCTCTGCCCCTCCTCCCACAGTCTCTCCTCCCTCAGCCCTTCCTCTCACAGACCCTCCTCCCTCAGTCCCTCCTCCCTCAGCCCCTCCTTCCTCAGCCCTTCCTCCCACAGACACTCCTCCCTCAGCCCTTCCTCCCTCATCCCCTCCTCCCTCAGCCCTTCCTCCCTCAGCCCCTCCTCCCTCAGCCCCTCCTCCCTCAGCCCCTCCTCCCTCAGCCCCTCCTCCTTCAGCCCCTCCTCCCTAAGTCCCTCCTCCCTCAGCTCCGCCTCCCTCAGCCCCTCCTCCCTCAGCCCCTCCTCCCTCCGCCCCTTCCTCCCTCAGCCCCTCCTCCCTCAGCCCCACCCTCCTCCAGTCTCTTTTCCCGCAGCTCCTCCTCTCTCAGACCCACTTCCCTCAGCCCTTCCTTCCTCAGCCCCTCCTCCCTCAGACACTCCTCCTTCAGCCCCTTCTCCCTCATCCCCTCCTCCGTCAGTCTCTCCTCCCTCAGCCCTTCTTCTCTCAGACCCTCCTCCCTAAGCCCCTCCTCCTTAAGCCCCTCCTCCCTCAGCCCCTCCTCCCTCAGACCCTCCTCCCTCAGCCCCTCCTTCCTCAGCCCCTCCTCCTTCAGCCCCTCCTCCCTCATTCCCTCCTCCCTCAGACACTCCTCCTTCAACCCCTCCTCCCTCATCCCCTCCCACAGTCTCTCCTCCCTCAGCCCTTCCTCTCTCAGACCCTCCTCCCTCAGCCCTCCTCCCTCAGTCCCTCCTCCCTCAGCTCCGCCTCCCTCAGCCCCTCCTCCCTCAGCCCCTCCTCCCTCAGCCCGTCCTCCCTCAGGTCCTCCTCCCTCCGTCCCTCCTCCCTCAGTCCCTCCTCCCTCAATCTCTCCTCCCTCAGCCCTTCCTCCCTCAGCCCCTCCTCCCTCAGCTCCACCTCCCTCAGCCCCTCCTCCCTCTGCCCCTCCTCCCTCTGCCCCTCCTCCCACAGTCTCTCCTCCCTCAGCCCTTCCTCTCTCAGACCCTCCTCCCTCAGTCCCTCCTCCCTTAGTCCCTCCTCCCTCAGCCCGTCCTTCCTCAGCCCTTCCTCCCTCAGACACTCCTCTCTCAGCCCTTTCTCCCTCATCCCCTCCTCCCTCAGCCCTTCCTCTCTCAGCCCCTCCTCCCTCAGCCCCTCCTCCCACAGCCCCTCCTCCCTCAGCCCCTCCTCCTTCAGCCCCTCCTCCCTCAGTCTCTCCTCCCTCAGCTCCGCCTCCCTCAGCCCCTCCTCCCTCAGCCCCTCCGCCCTCAGCCCCTCCTCCCTCAGCACCACCCTCCCTCAGTCTCTCTTCCCGCAGCTCCTCCTCTCTCAGACCCACCTCCCTCAGCCCTTCCTTCCTCAGCCCCTCGTCCCTCAGACACTCCTCCTTCAGTCCCTCCTCCCTCGTCCCCTCCTCCGTCAGTCTCTCCTCCCTCAGCCCTTCTTCTCTCAGACCCTCCGCCCTCAGCCCCTCCTCCTTCAGCCCGTCCTCCCTCAGCCCCTCCTCCCTCAGACCCTCCTCCCTCAGCCACTCCTCCCTCCGCCCCTCCTCCCTCAGCCCCTCCTCCTTCAACCTCTCCTCCCTCAGCCCCTCCTCCCTCAGCCCCTCCTCCTTCAGCCTCTCCTCCCTCAGCCCCTCCTCCCTCAGCCCGTCCTCCCTCATCACCTCCTCCCTCAGCCCCTCCTCCCTCAGCCCTTCCTCCCTCAGCCTCTCCTCCCTCAGCCCCTCCTCCCTCAGCCCCTCCGCCTTCCGCCTCTTCTCCCTCAGCCCCTCCTCCTTCAGCCCTCCCTCCCTTAGCCCCTCCTCCCTCAGCCTCTCCTCCCTCAGCCCCTCCTCCCTCGGCCCCTCCTCCCTCAGTCTCTCCTCCCTCAGCCCTTCCTCCCTCAGCCCCTCCTCCCTCAGCCCCTCCTCACTCAGCTTCTCCTCCCTCAGCGCCTCCTCCCTCCGCCCCTCCTCCCTCAGCCTCTCCTCCTTCAGCCCCTCCTCCCTCAGCCCCTCCTCCCTCAGCCCCTCCTCCCTCAGCCCCTCCTCCCTCAGTCTTTCCTCCCTCAGCCCTTCCTCTCTCAGACAATCCTCCCTCAGCCCCTCCTCCCTCAGTCTCTCCTCCCTCAGCCCTTCCTCTCTCAGACCCTCTTCCCTCAGCCCCTCCTCCCTCAGCCCGTCCTCCCTCAGCCTCTCCTCCCTCAGCCCCTCCTCCCTCAGCCCCTCCGCCTTCCGCCTCTTCTCCCTCAGCCCCTCCTCCTTCAGCCCTCCCTCCCTTAGCCCCTCCTCCCTCAGCCTCTCCTCCCTCAGCCCCTCCTCCCTCGGCCCCTCCTCCCTCAGTCTCTCCTCCCTCAGCCCTTCCTCTCTCAGACCTTCCTCCCTCAGCCCATCTTCCCTCAGCCCCTCCTCCCTCAGCCCCTCCTCACTCAGCGCCTCCTCCCGCCGCCCCTCCTCCCTCAGCCCCTCCTCCTTCAGCCCCTCCTCCCTCGGCCCCTCCTCCCTCAGCATCTCCTTTCTCAGCCCCTCCTCCCTCAGCCCCTCTTCCCCTAGTCTCTACTCCCTCAGCCCTTCCTCTCTCAGACAATCCTCCCTCAGCCCCTCCTCCCTCAGCGCCTCCTCTCTCAGTCCCTTCTCCCTCAGCCCCTCCTCCGTCAGCCCCTCCTTCTTCAGCCCTTCCTTTCTCAGACCCTCTTCCCTCAGCCCCTCCTCCCTCAGCACCTCCTCCCACAGCCCTTCCTCACTCAGCCCTTCTTCCCTCAGCCCTTTTCCCTCAGTCCCTCCTTCTTCCAACAGCCCCTCCTCCTTCAGCCCCTCCTCCCTCAGCCCCTCCTCCCTCCGCCCCTCCTCCCTCAGCCCCTCCTCCTTCAGCCCCTCCTTCCTCAGCCCCTCTTCCCTCAGCCCCTCCTCCCTCAGCACCTCCTCCCTCAGCCCCTCCTCCCTCAGCACTTCCTCCCTCCTCCACTCCTCCCTCAGCCCCTCCTCTTTCAGCCCCTCCTCCCTCAGCCTCTCCTTCCTCAGCCCCTCCTCCCTCAGCCCCTTCTCCCTCAGTCTCTCCTCCCTCAGCCCTTCCTCTCTCCGACCTTCCTCCCGCAGCCCCTCCTCCCTCAGACCCTCCTCCCTCAGCTCCTCCTTCCTCAGCCCTTCCTCCCTCAGCCCCTCCGCCCTCATCCCCTCCTCCCTCAGTCTCTCCTCCCTCAGCCCTTCCTCTCTCAGCCCCTCCTCCCTCAGCCCCTCCTCACTCAGCCCCTCCTCCTTCAGCCCCACCTTCCTCATCCCCTCCTCCCTCAGACACTCCTCCAGCCCCTCCTCCCTCATCTCCTCCTCCCTCAGTCTCTCTTTCCTCAGCCCCTCCTCTTTCAGCCCCTCCTCCCTCAGCCCTTCCTCCCTCAGCCCATCCTCCCTCAGCTCCTCCTCTCTCAGCCCCTCCTCCCTCAGCCCCTCCTCCCTCAGCCCTTCCTCCCTCAGCCCTTCCTTCCTCAGCCCTTCCTCCCTCAGCCCCTCCTCCCTCAGCCCCTCCTCCCTCCGCCCCTCCTCCCTTAGTCTCTCCTCCCTCAGCTCTTCCTCTCTCAGACCCTCCTCCAACCGCCCCTTCTCCCTCAGCCCCTCCTCCCTCAGCCCCACCTTCCTCAGCCCTTCCTCCCTCAGACACTCCTCCCTCCGCCCCTCCTCCCTCAGCCCCTCCTCTTTCAGCCCCTTCTCCCTCAGCCCCTCCTCCTTCAGCCCTTATTCTCTCTCAGACCTTCCTCCCTCAGCCCCTCCTCCCTCAGCCCGTCCTCGCTCAGCCCCTCCTCCCTCAGCCCCTCCTCCCTCAATCTCTCCTCCCTCAGCCCCTCCTCCCTCAGCCCCTCCTCCCTCAGCTCCGCCTCCCTCAGCCCCTCCTCCCTCTGCCCCTCCTCCCTCAGTCTCTCCTCCCTCAGCCCTTCCTCTCTCAGCCCCTCAGCCCCTCAGCCCCTCCTGCCTCCGCCCCTCCTCCCTCAGCCCCTCCTCTTTTAGCCCCTCCTCCCTCAGCCACACCCTCCCTCAGTCTCTCCTCCCGCAGCTCCTCCTCTCTCAGACCCACCTCCCTCAGCCCTTCCTTCCTCAGCCCCTCCTCCCTCAGCCCCTCCTCCCTCCGCCCCTCCTCCCTCAGCCCCTCCTCCCTCAGCCCTTCCTCTCTCAGCCCCTCAGCCCCTCAGCCCCTCCTCCCTCCGCCCCTCCTCCCTCAGCCCCTCCTCTTTTAGCCCCTCCTCCCTCAGCCCCACCCTCCCTCAGTCTCTCCTCCCGCAGCTCCTCCTCTCTCAACCCACCTCCCTCAGCCCTTCTTCTCTCAGATATTCCTCCCTCAGCCCCTCCTCCCTCAGCCCCTCCTCACTCAGCGCCTCCTCCCTCAGTGCCTCCTCCCTCCGCCCCTTCTCCCTTAGCCTCTCTTCCTTCAGCCCCTCCTCCCTCAGCCCCTCCTCCCTCAGCCCCTCCTCCCTCAGTCTCTCCTCCCTCAGCCCTTCCTCTCTCAGACCTTCCTCGCTCAGCCCCTCCTCCTTCAGCCCCTCCTCCCTCAGCGCCTCCTCCCTCAGCCCCTCCTCCCTCAGCCCCTCCTCCTTCAGCCCCTCCTCCCTCGGCCCCTCCTCCCTCAGCATCTCCTCTCTCAGCCCCTCCTCCCTCAGCTCCTCTTCCCTCAGTCTCTCCTCCCTCAGCCCTTCCTCTCTCAGACAATCCTCCCTCAGCCCCTCCTCCCTCAGCGCCTCCTCTCTCAGTCCCTCCTCCCTCAGCCCCTCTCCCTTAGCCCCTCCTTCTTCAGCCCTTCCTTTCTCAGACCCTCTTCCCTCAGCCCCTCCTCCCTCAGCACCTCCTCCCTCAGCCCTTCCTCCCTTAGTCCTTCTCCCCTCAGCCCTCTTCCCTCAGTCCCTCCTCCCTCAGCCCCGCCTCCCTCAGCCCCTCCTCCCTCAGTCCCTCCTCCCTCAGCTCCGCCTCCCTCAGCCCCTCCTCCCTCTGCCCCTCCTCCCTCAGCCCCTCCTCTATCAGCCCCTCCTCCCTCACTCTCTCCTCCCTCAGCCCCTCCTCCCTCAGCCCCTCCTCCTTAAGCTCCGCCTCCCTAAGCCCCTCCTCCCTCTGCCCCTCCTCCCTCAGCCCCTCCTCCCTCAGCCCCTCCTCCCTCAGCCCCTCCTTCCTCAGTCTCTCCTCCCTCAGCCCCTCCTTCCTCAGCCTCTCCTCCCTCAGTCTCACCTCGCTCAGCCCTTCCTCTCCCAGACCCTCCTCCCTCAGCCCCTCCTCCCTCAGCCCCTCCTCCCTCAGCCCCTCCTCTCTCAGCGCCTCCTCCCTCCGCAACTCCTCCCTCAGCGGCTCCTCTTTCAGCCCCTCCTCCCTCAGCCACTCCTCACTCAGCCCCTCCTCCCTCAGCCCCTCCTCCTTCAGCCCCTCCTCCCTCAGCCCCTCCTCCCTCAGCCCCTCCTCCCTCAGCCCCTCCTCCCTCAGCCCCTCCTTCCTCAGCCTCTGCTCCCTCAGTCTCACCTCGCTCAGCCCTTCCTCTCCCAGACCCTCCTCCCTCAGCCCCTCCTCCCTCAGCCCCTCCTCCCTCAGCCCCTCCTCTCTCAGCGCCTCCTCCCTCCGCAACTCCTCCCTCAGCGGCTCCTCTTTCAGCCCCTCCTCCCTCAGCCACTCCTCACTCAGCCCCTCCTCCCTCAGCCCCTCCTCCTTCAGTCTCACCTCCCTCAGCCCTTCCTCTCTCAGCCCCTCCTCCCTCAGCCCCTCCTCCCTCAGCCCCTCGTCCCTCAGCCCCTCCTCCCTCAGTCTCTCCTCCCTCAGCCCTTCCTCTCACAGACCCTCCTCCAACAGCCCCTCCTCCCTCAGCCCCTCCTCCCTCAGCCCCAAATTCCTCAGCCCTTCCTCCCTCAGACACTCCTCCCTCAGCCTCTCCTCCCTCATCCCCTCCTCCCTCAGTCTCTCCTCCCTCAGCCCTTCCTCTCTCAGCCCCTCCTCCTTCAGCCGCTCCTCCCTCAGCCCTTCCTCCTTCAGCCCCTCCTCCTTCAGCCCTCCCTCCCTTAGCCCCTCCTCCCTCAGCCCCTCCTCCCTCAGCCCCTCCTCCCTCGGCCCCTCCTCCCTCAGTCTCTCCTCCCTCAGCCCTTCCTCTCTCAGACCTTCCTCCCTCAGCCCATCCTCCCTCAGCCCCTCCCCCTCAGCCCCTCCTCACTCGGCGCCTCCTCCCTCCGCCCCTCCTCCCTCAGCCCCTCCTCCTTCAGCCCCTCCTCCCTCGGCCCCTCCTCCCTCAGCATCTCCTTTCTCAGCCCCTCCTCCCTCAACCCCTCTTCCCCCAGTCTCTACTCCCTCAGCCCTTCCTCTCTCAGACAATCCTCCCTCAGCCCCTCCTCCCTCAGCGCCTCCTCTCTCAGTCCCTCCTCCCTCAGCCCCTCCTCCCTCAGCCCCTCCTTCTTCAGCCCTTCCTTTCTCAGACCCTCTTCCCTCAGCCCCTCCTCCCTCAGCACCTCCTCCCACAGCCCTTCCTCACTCAGCCCTTCTCCCCTCAGCCCTCTTCCCTCAGTCCCTCCTCCCTCAGCCCCGCCTCCCTCAGCCCCTCCTCCCTCAGTCCCTCCTCCCTCAGCTCCGCCTCCCTCAGCCCCTGTTCGCTCTGCCCCTCCTCCCTCAGCCCCTCCTCCCTCAGCCCCTCCTCCCTCAATCTCTCCTCCCTCAGCCCCTCCCCCCTCAGCCCCTCCTCCCTAAGCTCCGCCCTTCTCAGCCCCTCCTCCCTCTGCCCCTCCTCCCTTAGTCTCTTCTCCCTCAGCCCTTCCTCTCTCAGACCATCCTCCCTCAGTCCCTCCTCCCTCAGTCCCTCCTCCCTCAGCCCCTCCTTCCTCAGCCCTTCTTCCCTCAAACACTCCTCCCTCAGCCCCTCTTCCCTCAGCCCCTCCTCCCTCAGCCCTTCCTCTCTCAGCGCCTCCTCCCTCAGCCCCTCCTCCCTCAGCCCCTCCTCCTTCAGCCCCTCCTCCCTCAGTCCCTCCTCCCTCAGTCCCTCCTCCCTCAGCTCCGCCTCCCTCAGCCCCTCCTCCCTCAGCCCCTCCTCCCTCAGGCCCTCCTCCCTCAGCCCCACCCTCCCTCAGTCTCCCCTCCCATAGCTCCTCCTCTCTCAGACCCACCTCCCTCAGCCCTTCCTTCCTCAGCCTCTCCTCCCTCAGACACTCCTTCTTCAGCCCCTCCTCCCTAATCCCCTCCTCCGTCAGTCTCTCCTCCCTAAGCCCTTCTTCTCTCAGACCGTCCTCCCTCAGCCCCTCCTCCTTCAGCCTCTCCTCCCTCAACCCCTCCTCCCTCAGACCCTCCTCCCTCAGCCCCTCCTCCCTCCGCGCCTCCTCCCTCACCCCCTCCTCCTTCAGCCCCTCCTCCCTCAGCCCCTCCTTCCTCAGCCCCTCCTCCCTCAGCCCCTCCTTCCTCAGCCCCTCCTCCCTCAGTCTCACCTCGCTCAGCCCTTCCTCTCCCAGACCCTTCTTCCTCAGCCCCTCCTCCCTCAGCACTTCCTCCCTCCTCCACTCCTCCCTCAGACCCTCCTCCCTCAGCCCCTCCTTCCTCAGCCCTTCCTCCCTCAGCCCCTCCTCCCTCGTCCCCTCCTCCCTCAGTCTCTCCTCCCTCAGCCCTTCCTGTCTCAGCCCCTCCTCCCTCAGCCCCTCCTCCCTCAGCCCCTCCTCCTTCAGCCCCACCTTCCTCATCCCCTCCTCCCTCAGACACTCCTCCAGCCCCTCCTCCCTCATCTCCTCCTCCCTCAGTCTCTCTTTCCTCAGCCCCTCCTCTTTCAGCCCCTCCTCCCTCAGCCCCTCCTCCCTCAGCCCATCCTCCCTCAGCCCCTCCTCTCTCAGACCCTCTTCCCTCAGCCCCTCCTCCCTCAGCCCTTCCTCCCTCAGCCCTTCCTTCTTCAGCCCTTCCTCCCTCAGACACTCCTCCCTCAGCCCCTCCTTCCTTATCCCCTCCTCCCTCAGTCTCTCCTCCCTCATTCCCTCCTCTTTCAGCCCCTCCACTCTCATCCGCTCCTCCCTCAGCCCCTCCTCCCTCAGTCTCTCTTCCCTCAGCCCCTCCTCTTTCAGCCCTTCCTCCCTCAGCCCCTCCTCCCTCAGCCCATCCTCCCTCAGCCCTTCCTCTCTCAGACCTTCCTCCCTCAGCCCCTCCTCCCTCAGCCCGTCCTCCCTCAGCCCCTCCTCCCTCAGCCCTTTATCCCTCAGCCCCTCCTCCCTCCGCCCCTCCTCCCTCAGCCCCTCCTCCTTCAGCCCCTCCCCCCTCAGCCCCTCCTCCCTCAGCCCCTCCTCCCTCAGCCCCTCCTCCCTCAGCCCCTCCTCCCTCAGCCCCTCCTCCCTCAGCCCCTTCTCCCTCAGTCTCTCCTCCCTCAGCCCTTCCTCTCTCTGACCTTCCTCCCTCAGCCCCTTCTCCCTCATCCCCTCCTCCCTCAGTCTCTCCTCCCTCAGCCCCTCCTCTTTCAGCCCCTCCACCCTCATCCGCTCCTCCCTCAGCCCCTCTTCCTTCAGTCTCTCTTCCCTCAGCCCCTCCTCTTTCAGCCCCTCCTCCCTCAGCCCCTCCTCCCTCAGCGCATCCTCCCTCAGCCCTTCCTCTCTCAGACCTTTCTCCCTCATCCCCTCCTCCCTCAGTCTCTCCTCCCTCAGCCCCTCCTCTTTCAGCCCCTCCACCCTCATCCGCTCCTCCCTCAGCCCCTCCTCCCTCAGTCTCTCTTCCCTCAGCCCCTCCTCTTTCAGCCCCTCCTCCCTCAGCCCCTCCTCCCTCAGCCCATCCTCCCTCAGCCCTTCCTCTCTCAGACCTTCCTCCCTCAGCCCCTCCTCCCTCAGCCCGTCCTCCCTCAGCCCCTCCTCCCTCAGCCCCTTATCCCTCAGCCCTTCCTCCCTCAGACACTCCTCCCTCATTCCCTCCTCCCTCAGCCCTTCCTCTCTCAGCCCCTCCTCCTTCAGTCCCTCCTCCTTCAGCCCCTCCTCCTTCAGCCCATCCTCCCTCAGTCCCTCCTCCCTCAGTCCCTCCTTCCTCAGCTCCGCCTCCCTCAGCCCCTCCTCCCTTCTCCCCTCCTCCCTCTGCCACTCCTCCTTCAGCCCCTCCTCTTTCAGCCCCTCCTCCCTCAGCCCCTCCTCCCTCAGCTCCGCCTCCCTCAGCCCCTCCTCCCTCAGCCCCTCCTCCCTCCGCCACTCCTCCCACAGCCCCTCCTCTTTCAGCCCCTCCTCCCTCAGCCCCTCCTCCCTCAGCCCCTCCTCCCTCAGCCCCTCCTCCCTCAGCCCTTCCTCTCTCAGCCCCTCAGCCCCTCAGCCCCTCCTCCCTCCGCCCCTCCTCCCTCCGCCCCTCCTCCCTCAGCCCCTCCTCTTTTAGCCCCTCCTCCCTCAGCCCCACCCTCCCTCAGTCTCTCCTCCCGCAGCTCCTCCTCTCTCAACCCACCTCCCTCAGCCCTTCTTCTCTCAGATATTCCTCCCTCAGCCCCTCCTCCCTCAGCCCCTCCTCACTCAGCGCCTCCTCCCTCAGTGCCTCCTCCCTCCGCCCCTTCTCCCTTAGCCTCTCTTCCTTCAGCCCCTCCTCCCTCAGCCCCTCCTCCCTCAGCCCCTCCTCCCTCAGTCTCTCCTCCCTCAGCCCTTCCTCTCTCAGACCTTCCTCGCTCAGCCCCTCCTCCCTCAGCCCCTCCTCCCTCAGCGCCTCCTCCCTCAGCCCCTCCTCCCTCAGCCCCTCCTCCTTCAGCCCCTCCTCAATCGGCCCCTCCTCCCTCAGCATCTCCTCTCTCAGCCCCTCCTCCCTCAGCTCCTCTTCCCTCAGTCTCTCCTCCCTCAGCCCTTCCTCTCTCAGACAATCCTCCCTCAGCCCCTCCTCCCTCAGCGCCTCCTCTCTCAGTCCCTCCTCCCTCAGCCCCTCTTCCCTTAGCCCCTCCTTCTTCAGCCCTTCCTTTCTCAGACCCTCTTCCCTCAGCCCCTCCTCCCTCAGCACCTCCTCCCTCAGCCCTTCCTCCCTTAGTCCTTCTCCCCTCAGCCCTCTTCCCTCAGTCCCTCCTCCCTCAGCCCCGCCTCCCTCAGCCCCTCCTCCCTCAGTCCCTCCTCCCTCAGCTCCGCCTCCCTCAGCCCCTCCTCCCTCTGCCCCTCCTCCCTCAGCCCCTCCTCTATCAGCCCCTCCTCCCTCACTCTCTCCTCCCTCAGCCCCTCCTCCCTCAGCCCCTCCTCCTTAAGCTCCGCCTCCCTAAGCCCCTCCTCCCTCTGCCCCTCCTCCCTCAGTCTCTCTTCCCTCAGCCCTTCCTCTCTCAGACCCTCCTCCCTCAGTCCCTCCTCCCTCAGTCCCTCCTCCCTCAGCCCCTCCTTCCTCAGCCCTTCCTCCCTCAGACACTCCTCACTCAGCCCCTCTTCCATCATCCCCTCCTCCCTCAGCCCTTCCTCTCTCAGCCCCTCCTCCTTCAGCCCCTCCTCCCTCAGCCCCTCCTCCCTCAGACCCTCCTCCCTCAGCCCCTCCTCCCTCCGCCCCTCCGCCCCTCCTCCCTCAGCCCCTCCTCCTTCAGCCCCTCCTCCCTCAGCCCCTCCTCCCTCAGCCCCTCCTCCCTCAGCCCCTCCTCCCTCAGCCCCTCCTTCCTCAGCCTCTCCTCCCTCAGTCTCACCTCGCTCAGCCCTTCCTCTCCCAGACCCTCCTCCCTCAGCCCCTCCTCCCTCAGCCCCTCCTCCCTCAGCCCCTCCTCTCTCAGCGCCTCCTCCCTCCGCAACTCCTCCCTCAGCGGCTCCTCTTTCAGCCCCTCCTCCCTCAGCCACTCCTCACTCAGCCCCTCCTCCCTCAGCCCCTCCTCCTTCAGTCTCACCTCCCTCAGCCCTTCCTCTCTCAGCCCCTCCTCCCTCAGCCCCTCCTCCCTCAGCCCCTCGTCCCTCAGCCCCTCCTCCCTCAGTCTCTCCTCCCTCAGCCCTTCCTCTCACAGACCCTCCTCCAACAGCCCCTCCTCCCTCAGCCCCTCCTCCCTCAGCCCAAATTCCTCAGCCCTTCCTCCCTCAGACACTCCTCCCTCAGCCTCTCCTCCCTCATCCCCTCCTCCCTCAGTCTCTCCTCCCTCAGCCCTTCCTCTCTCAGCCCCTCCTCCTTCAGCCGCTCCTCCCTCAGCCCTTCCTCCTTCAGCCCCTCCTCCTTCAGCCCTCCCTCCCTTAGCCCCTCCTCCCTCAGCCCCTCCTCCCTCAGCCCCTCCTCCCTCGGCCCCTCCTCCCTCAGTCTCTCCTCCCTCAGCCCTTCCTCTCTCAGACCTTCCTCCCTCAGCCCATCCTCCCTCAGCCCCTCCCCCTCAGCCCCTCCTCACTCGGCGCCTCCTCCCTCCGCCCCTCCTCCCTCAGCCCCTCCTCCTTCAGCCCCTCCTCCCTCGGCCCCTCCTCCCTCAGCATCTCCTTTCTCAGCCCCTCCTCCCTCAACCCCTCTTCCCCCAGTCTCTACTCCCTCAGCCCTTCCTCTCTCAGACAATCCTCCCTCAGCCCCTCCTCCCTCAGCGCCTCCTCTCTCAGTCCCTCCTCCCTCAGCCCCTCCTCCCTCAGCCCCTCCTTCTTCAGCCCTTCCTTTCTCAGACCCTCTTCCCTCAGCCCCTCCTCCCTCAGCACCTCCTCCCACAGCCCTTCCTCACTCAGCCCTTCTCCCCTCAGCCCTCTTCCCTCAGTCCCTCCTCCCTCAGCCCCGCCTCCCTCAGCCCCTCCTCCCTCAGTCCCTCCTCCCTCAGCTCCGCCTCCCTCAGCCCCTGTTCGCTCTGCCCCTCCTCCCTCAGCCCCTCCTCCCTCAGCCCCTCCTCCCTCAGCATCTCCTCTCTCAGCCCCTCCTCCCTCAGCTCCTCTTCCCTCAGTCTCTCCTCCCTCAGCCCTTCCTCTCTCAGACAATCCTCCCTCAGCCCCTCTTCCCTCAGCGCCTCCTCTCTCAGTCCCTCCTCCCTCAGCCCCTCTTCCCTTAGCCCCTCCTTCTTCAGCCCTTCCTTTCTCAGACCCTCTTCCCTCAGCCCCTCCTCCCTCAGCACCTCCTCCCTCAGCCCTTCCTCCCTTAGTCCTTCTCCCCTCAGCCCTCTTCCCTCAGTCCCTCCTCCCTCAGCCCCGCCTCCCTCAGCCCCTCCTCCCTCAGTCCCTCCTCCCTCAGCTCCGCCTCCCTCAGCCCCTCCTCCCTCTGCCCCTCCTCCCTCAGCCCCTCCTCTATCAGCCCCTCCTCCCTCACTCTCTCCTCCCTCAGCCCCTCCTCCCTCAGCCCCTCCTCCTTAAGCTCCGCCTCCCTAAGCCCCTCCTCCCTCTGCCCCTCCTCCCTCAGTCTCTCTTCCCTCAGCCCTTCCTCTCTCAGACCCTCCTCCCTCAGTCCCTCCTCCCTCAGTCCCTCCTCCCTCAGCCCCTCCTTCCTCAGCCCTTCCTCCCTCAGACACTCCTCACTCAGCCCCTCTTCCATCATCCCCTCCTCCCTCAGCCCTTCCTCTCTCAGCCCCTCCTCCTTCAGCCCCTCCTCCCTCAGCCCCTCCTCCCTCAGACCCTCCTCCCTCAGCCCCTCCTCCCTCCGCCCCTCCGCCCCTCCTCCCTCAGCCCCTCCTCCTTCAGCCCCTCCTCCCTCAGCCCCTCCTCCCTCATCCCCTCCTCCCTCAGCCCCTCCTCCCTCAGCCCCTCCTTCCTCAGCCTCTCCTCCCTCAGTCTCACCTCGCTCAGCCCTTCCTCTCCCAGACCCTCCTCCCTCAGCCCCTCCTCCCTCAGCCCCTCCTCCCTCAGCCCCTCCTCTCTCAGCGCCTCCTCCCTCCGCAACTCCTCCCTCAGCGGCTCCTCTTTCAGCCCCTCCTCCCTCAGCCACTCCTCACTCAGCCCCTCCTCCCTCAGCCCCTCCTCCTTCAGTCTCACCTCCCTCAGCCCTTCCTCTCTCAGCCCCTCCTCCCTCAGCCCCTCCTCCCTCAGCCCCTCGTCCCTCAGCCCCTCCTCCCTCAGTCTCTCCTCCCTCAGCCCTTCCTCTCACAGACCCTCCTCCAACAGCCCCTCCTCCCTCAGCCCCTCCTCCCTCAGCCCCAAATTCCTCAGCCCTTCCTCCCTCAGACACTCCTCCCTCAGCCTCTCCTCCCTCATCCCCTCCTCCCTCAGACTCTCCTCCCTCAGCCCTTCCTCTCTCAGCCCCTCCTCCTTCAGCCGCTCCTCCCTCAGCCCTTCCTCCTTCAGCCCCTCCTCCTTCAGTCCTCCCTCCCTTAGCCCCTCCTCCCTCAGCCCCTCCTCCCTCAGCCCCTCCTCCCTCGGCCCCTCCTCCCTCAGTCTCTCCTCCCTCAGCCCTTCCTCTCTCAGACCTTCCTCCCTCAGCCCATCCTCCCTCAGCCCCTCCCCCTCAGCCCCTCCTCACTCGGCGCCTCCTCCCTCCGCCCCTCCTCCCTCAGCCCCTCCTCCTTCAGCCCCTCCTCCCTCGGCCCCTCCTCCCTCAGCATCTCCTTTCTCAGCCCCTCCTCCCTCAACCCCTCTTCCCCCAGTCTCTACTCCCTCAGCCCTTCCTCTCTCAGACAATCCTCCCTCAGCCCCTCCTCCCTCAGCGCCTCCTCTCTCAGTCCCTCCTCCCTCAGCCCCTCCTCCCTCAGCCCCTCCTTCTTCAGCCCTTCCTTTCTCAGACCCTCTTCCCTCAGCCCCTCCTCCCTCAGCACCTCCTCCCACAGCCCTTCCTCACTCAGCCCTTCTCCCCTCAGCCCTCTTCCCTCAGTCCCTCTACCCTCAGCCCCGCCTCCCTCAGCCCCTCCTCCCTCAGTCCCTCCTCCCTCAGCTCCGCCTCCCTCAGCCCCTGTTCGCTCTGCCCCTCCTCCCTCAGCCCCTCCTCCCTCAGCCCCTCCTCCCTCAATCTCTCCTCCCTCAGCCCCTCCCCCCTCAGCCCCTCCTCCCTAAGCTCCGCCTCCCTCAGCCCCTCCTCCCTCTGCCCCTCCTCCCTTAGTCTATTCTCCCTCAGCCCTTCCTCTCTCAGACCATCCTCCCTCAGTCCCTCCTCCCTCAGTCCCTCCTCCCTCAGCCCCTCCTTCCTCAGCCCTTCTTCCCTCAAACACTCCTCCCTCAGCCCCTCTTCCCTCAGCCCCTCCTCCCTCAGCCCTTCCTCTCTCAGCGCCTCCTCCCTCAGCCCCTCCTCCCTCAGCCCCTCCTCCTTCAGCCCCTCCTCCCTCAGTCCCTCCTCCCTCAGTCCCTCCTCCCTCAGCTCCGCCTCCCTCAGCCCCTCCTCCCTCAGCCCCTCCTCCCTCAGGCCCTCCTCCCTCAGCCCCACCCTCCCTCAGTCTCCCCTCCCACAGCTCCTCCTCTCTCAGACCCACCTCCCTCAGCCCTTCCTTCCTCAGCCTCTCCTCCCTCAGACACTCCTTCTTCAGCCCCTCCTCCCTAATCCCCTCCTCCGTCAGTCTCTCCTCCCTAAGCCCTTCTTCTCTCAGACCGTCCTCCCTCAGCCCTCCTCCTTCAGCCTCTCCTCCCTCAACCCCTCCTCCCTCAGACCCTCCTCCCTCAGCCCCTCCTCCCTCCGCGCCTCCTCCCTCACCCCCTCCTCCTTCAGCCCCTCCTCCCTCAGCCCCTCCTTCCTCAGCCCCTCCTCCCTCAGCCCCTCCTTCCTCAGCCCCTCCTCCCTCAGTCTCACCTCGCTCAGCCCTTCCTCTCCCAGACCCTCCTTCCTCAGCCCCTCCTCCCTCAGCACTTCCTCCCTCCTCCACTCCTCCCTCAGACCCTCCTCCCTCAGCCCCTCCTTCCTCAGCCCTTCCTCCCTCAGCCCCTCCTCCCTCGTCCCCTCCTCCCTCAGTCTCTCCTCCCTCAGCCCTTCCTGTCTCAGCCCCTCCTCCCTCAGCCCCTCCTCCCTCAGCCCCTCCTCCTTCAGCCCCACCTTCCTCATCCCCTCCTCCCTCAGACACTCCTCCAGCCCCTCCTCCCTCATCTCCTCCTCCCTCAGTCTCTCTTTCCTCAGCCCCTCCTCTTTCAGCCCCTCCTCCCTCAGCCCCTCCTCCCTCAGCCCATCCTCCCTCAGCCCCTCCTCTCTCAGACCCTCTTCCCTCAGCCCCTCCTCCCTCAGCCCTTCCTCCCTCAGCCCTTCCTTCTTCAGCCCTTCCTCCCTCAGACACTCCTCCCTCAGCCCCTCCTTCCTTATCCCCTCCTCCCTCAGTCTCTCCTCCCTCAGCCCCTCCTCTTTCAGCCCCTCCACTCTCATCCGCTCCTCCCTCAGCCCCTCCTCCCTCAGTCTCTCTTCCCTCAGCCCCTCCTCTTTCAGCCCTTCCTCCCTCAGCCCCTCCTCCCTCAGCCCATCCTCCCTCAGCCCTTCCTCTCTCAGACCTTCCTCCCTCAGCCCCTCCTCCCTCAGCCCGTCCTCCCTCAGCCCCTCCTCCCTCAGCCCTTTATCCCTCAGCCCCTCCTTCCTCCGCCCCTCCTCCCTCAGCCCCTCCTCCTTCAGCCCCTCCCCCCTCAGCCCCTCCTCCCTCAGCCCCTCCTCCCTCAGCCCCTCCTCCCTCAGCCCCTCCTCCCTCAGCCCCTCCTCCCTCAGCCCCTTCTCCCTCAGTCTCTCCTCCCTCAGCCCTTCCTCTCTCTGACCTTCCTCCCTCAGCCCCTTCTCCCTCATCCCCTCCTCCCTCAGTCTCTCCTCCCTCAGCCCCTCCTCTTTCAGCCCCTCCACCCTCATCCGCTCCTCCCTCAGCCCCTCTTCCTTCAGTCTCTCTTCCCTCAGCCCCTCCTCTTTCAGCCCCTCCTCCCTCAGCCCCTCCTCCCTCAGCCCATCCTCCCTCAGCCCTTCCTCTCTCAGACCTTTCTCCCTCATCCCCTCCTCCCTCAGTCTCTCCTCCCTCAGCCCCTCCTCTTTCAGCCCCTCCACCCTCATCCGCTCCTCCCTCAGCCCCTCCTCCCTCAGTCTCTCTTCCCTCAGCCCCTCCTCTTTCAGCCCCTCCTCCCTCAGCCCCTCCTCCCTCAGCCCATCCTCCCTCAGCCCTTCCTCTCTCAGACCTTCCTCCCTCAGCCCCTCCTCCCTCAGCCCGTCCTCCCTCAGCCCCTCCTCCCTCAGCCCCTTATCCCTCAGCCCTTCCTCCCTCAGACACTCCTCCCTCATTCCCTCCTCCCTCAGCCCTTCCTCTCTCAGCCCCTCCTCCTTCAGTCCCTCCTCCTTCAGCCCCTCCTCCTTCAGCCCATCCTCCCTCAGTCCCTCCTCCCTCAGTCCCTCCTTCCTCAGCTCCGCCTCCCTCAGCCCCTCCTCCCTTCTCCCCTCCTCCCTCTGCCACTCCTCCTTCAGCCCCTCCTCTTTCAGCCCCTCCTCCCTCAGCCCCTCCTCCCTCAGCTCCGCCTCCCTCAGCCCCTCCTCCCTCAGCCCCTCCTCCCTCCGCCACTCCTCCCACAGCCCCTCCTCTTTCAGCCCCTCCTCCCTCAGCCCCTCCTCCCTCAGCCCCTCCTCCCTCAGTCTCTCCTCTCTCAGACCCTCCTCCAACAGCCCCTTCTCCCTCAGCCCCTCCTCCCTCATCCCCTCCTTCCTCAGCCCTTCCTCCCTCAGACACTAATCCCTCAGCCTCTCCTCCCTAAGCCCTTCATCCCTTAGCCCCTCCTCCCTCATCCCGTCCTCCCTCAGCCCCTCCTCCCTCCGCCCTTCCTCCCTCAGCCCCTCCTCCCTCAGCCCCTCCTCCCTCAGCCCCTCCTCCCTCAGCCCCTCCTCCCTCAGCCCCTCCTCCCTCAGTCTCTCCTCCCTCAGCCCCTCCTCCCTCAGCCCCAAATTCCTCAGCCCTTCCTCCCTCAGACACTCCTCCCTCAGCCTCTCCTCCCTCATCCCCTCCTCCCTCAGTCTCTCCTCCCTCAGCCCTTCCTCTCTCAGCCCCTCCTCCCTCAGCCCCTCCTCCCTCAGTCTCTCCTCCCTCAGCTCTTGTTCTCTCAGACCCTCCTCCAACCGCCCCTTCTCCCTCAGCCCCTCCTCCCTCAGCCCCTCCTTCCTCAGCCCTTCCTCCCTCAGACACTCCTCCCTCAGCCTCTCCTCCCTCAGCCCTTCCTCCCTTAGCCCCCCCTCCCTCATCCCGTCCTCCCTCAGCCCCTCCTCCCTCCGCCCTTCCTCCCTCAGCCCCTCCTCTTTCAGCCCCTTCTCCCTCAGCCCCTCCTCCCTCAGCCCTTATTCTCTCTCAGACCTTCCTCCCTCAGCCCCTCCTCCCTCAGCCCGTCCTCCCTCAGCCCCTCCTCCCTCAGCCCCTCCTCCCTCAATCTCTCCTCCCTCAGCCCCTCCTCCCTCAGCCCCTCCTCCCTCACCTCCACCTCCCTCAGCCCCTCCTCCCTCTGCCCCTACTCCCTCAGTCTCTCCTCCCTCAGCCCTTCCTCTCTTAGCCCCTCAGCCCCTCAGACCCTCCTCCCTCCGCCCCTCCTCCATCAGCCCCTCCTCTTTTAGCCCCTCCTCCCTCAGCCCCACCCTCCCTCAGTCTCTCCTCCCGCAGCTCCTCCTCTCTCAGACCCACCTCCCTCAGCCCTTCCTTCCTCAGCCCCTCCTCCCTCCGCCCCTCCTCCCTCCGCCCCTCCTCCCTCAGCCCCTCCTCCCTCAGCCCTTCCTCTCTCAGGCCCTCCGCCCTTCTTCCTTTCGCCCCTCCTCCCTTAGCCCCTCCTCTTTTAGCCCCTCCTCCCTCAGCCCCACCCTTCCTCAGTCTCTCCTCCCGCATTTCCTCCTCTCTCAGACCCACCTCCCTCAGCCCTTCCTTCCTCAGCCCCTCCTCCCTCAGCCCCTCCTCCCTCCGCCCCTCCTCCCTCAGCCCCTCCTCTTTCAGCCCCTCCACCCTCATCCGCTCCTCCCTCAGCCCCTCCTCCCTCAGTCTCTCTTCCCTCAGCCCCTCCTCTTTCAGCCCCTCCTCCCTCAGCCCCTCCTCCCTCAGCCCATCCTCCCTCAGCCCTTATTCTCTCTCAGACCTTCTCCCCTCAGCCCCTCCTCCCTCAGCCCGTCCTCCCTCAGCCCCTCCTCCCTCAGCCCCTCCTCCCTTAATCTCTCCTCCCTCAGCCCCTCCTCCCTCAGCCCCTCTTCCCTCAGCTACGCCTTTTTCAGCCCCTCCTCCCTCTGCCCCTCCTCCCTCAGTCTCTCCTCCCTCAGCCCTTCCTCTCTCAGCCCCTCAGCCCCTCAGCCCCTCCTCCCTCCGCCCCTCCTCCCTCAGCCCCTCGTCCCTCAGCCCTTCCTCTCTCAGCCCCTCAGCCCCTCAGCCCCTCCTCCCTCCGCCCCTCCTCCCTCAGCCCCTCCTCTTTTAGCCCCTCCTCCCTCAGCCCCACCCTCCCTCAGTCTCTCCTCCCGCAGCTCCTCCTCTCTCAGACCCACCTCCCTCAGCGCTTCCTTCCTCAGCCCCTCCTCCCTCAGCCCCTCCTCCCTCCGCCCCTCCTCCCTCAGCCCTTCCTCTCTCAGCCCCTCAGCCCCTCCTCCCTCCGCCCCTCCTCCCTCAGCCCCTCCTCTTTTAGCCCCTCCTCCCTCAGCCCCTCGTCCCTCAGCCCTTCCTCTCTCAGCTCCTCAGCCCCTCAGCCCCTCCTCCCTCCGCCCCTCCTCCCTCAGCCCCTCCTCTTTAAGCCCCTCCTCCCTCAGCCCCACCCTCCCTCAGTCTCTCCTCCCGCTGCTCCTCCTCTCTCAGACCCACCTCCCTCAGCCCTTCCTTCCTCAGCCCCTCCTCCCTCAGCCCCTCCTCCCTCCGCCCCTCCTCCCTCAGCCCCTCGTCCCTCAGCCCTTCCTCTCTCAGCCCCTCAGCCCCTCAGCCCCTCCTCCCTCCGCCCCTCCTCCCTCAGCCCCTCCTCTTTTAGCCCCTCCTCCCTCAGCCCCACCCTCCCTCAGTCTCCCCTCCCGCAGCTCCTCCTCTCTCAGACCCACCTCCCTCAGCCCTTCCTTCCTCAGCCCCTCCTCCCTCAGCCCCTCCTCCCTTGGCCCCTCCTCCCTCAGCCCCTCCTCTTTCAGTCCCTCCACCCTCATCGGCTCCTCCCTCAGCCCCTCCTCCCTCAGTCTCTCTTCCCTCAGCCCCTCATCTTTCAGCGCCTTCTCCCTCAGCCCCTCCTCCCTCAGCCCATCCTCCCTCAGCCCTTCCTCTCTCAGACCTTCCTCTCTCATCCCCTCCTCCCTCAGTCTCTCCTCCCTCAGTCCCTCCTCTTTCAGCCCCTCCACCCTCATCCGCTCCTCCCTCAGCCCCTCCTCCCTCAGTCTCTCTTCCCTCAGCCCCTCCTCTTTAAGCCCCTCCTCCCTCAGCCCCTCCTCCCTCAGCCCATCATCCCTCAGTCCTTCCTCTCTCAGACCTTCCTCCCTCATCCCCTCCTCCCTCAGTCTCTCCTCCCTCAGCCCCTCCTCTTTCAGCCCCTCCACCCTCATCCGCTCCTCCCTCAGCCCCTCCTTCCTCAGTCTCTCTTCCCTCAGCCCCTCCTCTTTCAGCCCCTCCTCCCTCAGCCCCTCCTTCCTCAGCCCATCCTCCCTCAGCCCTTCCTCTCTCAGACCTTCCTCCCTCAGCCCCTCCTCCCTCTGCCCCTCCTCCCTCAGCCCCTCCTCCCTCAGCCCCTCCTCCCTCACTCTCTCCTCCCTCAGCCCCTCCTCCCTCAGCCCCTCCTCCCTAAGCTCCGCCTCCCTCAGCCCCTCCTCCCTCTGCCCCTCCTCCCTCAGTCTCTCCTCCCTCAGCCCTTCCTCTCTCAGACCCTCCTCCCTCAGCCCATCCTCCCTCAGCCCTTCCTCTCTCAGACCTTCCTCCCTCAGCCCCTCCTCCCTCAGCCCCTCCTCCCTCAGCCCCTTATCCCTCAGCCCCTCCTCCCTCTGCCCCTCCTCCCTCAGTCTTTCCTCCCTCAGCCCTTCCTCTCTCAGACCCTCCTCCCTCAGTCCCTCCTCCCTCAGTCCCTCCTCCCTCAACCCCTCTTTCCTCAGCCCTTCCTCCCTCAGACACTCCTCCCTCAGCCCCTCCTCCCTCAGCCCTTCCTCTCTCAGCAACTCCTCCTTCAGCCCCTCCTCCTTCAGCCCCTCCCCCCTCAGTCCCTCCTCCCTTAGTCCCTCCTCCCTCAGCTCCGCCTCCCTCAGCCCCTCCTCCCTTCTCCCCTCCTCCCTCCGCCACTCCTCCCTCAGCCCCTCCTCTTTCAGCCCCTCCTCCCTCAGCCCCTCCTCCCTCAGCTCCGCCTCCCTCAGCCCCTCCTCCCTCAGCCCCTCATCCCTCCGCCACTCCTCCCTCAGCCCCTCCTCTTTCAGCCCCTCCTTCCTCAGCCCCTCCTCCCTCAGCCCCTCCTCCCTCAGCCCCTCCTGCCTCAGTCTCTCCTCCCTCAGCTCTTCCTCTCTCAGACACTCCTCCCTCAGCCTCTCCTCCCTCAGCCCTTCCTCCCTTAGCCCCTCCTCCATCATCCCGTCCTCCCTCAGCCCCTCTTCCCTCCGCCCTTCCTCCCTCAGCCCCTCCTCTTTCAGCCCCTTCTCCCTCAGCCCCTCCTCCCTCAGCACTTATTCTCTCTCAGACCTTCCTCCCTCAGCCCCTCCTCCCTCAGCCCGTCCTCCCTCAGCCCCTCCTCCCTCAGCCCCTCCTCCCTCAATCTCTCTTCCCTCAGCCCCTCCTCCCTCAGCCCCTCCTCCCTCAGCTCCGCCTCCCTCAGCCCCTCCTCATTCTGCCCCTCCTCCCTCAGTCTCTCCTCCCTCAGCCCTTCCTCTCTCAGCCCCTAAGCCCTTCCTTCTTCCGTCCCTCCTCCCTCAGCCCCTCCTCTTTTAGCCCCTCCTTCTTCAGCCCCATCCTCCCTCAGTCTCTCCTCCCGAAGCTCCTCCTCTCTCAGACCCACCTCCCTCAGCCCTTCCTTCCTCAGCCCCTCCTCCCTCAGCCCCTCCTCCCTCCGCCTCTCCTCCCTAAGCCCCTCCTCCCTCAGCCCATCCTCTCTCAGCCCCTCAGCCCCTCAGCCCCTCCTCCCTCCGCGCCTCCTCCCTCAGCCCCTCCTCTATTAGCCCCTCCTCCCTCAGCCCCTCCTCCCTCAGCCCCACCCTCCCTCAGTCTCTCCTCCCGCAGCTCCTCCTCTCTCAACCCACCTCCCTCAGCCCTTCTTCTCTCAGATCTTCCTCCCTCAGCCCCTCCTCCCTCAGCCCCTCCTCACTCAGCGCCTCCTCCCTCAGCGCCTCCTCCCTCCGCCCCTTCTCCCTTAGCCTCTCTTCCTTCAGCCCCTCCTCCCTCAGCCCCTCCTCCCTCAGCCCCTCCTCCCTCAGCCCCTCCTCCCTCAGTCTCTCCTCCCTCAGCCCTTCCTCTCTCAGACCTTCCTCCCTCAGCCCCTCCTCCCTCAGCCCCTGCTCCCTCAGCGCCTCCTCCCACCGCCCCTCCTCCCGCAGCCCCTCCTCCTTCAGCCCCTCCTCCCTCGGCCCCTCCTCCCTCAGCGTCTCCTCTCTCAGCCCCTCCTCCCTCAGCCCCTCTTCCGTCAGTCTCTCCTCCCTCAGCCCTTCCTCTCTCAGACAATCCTCCCTCAGCCCCTCCTCCCTCAGCGCCTCCTCTCTCAGTCCCTCCTCCCTCAGCCCCTCCTCCCTCAGCCCCTCCTTCTTCAGCCCTTCCTTTCTCAGACCCTCTTCCCTCAGCCCCTCCTCCCTCAGCACCTCCTCCCTCAGCCCTTCCTCCCTTAGTCCTTCTCCCCTCAGCCCTCTTCCCTCAGTCCCTCCTCCCTCAGCCCCGCCTCCGTCAGCCCCTCCTCCCTCAGTGCCTCCTCCCTCAGCTCCGCCTCCCTCAGCCCCTCCTCCCTCTGCCCCTCCTCCCTCAGCCCCTCCTCCCTCAGCCCCTCCTCCCTCACTCTCTCCTCCCTCAGCCCCTCCTCCCTCAGCCCCTCCTCCCTAAGCTCCGCCTCCCTCAGCCCCTCCTCCCTCTGCCCCTCCACCCTCAGTCTCTCTTCGCTCAGCCCTTCCTCTCTCAGACCCTCCTCCCTCAGTCCCTCCTCCCTCAGTCCCTCCTCCCTCAGCCCCTCCTTCCTCAGCCCTTCCTCCCTCTGACACTCCTCCCTCAGCCCCTCTTCCCTCATCCCCTCCTCCCTCAGCCCTTCCTCTCTCAGGTTCTCCTCCCTCAGCCCCTCCTCCCTCAGCCCCTCTTCCTTCAGCCCTCCTCCCTCAGTCCCTCCTCCCTCAGTCCCTCCTCCCTCAGTCTCTCCTCCCTCAGCCCTTCCTCTCTCAGCCCCTCAGCCCCTCAGCCCCTCCTCCCTCCGCCCCTCCTCCCCCAGCCCCTCCTCTTTTAGCCCCTCCTCCCTCAGCCCCACCCTCCCTCAGTCTCTCCTCCCGCAGCTCCTCCTCTCTCAGACCCACCTCCCTCAGCCCTTCCTTCCTCAGCCCCTCCTCCCTCAGTCCCTCCTCCCTCAGCCCCTCCTCCCTCAGCCCCTCCTCCCTCAGCCCCTCCTCCCTCAATCACTCCTCCCTCAGCCCCTCCTCCCTCAGCCCCTCCTCCCTCAGCTCCGCCTCCCTCAGCCCCTCCTCCCTCTGCCCCTCCTCCCTCAGTCTCTCCTTCCTCAGCCCTTCCTCTCTCAGCCCCTCAGCCCCTCCTCCCTCCGCCCCTCCTTCCTCAGCCACTCCTCTTTTAGCCCCTCCTCCCTCAGCCCCACCCTCCTTCAGTCTCTCCTCCCGCAGCTCCTCCTCTCTCAGACCCACCTCCCTCAGCTCTTCCTTCCTCAGCTCCTCCTCCCTCAGCCCCTCCTCCCTCAGCCCCTCCTCCCTCAGCCCCTCCTCCCTCAGCCCCTCCTCCTTCAGCCCCACCTTCCTCATCCCCTCCTCCCTCAGACACTCCTCCAGCCCCTCCTCCCTCATGTCCTACTCCCTCAGTCTCTCTTTCCTCAGCCCCTCCTCTTTCAGCCCCTCCTCCCTCAGCCCCTCCTCCCTCAGCCCATCCTCCCTCAGCCCCTCCTCTCTCAGACCCTCCTCCCTCAGCCCCTCCTCCCTCAGCCCATCCTCCCTCAGCCTTTCCTTCCTCAGCCCTTCCTCCCTCAGACACTCCTCCCTCAGCCCCTCCTTCCTCATCCCCTCCTCCCTCAGTCTTTCCTCCCTCAGCCCCTCCTCTTTCAGCCCCTCCACCCTCATCCGCTCCTCCCTCAGCCCCTCCTCCCTCAGTCTCTCTTCCCTCAGCCCCTCCTCTTTCAGCCCGTCCTCCCTCAGCCCCTCCTCCCTCAGCCCATCCTCCCTCAGCCCTTCCTCTCTCAGACCTTCCTCCCTCAGCCCCTCCTCCCTCAGCCCGTCCTCCCTCAGCCCCTCCTCCCTCAGCCCCTTATCCCTCAGCTTCTCCTCCCTCCGCCCCTCCTCCCTCAGCCCCTCCTCCTTCAGCCCCTCCTCCCTCAGCCACTCCTCCTTCAGCCCCTCCTCCCTCAGCCCCTCCTCCCTCAGCCCCTCCTTCCTCAGCCCCTTCTCCCTCAGTCTCTCCTCCCTCAGCCCTTCCTCTCTCCGACCTTCCTCCCTCAGCCCCTCCTCCCTCATCCCCTCCTCCCTCAGTCTCTCCACCCTCAGCCCCTCCTCTTTCAGCCCCTCCACCCTCATCCGCTCCTCCCTCAGCCCCTCCTCCCTCAGTCTCTCTTCCCTCAGCCCCTCCTCTTTTAGCCCCTCCTCCCTCAGCCCCTCCTCCCTCAGCCCATCCTCCCTCAGCCCTTCCTCTCTCAGACCTTCCTCCCTCATCCCCTCCTCCCTCAGTCTCTCCTCCCTCAGCCCCTCCTCTTTTAGCCCCTCCACCCTCATCCGCTCCTCCCTCAGCCCCTCCTCCCTCAGTCTCTCTTCCCTCAGCCCCTCCTCTTTCAGCCCCTCCTCCCTCAGCCCCTCCTCCCTCAGCCCATCCTCCCTCAGCCCTTCCTCTCTCAGACCTTCCTCCCTCAGCCCCTCCTCCTTCAGCCCCTCCTCCGTCAGTCCCTCCTCCCTCAGTCCCTATTCCCTCAGCTCCGCCTCCCTCAGCCCCTCAGCCCCTCCTCCCTTCTCCCCTCCTCCCTCCGCCACTCCTCCCTCAGCCCCTCCTCTTTCAGCCCCTCCTCCCTCAGCCCCTCCTCCCTCAGCTCCGCCTCCCTCAGCTCCGCCTCCCGCAGCCCCTCCTCCCTCCGCCACTCCTCCCTCAGCCCCTCCTCCTTCAGCCCCTCCTCCCTCAGTCCCTCCTCCCTCAGTCCCTATTCCCTCAGCTCCGCCTCTCTCAGCCCCTCCACCCTTCTCCCCTCCTCCCTCAGCCCCTCCTCCCTCCGCCACTCCTCCCTCAGCCCCTCCTCTTTCAGCCCCTGCTCCCTCAGCCCCTCCTCCCTCAGCCCCTCCTCCCTCAGCCCCTCCTCCCGCAGCCCCTCCTCCCTCAGCCCCTTCTCCCTCAGTCTCTCCTCCCTCAGCCCTTCCTCTCTCCGACCTTCCTCCCTCAGCCCCTCCTCCCTCATCCCCTCCTCCCTCAGTCTCTCCACCCTCAGCCCCTCCTCTTTCAGCCCCTCCTCCCTCAGCCACTCCTCTTTTAGCCCCTCCTCCCTCAGCCCCACCCTCCTTCAGTCTCTCCTCCAGCAGCTCCTCCTCTCTCAGACCCACCTCCCTCAGCCCTTCCTTCCTCAGCCCCTCCTCCCTCAGCCCCTCCTCCCTCAGCCCCTCCTCCCTCAGCCCCTCCTCCCTCAGCCCCTTCTCCTTCAGCCCCACCTTCGTCATCCCCTCCTCCCTCAGACACTCCTGCAGCCCCTCCTCCCTCATGTCCTACTCCCTCAGTCTCTCTTTCCTCAGCCCCTCCTCTTTCAGCCCCTCCTCCCTCAGCCCCTCCTCCCTCAGCCCATCTTCCCTCAGCCCCTCCTCTCTCAGACCCTCCTCCCTCAGCCCCTCAGCCCCTCCTCCCTCCGCCCCTCCTCCCTCAGCCACTCCTCTTTTAGCCCCTCCTCCCTCAGCCCCACCCTCCTTCAGTCTCTCCTCCCGCAGCTCCTCCTCTCTCAGACCCACCTCCCTCAGCCCTTCCTTCCTCAGCCCCTCCTCCCTCAGCCCCTCCTCCCTCAGCCCCTCCTCCCTCAGCCCCTCCTCCCTCAGCCCCTCCTCCTTCAGCCCCACCTTCCTCATCCCCTCCTCCCTCAGACACTCCTGCAGCCCCTCCTCCCTCATGTCCTACTCCCTCAGTCTCTCTTTCCTCAGCTCCTTCTCTTTCAGCCCCTCTTCCCTCAGCCCCTCCTCCCTCAGCCCATCTTCCCTCAGCCCCTCCTCTCTCAGACCCTCCTCCCTCAGCCCCTCCTCCCTCAGCCCATCCTCCCTCAGCCTTTCCTTCCTCAGCCCTTCCTCCGTCAGACACTCCTCCCTCAGCCCCTCCTTCCTCATCCCCTCCTCCCTCAGTCTCCCTCCCTCAGCCCCTCCTCTTTCAGCCCCTCCACCCTCATCCGCTCCTCCCTCAGCCCCTCCTCCCTCAGTCTCTCTTCCCTCAGCCCCTCTTCTTTCAGCCCCTCTTCTTTCAGCCCTTCCTCCCTCAGCCCCTCCTCCCTCAGCCCATCCTCCCTCAGCCCTTCCTCTCTCAGACCTTCCTCCCTCAGCCCCTCCTCCCTCAGCCCGTCCTCCCTCAGCCCCTCCTCCCTCAGCCCCTTATCCCTCAGCTTCTCCTCCCTCCGCCCCTCCTCCCTCAGCCCCTCCTCCTTCAGCCCCTCCTCCCTCAGCCACTCCTCCTTCAGCCCCTCCTCCCTCAGCCCCTCCTCCCTCAGCCCCTCCTCCCTCAGATCCTTCTCCCTCAGTCTCTCCTCCCTCAGCCCTTCCTCTCTCCGACCTTCCTCCCTCAGCCCCTCCTCCCTCATCCCCTCCTCCCTCAGTCTCTCCACCCTCAGCCCCTCCTCTTTCAGCCCCTCCACCCTCATCCGCTCCTCCCTCAGCCCCTCCTCCCTCAGTCTCTATTCCCTCAGCCCCTCCTCTTTAAGCCCCTCCTCCCTCAGCCCCTCCTCCCTCAGCCCATCCTCCCTCAGCCCTTCCTCTCTCAGACCTTCCTCCCTCATCCCCTCCTCCCTCAGTCTCTCCTCCCTCAGCCCCTCCTCTTTCAGCCCCTCCACCCTCATCCGCTCCTCCCTCAGCCCCTCCTCCCTCAGTCTCTCTTCCCTCAGCCCCTCCTCTTTCAGCCCCTCCTCCCTCAGCCCCTCCTCCCTCAGCCCATCCTCCCTCAGCCCTTCCTCTCTCAGACCTTCCTCCCTCAGCCCCTCCTCCTTCAGCCCCTCCTCCGTCAGTCCCTCCTCCCTCAGTCCCTATTCCCTCAGCTCCGCCTCCCTCAGCCCCTCAGCCCCTCCTCCCTTCTCCCCTCCTCCCTCCGCCACTCCTCCCTCAGCCCCTCCTCTTTCAGCCCCTCCTCCCTCAGCCCCTCCTCCCTCAGCTCCGCCTCCCTCAGCTCCGCCTCCCTCAGCCCCTCCTCCCTCCGCCACGCCTCCCTCAGCCCTTCCTCCTTCAGCCCCTCCTCCCTCAGTCCCTCCTCCCTCAGTCCCTATTCCCTCAGCTCCGCCTCTCTCAGCCCCTCCACCCTTCTCCCCTCCTCCCTCCGCCACTCCTCCCTCAGCCACTCCTCTTTTAGCCCCTCCTCCCTCAGATCCTCCTCCCTCAGCCACTCCTCCCTCAGCCCGTCCTCCCTCAGCCCCTCCTCCCTCAGCCCCTTATCCCTCAGCCCCTTATCCCTCAGCCCCTCCTTCCTCCGCCCCTCCTCCCTCAGTCTCTCCTCCCTCAGCCCTTCCTCTCTCAGACCCTCCTCCCTCAGTCCCTCCTCCCTCAGTCCCTCCTCCCTCAACCCCTCTTTCCTCAGCCCTTCCTCCCTCAGACACTCCTCCCTCAGCCCCTCTACCCTCAGCCCTTCCTCTCTCAGCCCCTCCTCCTTCAGCCCCTCCTCCTTCAGCCCCTCCTCCCTCAGTCCCTCCTCCCTCAGTCCCTATTCCCTCAGCTCCGCCTCCCTCAGCCCCTCCTCCCTTCTCCCCTCCTCCCTCCGCCACTCCTCCCTCAGCCCCTCCTCTTTCAGCCCCTCCTCCCTCAGCCCCTCCTCCCTCAGCTCCGCCTCCCTCAGCCCCTCCTCCCTCAGCCCCTCCTCCCTCCGCCACTCCTCCCTCAGCCCCTCCTCTTTCAGCCCCTCCTCCCTCAGCCCCTCCTCCCTCAGCCCCTCCTTCCTCAGCCCCTCCTCCCTCAGCCCCTCCTCCCTCAGCCCCTCAGCCCCTCCTCCCTCCGCCCCTCCTCCCTCAGCCCCACCCTCCCTCAGTCTCTCCTCCCGCAGCTCCTCCTCTCTCAGACCCACCTCCCTCAGCCCTTCCTTCCTCAGCCCCTCCTCCCTCAGCCCCTCCTCCCTCACTCTCTCCTCCCTCAGCCCCTCCTCCCTCAGCCCCTCCTCCCTAAGCTCCGCCTCCCTCAGCCCCTCCTCCCTCATCCCGTCCTCCCTCAGCCCCTCCTCCCTCAGCCCCTCCTCCCTCAATCTCTCCTCCCTCAGCCCCTCCTCCCTCAGCCCCTCCTCCCTCAGCTCCGCCTCCCTCAGCCCCGCCTCCCTCTGCCCCTCCTCCCTCAGTCTCTCCTCCCTCAGCCCTTCCTCTCTCAGACCCTCCTCCAACCGCCCCTTCTCCCTCAGCCCCTCCTACCTCAGCCCCTCCTTCCTCAGCCCTTCCTTCCTCAGACACTCCTCCCTCAGCCCTTCCTTCCTCAGCCCTTCCTCCCTTAGCCCCTCCTCCCTCATCCCGTCCTCCCTCAGCCCCTCCTCCCTCCGCCCTTCCTCCCTCAGCTCCTCCTCTTTCAGCCCCTTCTCCCTCAGCCCCTCTTCCCTCAGCCCTTATTCTCTCTCAGACCTTCCTCCCTCAGCCCCTCCTCCCTCAGCCCGTCCTCCCTCAGCCCCTCCTCCCTCAGCCCCTCCTCCCTCAATCTCTCCTCCCTCAGCCCCTCCTCCCTCAGCCCCTCCTCCCTCAGCTCCGCCTCCCTCAGCCCCTCCTCCCTCTGCCCCTCCTCCCTCAGTCTCTCCTCCCTCAGCCCTTCCTCTCTCAGCCCCTCAGCCCCTCAGCCCCTCCTCCCTCCGCCCCTCCTCCCTCAGCCCCACCCTCCCTCAGTCTCTCCTCCCGCAGCTCCTCCTCTCTTAGACCCACCTCCCTCAGCCCTTCCTTCCTCAGCCCCTCCTCCCTCAGCCCCTCCTCCCTCCGCCCCTCCTCCCTCAGCCCCTCCTCTTTCAGCCCCTCCACCCTCATCCGCTCCTCCCTCAGCCCCTCCTCCCTCAGTCTCTCTTCCCTCAGCCCCTCCTCTTTCAGCCGCTCCTCCCTCAGCCCGTCCTCCCTCAGCCCCTCCTCCCTCAGCCCCTTATCTTTCAGCCCCTCCTCCCTCCGCCCCTCCTCCCTAAGTCTCTCCTCCCTCAGCCCTTCCTCTCTCAGCCCCTCAGCCCCTCAGCCCCTCCTCCCTCAGCCCCTCCTCCCTCAGCCCCTCCTCCCTCACTCTCTCCTCCCTCAGCCCCTCCTCCCTCAGCCCCTCCTCCCTAAGCTCCGCCTCCCTCAGCCCCTCCTCCCTCTGCCCCTCCTCCCTCAGTCTCTCCTCCCTCAGCCCTTCCTCTCTCAGCCCCTCAGCCCCTCCTCCCTCCGCCCCTCCTCCCTCAGCCCCTCCTCCCTCAGCCCCTCCTCTTTTAGCCCCTCCTCCCTCAGCCCCACCCTCCCTCAGTCTCTCCTCCCGCAGCTCCTCCTCTCTCAGACCCACCTCCCTCAGCCCTTCCTTCCTCAGCCCCTTCTCCCTCAGCCCCTCCTCCCTCAGTCTCTCTTCCCTCAGCCCCTCTTCTTTTAGCCCCTCCTCCCTCAGCCCCACCCTCCCTCAGTCTCTCCTCCCGCAGCTCCTCCTCTCTCAGACCCACCTCCCTCAGCCCTTCCTTCCTCAGCCCCTTCTCCCTCAGCCCCTCCTCCCTCAGCCCCTCCTCCCTCAGCCCCTCCTCCCTCAGCCCCTCCTCCCTCACTCTCTCCTCCCTCAGCCCCTCCTCCCCAAGCCCCTCCTCCCTCAGCCCCTCCTCCCTAAGCTCCGCCTCCCTCAGCCCCTCCTCCCTCTGCCCCTCCTCCCTCAGTCTCTCCTCCCGCAGCTCCTCCTCCCTCAGCCCCTCCTCCCTCTGCCCCTCCTCCCTCAGCCCCTCCTCCCTCAGCCCTTCCTCTCTCAGCCCCTCAGCCCTCAGCCCCTCCTCCCTTCGCCCCTTCTCCCTCAGCCCCTCCTCTTTTAGCCCCTCCTCCCTCAGCCCCACCCTCCCTCAGTCTCTCCTCCCGCAGCTCCTCCTCTCTCAGACCCACCTCCCTCAGCCCTTCCTTCCTCAGCCCCTCCTCCCTCAGCCCCTCCTCCCTCAGCCCCTCCTCCCTCAGCCCCTCCTCCCTCAGCCCCTCCTCCTTCAGCCCCACCTTCCTCATCCCCTCCTCCCTCAGACACTCCTCCAGCCCCTCCTCCCTCATCTCCTCCTCCCTCAGGCTCTCTTTCCTCAGCCCCTCCTCTTTCAGCCCCTCCTCCCTCAGCCCCTCCTCCCTCAGCTCATCCTCCCTCAGCCCCTCCTCTCTCAGACCCTCCTCCCTCAGCCCCTCCTCCCTCAGCCCTTCGTCCCTCAGCCCTTCCTTCCTCAGCCCTTCCTCCCTCAGACACTCCTCCCTCAGCCCCTCCTTCCTCATCCCCTCCTCCCTCAGTCTCTCCTCCCTCAGCCCCTCCTCTTTCAGCCCCTCCACCCTCATCCGCTCCTCCCTCAGCCCTTCCTCCCTCAGTCTCTCTTCCCTCAGCCCCTCCTCTTTCAGCCCTTCCTCCCTCAGCCCCTCCTCCCTCAGCCCATCCTCCCTCAGCCCTTCCTCTCTCAGACCTTCCTCCCTCAGCCCCTCCTCCCTCAGCCCGTCCACCCTCAGCCCCTCCTCCCTCAGCCCCTTATCCCTCAGCCCCTTATCCCTCCGCCCCTCCTCCTTCAGCCCCTCCTTCAGCCCCTCCTCCCTCAGCCCCTCCTCCCTCAGCCCCTCCTCCCTCAGCCCCTTCTCCCTCAGTCTCTCCTCCCTCAGCCCTTCCTCTCTCCGACCTTCCTCCCTCAGCCCCTCCTCCCTCATCCCCTCCTCCCTCAGTCTCTGCTCCCTCAGCCCCTCCTCTTTCAGCCCCTCCACCCTCATCCGCTCCTCCCTCAGCCCCTCCTCCCTCAGTCTCTCTTTCCTCAGCCCCTCCTCTTTCAGCCCCTCCTCCCTCAGTCCCTTCTTCCTCAGCCCATCCTCCCTCAGCCCTTCCTCTCTCAGACCTTCCTCCCTCATCCCCTCCTCCCTCAGTCTCTCCTCCCTCAGCCCCTCCTCTTTCAACCCCTCCACCCTCATCCGCTCCTCCCTCAGCCCCTCCTCCCTCAGTCTCTCTTCCCTCAGCCCCTCCTCTTTCAGCCCCTCCTCCCTCAGCCCCTCCTCCCTCAGCCCATCCTCCCTCAGCCCTTCCTCTCTCAGACCTTCCTCCCTCAGCCCCTCCTCCCTCAGCCCGTCCTCCCTCAGCCCCTCTTCCCTCAGCCCCTTATCCCTCAGCCCCTCCTCCCTCCGCCCCTCCTCCCTCAGTCTCTCCTCCCTCAGCCCTTCCTCTCTCAGACCCTCTTCCCTCAGTCCCTCCTCCCTCAGTCCCTCCTCCCTCAACCCCTCTTTCCTCAGCCCTTCCTCCCTGAGACACTCCTCCCTCAGCCCCTCTTCCCTCAGCTCTTCCTCTCTCAGCCCCTCCTCCTTCAGCCCCTCCTCCTTCAGCCCCTCCTCCCTCAGTCCCACCTCCCTCAGTCCCTCCTCCCTCAGCTCCGCCTCCCTCAGCCCCTCCTCCCTTCTCCCCTTCTCCCTCCGCCACTCCTCCCTCAGCCCCTCCTTTTTCAGCCCCTCCTCCTTCAGCCCCTCCTCCCTCAGTCCCTCCTCCCTCAGTCCCTCCTCTCTCAGCTCCGCCTCCCTCAGCCCCTTCTCCCTTCTCCCCTCCTCCCTCCGCCACTCCTCCCTCAGCCCCTCCTTTTTCAGCCCCTCCTCCCTCAGCCCCTCCTCCCTCAGCCCCTCCTCCCTCAGCGCCTCCTCCCTCCGCCCCTCCTCCCTCAGCCCCCCCCTCCCTCAGCCCTTCCCCCCTCAGCCCCACCCTCCCTCAGTCTCTCCTCCCACAACTCCTCCTCTCTCAGACCCACCTCCCTCAGCCCTTCCTTCCTCAGCCCCTCCTCCCTCAGACACTCCTTCTTCAGCCCCTCCTCCCTAATCCCCTCCTCCGTCAGTCTCTCCTCCCTCAGCCCTTCTTCTCTCAGACCCTCCTCCCTCAGCCCCTCCTCCTTCAGCCCCTCCTCCCTCAGCCCCTCCTCCCTCAGACCCTCCTCCCTCAGCCCCTCCTCCCTCCGCCCCTCCTTCCTAGGCCTCTCCTCCCTCAGTCTCACCTCGCTTTAGCCCTTCCTCTCCCAGACCCTCCTCCCTCAGCCCCTCCTCCCTCAGCTCCGCCTCCCTCAGCCCCTTCTCCCTTCTCCCCTCCTCCCTCCGCCACTCCTCCCTCAGCCCCTCCTTTTTCAGCTTCTCCTCCTTCAGCCCCTCCTCCCTCAGTCCCTCCTCCCTCAGTCCCTCCTCCCTCAGCTCCGCCTCCCTCAGCCCCTTCTCCCTTCTCCCCTCCTCCCTCCGCCACTCCTCCCTCAGCCCCTCCTTTTTCAGCCCCTCCTCCCTCAGCGCCTCCTCCCTCCGCCCCTCCTCCCTCAGCCCCTCCTCCTTCAGCCAATCCTCCCTCGGCCCCTCCTCCCTCAGCATCTCCTCTCTCAGCCCCTCCTCCCTCAGCCCCACTTCCCTCAGTCTCTCCTCCCTCAGCCCTTCCTCTCTCAGACAATCCTCCCTCAGCCCCTCCTCCCTCAGCGCCTCCTCTCTCAGTCCCTCCTCCCTCAGTCCCTCCTCCCTCAGCTCCGCCTCCCTCAGCCCCTCCTCCCTCAGCCCCCCCTCCCTCAGCCCCTCCTCCCTCAGCCCCACCCTCCCTCAGTCTCTCCTCCCACAGCTCCTCCTCTCTCAGACCCACCTCCCTCAGCCCTTCCTTCCTCAGCCCCTCCTCCCTCAGACACTCCTTCTTCAGCCCCTCCTCCCTAATCCCCTCCTCCGTCAGTCTCTCCTCCCTCAGCCCTTCTTCTCTCAGACCCTCCTCCCTCAGCCCCTCCTCCTTCAGCCCCTCCTCCCTCAGCCCCTCCTCCCTCAGACCCTCCTCCCTCAGCCCCTCCTCCCTCCGCCCCTCCTCCCTCAGCCCCTCCTCCTTCAGTCTCACCTCCCTCAGCCCCTCTTCCCTCAGTCTCACCTCCCTCAGCCCCTCCTCCCTCAGCCCCTCGTCCCTTAGCCCCTCCTCCCTCAGTCTCTCCTCCCTAAGCCCTTCCTCTCTCAGACCCTCCTCCTACAGCCCCTCCTCTCTCAGCCCCTCCTCCTTCAGTCTCACCTCCCTCAGCCCTTCCTCTCTCAGCCCCTCCTCCCTCAGCCCCTCCTCCTTCAGCCCCTCCTCCCTCATCCCCTCCTTCCTCAGCCCCTCCTTCCTAGGCCTCTCCTCCCTCAGTCTCACCTCGCTTTAGCCCTTCCTCTCCCAGACCCTCCTCCCTCAGCCCCTCCTCCCTCAGCCCCTCCTTCCTCAGCCCCTCCTCCCTCAGCGCCTCCTCCCCCCGCAACTCCTCCCTCAGCGGCTCCTCTTTCAGCCCCTCCTCCCTCAGCCCCTCCTCCCTCAGCCCCTCCTCCCTCAGCCCCTCCTCCTTCAGTCTCACCTCCCTCAGCCCTTCCTCTCTCAGCCCCTCCTCCCTCAGCCCCTCCTCCCTCAGCCCCTCGTCCCTCAGCCCCTCCTCCCTCATTCTCTCCTCCCTAAGCCCTTCCTCTCTCAGACCCTCCTCCAACAGCCCCTCCTCCCTCAGCCCCTCCTCTTTCAGCCCCAAATTCCTCAGCCCTTCCTCCCTCAGACACTCCTCCCTCAGCCTCTCCTCCCTAATCCCCTCCTCCCTCAGTCTCTCCTCCCTCAGCCCTTCCTCTCTCAGCCCCTCTTCCTTCAGCCCCTCCTCCCTCAGCCCTTCCTCCTTCAGCCCCTCCTCCCTCATCCCCTCCTCTTTCAGATACTTTTCCTTTAGCCCCTCATAACCTCCTCCCTCAGTCTCTCCTCCCTCAGCACTTCCTCTCTCAGACCCTCCTCCCTCAGCCCCTCCTTCCTCAGCCCCTCCTTCCTCAGTCTCACCTCGCTCAGCCCTTCCTCTTCCAGACCCTCCTCCTTCAGCCCCTTCTCGCAGACCCTCCTCCCTCAGCCCCTTCTCCCTCAGCGCCTCCTCCCCCTGCAACTCCTCCCTCAGCGGCTCCTCTTTCAGCCCCTTCTCCCTCAGCCCCTCCTCCCTCAGCCTTTCCTCCCTCAGCCCCTCCTTCCTCAGCCTCTCCTCCCTCAGTCTCACCTCGCTCAGCCCTTAATCTCCCAGACCCTCCTCCCTCAGCCCCTCCTCCCTCATCCCCTCCTCCCTCAGCCCCTCCTCCCTCAGCCCCTCCTCCCTCAGCCCCTCCTCCCTCAGCCCCTCCTTCCTCAGCCTCTCCTCCCTCAGTCTCACCTCGCTCAGCCCTTCCTCTCCCAGACCCTCCTCCCTCAGCCCCTCCTCCCTCAGCCCCTCCTCCCTCAGCCCCTCCTCCCTCAGCCCCTCCTCCCTCAGCCCCTCCTTCCTCAGCCTCTCCTCCCTCAGTCTCACCTCGCTCAGCCCTTCCTCTCCCAGACCCTCCTCCCTCAGCCCCTCCTCCCTCAGCCCCTCCTCCCTCAGCCCCTCCTCCCTCAGCGCCTCCTCCCCCCGCAACTTCTCCCTCAGCGGCTCCTCTTTCAGCCCCTCCTCCCTCAGCCCCTCCTCCCTCAGCCCCTCCTCCCTCAGCCCCTCCTCCCTCAGCCCCTCCTCATTCAGTCTCACCTCCCTCAGCCCTTCCTCTCTCAGCCCCTCCTCCCTCAGCCCCTCCTCCTTCAGCCCCTCGTCCCTCAGCCCCTCCTCCCTCAGTCACTCCTCCCTAAGCCGTTCCTCTCTCAGACCCTCCTCCAACAGCCCCTCCTCCCTCAGCCCCTCCTCCCTCAGCCCCAAATTCCTCAGCCCTTCCTCCCTCAGACACTCCTCCCTCAGCCTCTCCTCCCTCATCCCCTCCTCCCTCAGTCTCTCCTCCCTCAGCCCTTCCTCTCTCAGCCTCTCTTCCTTCAGCCCCTGCTCCCTCAGCACTTCCTCTCTCAGACCCTCCTCCCTCAGCCCCTCCTTCCTCAGCCCCTCCTTCCTCAGTCTCACCTCGCTCAGCCGTTCCTCTTCCAGACCCTCCTCCTTCAGCCCCTTCTCCCAGACCCTCCTCCCTCAGCCCCTTCTCCCTCAGCCCCTCCTCCCTCTGCCCCTCCTCCCTCAGCGCCTCCTCCCTCCGCAACTCCTCCCTCAGCCCCTCCTCTTTCAGCCCCTCCTCCCTCAGCCCCTCCTCCCTCAGCCCCTCCTCCCTCAGCCCCTCCTCCTTCAGTCTCACCTCCCTCAGCCCTTCCTCTCTCAGCCCCTCCTCCCTCAGCCCCTCCTCCTTCAGCCCCTCCTCCCTCATCCCTGCCTCCCTCAGACACTCCTCCAGCCCCTTCTCCTTCATCTCCTCCTCCCTTAGTCTCTCTTCCCTCAGCCCCTCCTCTTTCAGTCCCTCCTCTCTCAGCCCCTCCTCCCTCAGCCCATCCTCCCTCAGCCCCTCCTCTCTCAGACCCTCCTCCCTCAGCCACTCCTCCCTCAGCTCTTCCTCCCTCAGCCCTTCCTTCCTCAGCCCTTCCTCCCTCAGACACTCCTCCCTCAGCCCCTCCTCCCTCATCCCCTCCTCCCTCAGTCTCTCCTCCCTCACCCCCTCCTCTTTCAGCCCCTCTACCCTCATCCGCTCCTCCATCAGCCCTTCCTCTCTCAGCCCCTCCTCTCTCAGCCCTTCCTCTCTCAGCCTCTCCTCCCTCAGCCCCTCCTCCCTTAGCCCCTCCTCCTTCAGCCCCTTCTCCCTCAGTTTCTCCTCCCTCAGCCCTTCCTCTCTCAGACCTTCCTCTCTCAGCCCCTCCTCCCTCAGCCCGTCCTCCCTCAGCCCCTCCTCCCTCAGTCCCTTATCCCTCAGCCCCTCCTCCCTTCGCCCCTCCTCCCTCAGCCCCTCCTCCTTCAGCCCCTCCTCCCTCAGCCCCTCCTTCCTCAGCCCCTCCTCCCTCAGCCCCTCCTCCCTTAGCCCCTCCTCCTCAGTCTCTCTTCCCTCAGCCCTTCCTCTCTCAGACCTTCCTCCCTCAGCCCCTCCTCCCTCAGCCCCTCCTCCCTCAGCCCCTCCTCCCTCAGTGCCTCCTCCTTCCGCCCCGCCTCCCTCAGCCCCTCCTCCTTCAGCTTCTCCTCCTTCAGCCCCCCTCCCTCAGCGCTTCTTCCCTCAGCCCCTCCTCCCTCAGCCCCTCCTCCGTCAGTCTCCCCTCCCTCAGCCCTTCCTTTCTCAGACCCTCCTCCCTCAGCCCCTTATCCCTCAGCCCCTCCTCTCTCAGTCCCTCCTCCCTCAGCCCCTCCTCCCTCAGCCCCTCCTTCTTCAGCCCTTCCTCCCTCAGCCCTTCCTTTCTCTGACCCTCTTCCCTCAGCTCCTCCTCTCTCAGCACCTCCTCCCTCAGCCCTTCCTCCCTCAGCCCTTCTCCCCTCAGCCCTCTTCCCTCAGCCCCTCTTCCCTCAGTCCCTCCTCCCTCAGCCCCTCCTCCTTCAGCCCCTCCTCCTTCAGCCCTTCCTCTCTCAGACCTTCCTCCCTCAGCCCCTCCTCCCTCAGCCCGTCCTCCCTCAGCCCCTCCTCCCTCAGTCCCTTATCCCTCAGCCCCTCCTCCCTTCGCCCCTCCTCCCTCAGCCCCTCCTCCTTCAGCCCCTCCTCCCTCAGCCCCTCCTTCCTCAGCCCCTCCTCCCTCAGCCCCTCCTCCCTTAGCCCCTCCTCCTCAGTCTCTCTTCCCTCAGCCCTTCCTCTCTCAGACCATCCTCCCTCAGCCCCTCCTCCCTCAGCCCCTCCTCCCTCAGCCCCTCCTCCCTCAGTGCCTCCCTCAGCCCCTCCTCCTTCAGCTTCTCCTCCTTCAGCCCCTCCTCCCTCAGCGCTTCTTCCCTCAGCCCCTCCTCCCTCAGCCCCTCCTCCCTCAGCCCCTCCTCCCTCAGCCCCTCCTCCGTCAGCTCTTCCTCCCTCAGCCCTTCCTTCCTCAGCCCTTCCTCCCTCAGACACTCCTCCCTCAGCCCCTCCTCCCTCATCCCCTCCTCCCTCAGTCTCTCCTCCCTCACCCCCTCCTCTTTCAGCCCCTCTACCCTCATCCGCTCCTCCCTCAGCCCTTCCTCTCTCAGCCCCTCCTCTCTCAGCCCTTCCTCTCTCACCCTCTCCTCCCTCAGCCCCTCCTCCCTTAGCCCCTCCTCCTTCAGCCCCTTCTCCCTCAGTCTCTCCTCCCTCAGCCCTTCCTCTCTCAGACCTTCCTCCCTCAGCCCCTCCTCCCTCAGCCCGTCCTCCCTCAGCCCCTCCTCCCTCAGTCCCTTATCCCTCAGCCCTTCCTCCCTTCGCCCCTCCTCCCTCAGCCCCTCCTCCTTCAGCCCCTCCTCCCGCAGCCCCTCCTTCCTCAGCCCCTCCTCCCTCAGCCCCTCCTCCCTTAGCCCCTCCTCCTCAGTCTCTCTTCCCTCAGCCCTTCCTCTCTCAGACCTTCCTCCCTCAGCCCCTCCTCCCTCAGCCCCTCCTCCCTCAGCCCCTCCTCCCTCAGTGCCTCCTCCTTCCGCCCCGCCTCCCTCAGCCCCTCCTCCTTCAGCTTCTCCTCCTTCAGCCCCTCCTCCCTCAGCGCTTCTTCCCTCAGCGCCTCCTCCCTCAGCCCCTCCTCCCTCAGCCCCTCCTCCGTCAGTCTCCCCTCCCTCAGCCCTTCCTTTCTCAGACCCTCCTCCCTCAGCCCCTTATCCCTCAGCCCCTCCTCTCTCAGTCCCTCCTCCCTCAGCCCCTCCTCCCTCAGCCCCTCCTTCTTCAGCCCTTCCTCCCTCAGCCCTTCCTTTCTCTGACCGTCTTCCCTCAGCCTCTCCTCTCTCAGCACCTCCTCCCTCAGCCCTTCCTCCCTCAGCCCTTCTCCCCTCAGCCCTCTTCCCTCAGCCCCTCTTCCCTCAGTCCCTCCTCCCTCAGCCCCTCCTCCTTCAGCCCCTCCTCCTTCAGCCCCTCCTCCCTTAGTCCCTCCTCCCTCAGCTCCGCCTCCCTGAGCCCCTCCTCCCTCAGCCCCTCCTCCCTCAGCCCCTCCTCCCTCAGCCCCACCCTCCCTCAGTCTCTCTTCCCGCAGCTCCTCCTCTCTCAGACCCACCTCCCTCAGCCCTTCCTTCCTCATCCCCTCCTCCCTCAGACACTCCTCCTTCAGCCCCTCCTCCCTCTTCCCCTCCTCCGTCAGTCTCTCCACCCTCAGCCCTACTGCTCTCATGCCCTCCTCCTTCAGCCCCTCCTCCCTCCGCCCCTCCTCCCTCAGCGCCTCCTCCTTCAGCCCCTCCTCCCTCGGCCCCTCCTCCCTCAGCATCTCCTCTCTCAACCCCTCCTCCTTCAGCCCTCCTGCCTCAGTCTCTCCTCCCTCAGCCCTTCCTCTCTCAGACCTTCCTCCCTCAGCCCCTCCTCCCTCAGCCCCTCCTCCCTCAGCCCCTCCTCCCTCAGCGCCTCCTCCCTCCGCCCCTCCTCCCTCAGCCCCTCCTCCTTCAGCCCCTCCTCCCTCGGCCCCTCCTCCCTCAGCATCTCCTCTCTCAGCCCCTCCTCCCTCAGCCCCTCTTCCCTCAGTCTCTCCTCCCTCAGCCCTTCCTCTCTCAGACAATCCTCCCTCAGCCCCTCCTCCCTCAGCGCCTCCTCTCTCAGTCCCTCCTCCCTCAGCCCCTCCTTCTTCAGCCCTTCCTTTCTCAGACCCTCTTCCCTCAGCCCCTCCTCCCTCAGCACCTCTTCCCTCAGCCTTTCCTCTCTTAGCCCTTCTCTTCTCAGCCCTCTTCCCTCAGTCCCTCCTCCCTCAGCCCTGCCTCCCTCAGCCCCTCCTCCCTCAGTCCCTCCTCCCTCAGCTCCGCCTCCCTAAGCCCCCCTCCCACTGCCCCTCCTCCCTCAGCCCCTCCTCCCTCAGCCCCTCCTCTCTCAATCTCTCCTCCCTCAGCCCCTCCTCCCTCAGCCCCTCCTCCCTAAGCTCCGCCTCCCTCAGCCCCTCCTCCCTCAGTCTCTCTTCCCTCAGCCCTTCCTCTCTCAGACCTTCCTCCCTCAGTCCCTCCTCCCTCAGTCCCTCCTCCCTCAGCCCCTCCTTCCTCAGCCCTTCCTCCCTCAGACACTCCTCCCTCAGCCCCTCTTCCCTCATCCCCTCTTCCCTCAGCCCTTCCTCTCTCAGCCCCTCCTCCCTCAGCCCCTCCTCCCTCAGCCCCTCCTCCTTCAGCCCCTCCTCCCTCAGTCCCTCCTCCCTCAGTCCCTCCTCCCTCAGCTCCGCCTCCCTCAGCCCCTCCTCCCTCAGCCATCCTCCCTCAGCCCCTCCTCCCTCAGCCCCACCCTCCCTCAGTCTCTCCTCCCACAGCTCCTCCTCTCTCAGACCCACCTCCCTCAGCCCTTCCTTCCTCAGCCCCTCCTCCCTCAGACACTCCTTCTTCAGCCCCTCCTCCTTTATCCCCTCCTCCGTCAGTCTCTCCTCCCTCAGCCCTTCTTCTCTCAGACCCTCCTATCTCAGCCCCTCCTCCTTCAGCCCCTCCTCCCTCAGCCCCTCCTCCCTCAGACCCTCCTCCCTCAGCCCCTCCTCACTCCGCCCCTCCTTCCTCAGCCATTCCTCCTTCAGCCCCTCCTCCCTCAGCCCCTCCTCCCTCAGCCCCTCCTCCCTCAGCCCCTCCTCCCTCAGCCCCTCCTTTCTCAGCCCCTCCTCCCTCAGTCTCACCTCGCTCAGCTTTTCCTCTCTAAGACCCTCCTCCCTCAGCCCTTCCTCCCTCAGCCCCTACTCCCTCAGCCCCTCCTCCCTCAGCGCCTCCTCCCTCTGCAACTCCTCCCTCAGCCCCTCCTCTTTCAGCCCCTCCTCCCTCAGATCCTCCTCCCTCAGCCCCTCCTCCCTCAGCCCCTCCTCCTTCAGTCTCACCTCCCTCAGCCCTTCCTCTCTCAGCCCCTCCTCCCTCAGCCCCTCCTCTCTCAGCCCCTCGTCCCTCAGCCCCTCCTCCCTCAGTCTCTCCTCCCTCAGCCCTTCCTCTCTCAGACCCTCCTCCAACAGCCCCTCCTAACTCAGCCCTTCCTCCCACAGCCCCTCCTTCCTCAGCCCTTCCTCCCTCAGACACTCCTCCCTTAGCCTCTCCTCCCTCATCCCCTCCTCCCTCAGTCTCTCCTCCCTCAGCCCTTCCTCTCTCAGGCCCTCCTCCTTCAGCCCCTCCTCCCTCAGCCCTTCCTCCTTCATCCCCTCATAACCACCTCCCTCAGTCTCTCCTCCCTCAGCCCTTCCTCTCTCAGACCCTCCTCCCTCAGCCCCTCCTCCCTCAGCCCCTCTTCCCTCAGCCCCTCCATCCTCAGCCCCTCCTTCCTCAGTCTCACCTCGCTCAGCCCTTCCTCTCCCAGACCCTCCTCCCTCAGCCCCTTCTCCCTCAGCCCCTCCTCCCTCTGCCCCTCCTCCCTCAGCGCCTCCTCCCTCCGCAACTCCTCCCTCAGCCCCTCCTCTTTCAGCCCCTCCTCCCTGAGCCCCTCCTCATTCAGCCCCTCCTCCCTCAGCCCCTCCTCCTTCAGTCTCACCTCCCTCAGCCCTTCCTCTCTCAGCCCCTCCTCCCTCAGCCCCTCCTCCTTCAGCCCCTCCTCCCTCATCCCCTCCTCCCGCAGTCTCTCCTCCCTCAGCCCTTCTTCTCTCAGATCTTCCTCCCTCAGCCCCTCCTCCCTCAGCCCCTCCTCACTCAGCGCCTTCTCCCTCAGTGCCTCCTCCCTCCGCCCCTCCTTCCTCAGCATCTCCTCCTTCAGCCCCTCCTCCCTCAGCCCCTCCTCCCTCAGCCCCTCCTCCCTCAGCCCCTCCTCCCTCAGCCCCTCCTCCCTCAGTCTCTCCTCCCTCAGCCCTTCCTCTCTCAGACTCTCTTCCCTCAGCCCCTCCTCCCTCAGCCCGTCCTCCCTCAGCCTCTCCTCCCTCAGCCTCTCCTCCCTCAGCTCCTCCTCCCTCAGTCTCTCCTCCCTCAGCCCTTCCTCTCTCAGACCCTCCTCCCCCAGCCCCTCCTCCCTCAGTCTCTCCTCCCTCAGCCCTTCCTCTCTCAGACCCTCCTCCAACAGCCCTCCTCCCTCAGTCCCTCCTCCCTCAGCTCCGCCTCCCTCAGTCCCTCCGCCCTCAGCCCCTCCTCCCTCAGCCCCTCCTCCCTCCGCCCCTCTTCCCTCAGTCCCTCCTCCCTCAATCTCTCCTCCCTCAGCCCTTCCACCCTCAGCCCCTCCTCCCTCAGCTCCACCTCCCTCAGCCCCTCTTCCCTCTGCCCCTCCTCCCTCTGCCCCTCCTCCCACAGTCTCTCCTCCCTCAGCCCTTCCTCTCTCAGACCCTCCTCCCTCAGTCCCTCCTCCCTTAGTCTCTCCTCCCTCAGCCCCTCCTTCCTCAGCCCTTCCTCCCTCAGACACTCCTCCCTCAGCCCTTCCTCCCTCATCCCCTCCTCCCTCAGTCTCTCCTCCCTCAGCCTTTCCTCTCTCAGCCAATCCTCTCCAGCCCCTCCTCCCTCAGCCCCTCCTCCTTCAGCCCCTCCTCCCTCATTCCCTCCTCCCTCAGACACTCCTCCTTCAGCCCCTCCTCCCTCATCCCCCTCCCACAGTCTCTCCTCCCTCAGCCCTTCCTCTCTCAGACCCTCCTCCCTCAGCCCTCCTCCCTCAGTCCCTCCTCCCTCAGCTCCGCCTCCCTCAGCCCCTCCTCCCTCAGCCCCTCCTCCCTCATCCCCTCCTCCCTCAGGACCTCCTCCCTCAGCCCCTCCTCCTTCAGCCCGTTCTCCCTCATCCCTTCCTCCCTCAGACACTCCTCCTTCAGCTTCTCCGCCCTCATCACCTCCTCCGTCAGTCTCTCCTCCCCCAGCCCTTCTTCTCTCAGACCCTCCACCCTCAGCGCCTCCTCCTTCAGCCCCTCCTCCCTCAGCCCCTCCTCCCTCAGACCCTCCTCCCTCAGCCCCTCCTCCCTCCGCCTCTCCTCCCTCAGCCCCTCCTCCTTCAGCCTCTCCTCATTCAGCCCCTCCTCCCTCAGCCCCTCCTCCCTCAGCCCCTCCTCCTTCAGCCTCTCCTCATTCAGCCCCTCCTCTCTCAGCCCCTAATGCTTCAGCCCCTCCTCCCTCAGACCCACCTCCCTCAGCCCTTCCTTCCTCAGCCCCTCCTCCCTCAGACACTCCTCCTTCAGCATCTCCTCCCTCATCCCCTCCTCCGTCAGTCTCTCCTCCCTCAGCCCTTCTTCTCTCAGACCCTCCTCCCTCAGCCCCTCCTCCTTCAGCCCCTCTTCCCTCAGCCCCTCCTCCCTCAGACCCTCCTCCCTCAGCCCCTCCTCCCTCCGCCTCTCCTCACTCAGCCCCTCCTCCTTTAGCCTCTCCTCATTCAGCCCCTCCTCCCTCAGCCCCTCCTCCTTCAGCCCCTCCTCCCTCAGTCTCTCCTCCCTCAGCCCTTCCTCTCTCAGACCCTCCTCCCTCAGACCCTCCTCCCTCAGCCCCTCCTCCCTTAGCCCCTCCTTCCTCAGCGCCTCCTCCCTCCGCCACTCCTCCCTCAGCCCCTAATCCTTCAGCCCCTCCTCCCTCATCCCCTCCTCCCGCAGTCTCTCCTCCCTCAGCCCTTCTTCTCTCAGATCTTCCTCCCTCAGCCCCTCCTCCCTCAGCCCCTCCTCACTCAGCGCCTCCTCCCTCAGTACCTCCTCCCTCCGCCCCTCCTTCCTCAGCATCTCGTCCTTCAGCCCCTCCTCCCTCAGCCCCTCCTCCCTCAGCCCCTCCTCCCTCAGCCCCTCCTCCCTCAGCCCCTCCTCCCTCAGTCTCTCCTCCCTCAGCCCTTCCTCTCTCAGACAATCCTCCCTCAGCCCCTCCTCCCTCAGTCTCTCCTCCCTCAGCGCTTCCTCTCTCAGACTCTCTTCCCTCAGCCCCTCCTCCCTCAGCCCGTCCTCCCTCAGCCTCTCCTCCCTCAGCCCCTCCTCCCTCAGACCCTCCTCCAACAGCCCTCTTCCCTCAGTCCCTCCTCCCTCAGCTCCGCCTCCCTCAGTCCCTCCGCCCTCAGCCCCTCCTCCCTCAGCCCCTCCTCCCTCCGCCCCTCTTCCCTCAGTCCCTCCTCCCTCAATCTCTCCTCCCTCAGCCCTTCCTCCCTCAGCCCCTTCTCCCTCAGCCCCTCCTCCCTCAGCCCCTCCTCCCTCAGCCCCTCCTCCCTCAGTCTCTCCTCCCTCAGCCCTTCCTCTCTCAGACAATCCTCCCTCAGCCCCTCCTCCCTCAGTCGCTCCTCCCTCAGCGCTTCCTCTCTCAGACTCTCTTCCCTCAGCCCCTCCTCCCTCAGCCCGTCCTCCCTCAGCCTCTCCTCCCTCAGCCCCTTCTCCCTCAGCCCCTCTTCCCTCAGTCTCTCCTCCCTCAGCCCTTCCTCTCTCAGACCCTCCTCCCTCAGCCCCTCCTCCCTCAGTCTCTCCTCCCTCAGCCCTTCCTCTCTCAGACCCTCCTCCAACAGCCCTCCTCCCTCAGTCCCTCCTGCCTCAGCTCCGCCTCCCTCAGTCCCTCCGCCCTCAGCCCCTCCTCCCTCAGCCCCTCCTCCCTCCGCCCCTCTTCCCTCAGTCCCTCCTCCCTCAATCTCTCCTCCCTCAGCAATTCCTCCCTCAGCCCCTTCTCCCTCAGCCCCTCCTCCCTCAGCCCCTCCTCCCTCAGTCTCTCCTCCCTCAGCCCTTCCTCTCTCAGACAATCCTCCCTCAGCCCCTCCTCCCTCAGTCTCTCCTCCCTCAGCGCTTCCTCTCTCAGACTCTCTTCCCTCAGCCCCTCCTCCCTCAGCCCGTCCTCCCTCAGCCTCTCCTCCCTCAGCCCCTCCTCCCTCAGCCCCTCCTCCCTCAGCTCCGCCTCCCTCAGTCCCTCCGCCCTCAGCCCCTCCTCCCTCAGCCCCTCCTCCCTCCGCCCCTCTTCCCTCAGTCCCTCCTCCCTCAATCTCTCCTCCCTCAGCCCCTCCTCCCTCAGCCCCTCCTCCTTCAGCCCCTCCACCCTCATTCCCTCCTCCCTCAGACACTCCTCCTTCAGCCCATTTTCCCTCATCCCCCTCCCACAGTCTCTCCTCCCTCAGCCCTTCCTCTCTCAGACCCTCCTCCCTCAGCCCTCCTCCCTCAGTCCCTCCTCCCTCAGCTCTGCCTCCCTCAGCCCCTCCTCCCTCAGCCCCTCCTCCCTCATCCCCTCCTCCCTCAGCCCCTCCTCCCACAGCCCCTCCTCCCTCAGCCTCTCCTCCCTTAGCCCCTCCTCCCTCAGCCCCTTCTCCCTCAGTCTCTCTTCCCTCAGCCCTTCCTCTCTCAGACCCTCCTCCCTCAGCCTCTCCTCCCTCAGTCTCTCCTCCCTCAGCCCTTCCTCTCTCAGACCCTCCTCCAACAGCCCTCCTCCCTCAGTCCCTCCTCCCTCAGCTCCGCCTCCCTCAGTCCCTCCGCCCTCAGCCCCTCCTCCCTCAGCCCCTCCTCCCTCCGCCCCTCTTCCCTCAGTCCCTCCTCCCTCAATCTCTCCTCCCTCAGCCCCTCCTCCCTCAGCCCCTCCTCCTTCAGCCCCTCCACCCTCATTCCCTCCTCCCTCAGACACTCCTCCTTCAGCCCATTTTCCCTCATCCCCCTCCCACAGTCTCTCCTCCCTCAGCCCTTCCTCTCTCAGACCCTCCTCCCTCAGCCCTCCTCCCTCAGTCCCTCCTCCCTCAGCTCTGCCTCCCTCAGCCCCTCCTCCCTCAGCCCCTCCTCCCACAGCCCCTCCTCCCTCATCCCCTCCTCCCTCAGTCTCTCTTCCCTCAGCCTTTCCTCTCTCAGCCAATCCTCCCTCAGCCCCTCCTCCCTCAGCCCCTCCTCCTTCAGCCCCTCCTCCCTCATTCCCTCCTCCCTCAGACACTCCTCCTTCAGCCCCTCCTCCCTCATCCCCCTCCCACAGTCTCTCCTCCCTCAGCCCTTCCTCTCTCAGACCCTCCTCCCTCAGCCCTCCTCCCTCAGTCCCTCCTCCCTCAGCTCCGCCTCCCTCAGCCCCTCCTCCCTCAGCCCCTCCTCCCTCAGCCCGTCCTCCCTCAGCCCCTCCTCCCTCCGCCCCTCCTCCCTCAGTCCCTCCTCCCTCAATCTCTCCTCCCTCAGCCCTTCCTCCCTCAGCCCCTCCTCCCTCAGCTCCACCTCCCTCAGCCCCTCCTACCTCTGCCCCTCCTCCCTCTGCCCCTCCTCCCACAGTCTCTCCTCCCTCAGCCCTTCCTCTCTCAGACCCTCCTCCCTCAGTCCCTCCTCCCTCAGCCCCTCCTCCTTCAGCCTCTCCTCCCTCAGCCCCCCTCCCTCAGCCCGTCCTCCCTCATCCCCTCCTCCCTCAGACACTCCTCCTTCAGCTTCTCCTCCCTCATCCCCTCCTCCCGCAGTCTCTCCTCCCTCAGCCCTTCTTCTCTCAGATCTTCCTCCCTCAGCCCCTCCTCCCTCAGCCCCTCCTCACTCAGCTTCTCCTCCCTCAGCGCCTCCTCCCTCCGCCCCTCCTCCCTCAGCCTCTCCTCCTTCAGCCCCTCCTCCCTCAGCCCCTCCTCCCTCAGCCCCTCCTCCCTCAGCCCCTCCTCCCTCAGTCTTTCCTCCCTCAGCCCTTCCTCTCTCAGACAATCCTCTCTCAGCCCTTCCTCCCTCATCCCCTCCTCCCTCATCCCTTTCTCTCTCAGCCCCTCCTCCCTCAGCTTCTCCTCCCTCAGCCCCTCCTCCCTCAGCCCCTCCTCCTTCAGCCCCCTCCTCCCTCATCCACTCCTCCGTCAGTCTCTCCTCCCTCAGCCCTTCTTCTCTCAGACCCTCCGCCCTCAGCCCCTCCTCCTTCAGCCCGTCCTCCCTCAGCCCCTCCTCCCTCAGACCCTCCTCCCTCAGCCCCTCCTCCCTCCGCCCCTCCTCCCACAGCCCCTCCTCCCTCCGCCCCTCCTCCCACAGCCCCTCCTCCTTCAGCCTCTCCTCCCTCAGCCCCTCCTCCCTCAGTCTCTCCTCCCTCAGCCCTTCCTCTCTCAGACCCTCCTCCCTCAGACCCTCCTCCCTCAGCCCCTCCTCCTTCAGCCTCTCCTCCCTCAGCCCCCCTCCCTCAGCCCGTCCACCCTCATCCCCTCCTCCCTCAGACACTCCTCCTTCAGCTTCTCCTCCCTCATCCCCTCCTCCCGCAGTCTCTCCTCCCTCAGCCCTTCTTCTCTCAGATCTTCCTCCCTCAGCCCCTCCTCCCTCAGCCCCTCCTCACTCAGCTTCTCCTCCCTCAGCATCTCCTCCCTCCGCCCCTCCTCCCTCAGCCTCTCCTCCTTTAGCCCCTCCTCCCTCAGCCCCTCCTCCCTCAGCCCCTCCTCCCTCAGCCCCTCCTCCCTCAGTCTTTCCTCCCTCAGCCCTTCCTCTCTCAGACAATCCTCTCTCAGCCCTTCCTCCCTCATCCCCTCCTCCCTCATCCCTTTCTCTCTCAGCCCCTCCTCCCTCAGCCCCTCCTCCCTCAGCCCCTCCTCCCTCAGCCCCTCCTCCTTCAGCCCCTCCTCCCTCAGTCCCTCCTCCCTCAGCTCCGCCTCCCTCAGCCCCTCCTCCCTCAGCCCCTCCTCCCTCAGCCACTCCTCCCTCAGCCCCTCCTCCCTCAGCACCATCCTCCCTCAGTCTCTCTTCCCGCAGCTCCTCCTCTCTCAGACCCACCTCCCTCAGCCCTTCCTTCCTCAGCCCCTCCTCCCTCAGACACTCCTCCTTCAGCCCCTCCTCCCTCATCCACTCCTCCGTCAGTCTCTCCTCCCTCAGCCCTTCTTCTCTCAGACCCTCCGCCCTCAGCCCCTCCTCCTTCAGCCCGTCCTCCCTCAGCCCCTCCTCCCTCAGATCCTCCTCCCTCAGCCCCTCCTCCCTCCGCCCCTCCTCCCACAGCCCCTCCTCCTTCAGCCTCTCCTCCCTCAGCCCCTCCTCCCTCAGCCCCTCCTCCCTCAGCCCCTCCTCCCTCAGTCTCTCCTCCCTCAGCCCTTCCTCTCTCAGACCCTCCTCCCTCAGACCCTCCTCCCTCAGCCCCTCCTCCTTCAGCCTCTCCTCCCTCAGCCCCCCTCCCTCAGCCCGTCCTCCCTCATCCCCTCCTCCCTCAGACACTCCTCCTTCAGCTTCTCCTCCCTCATCCCCTCCTCCCGCAGTCTCTCCTCCCTCAGCCCTTCTTCTCTCAGATCTTCCTCCCTCAGCCCCTTCTCCCTCAGCCCCACCTCACTCAGATTCTCCTCCCTCAGCGCCTCCTCCCTCCGCCCCTCCTCCCTCAGCCTCTCCTCCTTCAGCCCCTCCTCCCTCAGCCCCTCCTCCCTCAGTCCCTCCTCCCTCAGCCCCTCCTCCCTCAGTCTTTCCTCCCTCAGCCCTTCCTCTCTCAGACAATCCTCCCTCAGCCCCTCCTCCCTCAGTCTCTCCTCCCTCAGCCCTTCCTCTCTCAGACCCTCTTCCCTCAGCACCTCCTCCCTCAGCCCGTCCTCCCTCAGCCTCTCCTCCCTCAGCCCCTCCTCCCTAGACAGTCCTCCCTCAGCCCCTCCTCCCTCAGACCCTCCTCCCTCAGCCCCTCCTCCCTCCGCCCCTCCTCCCACAGCCCCTCCTCCTTCAGCCTCTCCTCCCTCAGCCCCTCCTCCCTCAGCCCCTCCTCCCTCAGCCCCTCCTTCCTCAGTCTCTCCTCCCTCAGCCCTTCCTCTCTCAGACCCTCCTCCCTCAGACCCTCCTCCCTCAGCCCCTCCTCCTTCAGCCTCTCCCCCTCAGCCCCCCTCCCACAGCCCGTCCTCCCTCATCCCCTCCTCCATCAGACACTCCTCCTTCAGCTTCTCCTTCCTCATCCCCTCGTCCCGCAGTCTCTCCTCCCTCAGCCCTTCTTCTCTCAGATCTTCCTCCCTCAGCCCCTCCTCCCTCAGCCCCTCCTCACTCAGCTTCTCCTCCCTCAGCGCCTCCTCCCTCCGCCCCTCATCCCTCAGCCTCTCCTCCTTCAGCCCCTCCTCCCTCAGCCCCTCCTCCCTCAGCCCCTCCTCCCTCAGCCCCTCCTCCCTCAGTCTTTCCTCCCTCAGCCCTTCCTCTCTCAGCCAATCCTCCCTCAGCCCCTCCTCCCTCAGTCTCTCCTCCCTCAGCCCTTCCTCTCTCAGACCCTCTTCCCTCAGCCCCTCCTCCCTCAGCCCGTCCTCCCTCAGCCTCTCCTCCCTCAGCCCCTCCTCCCTGAGCCCCTCCTCCTTCCGCCTCTTCTCCCTCAGCCCCTCCTCCTTCAGCCCCTCCTCCCTCATTCCCTCCTCCCTCAGACACTCCTCCTTCAGCCCCTCCTCCCTCATCCCCCTCCCACAGTCTCTCCTCCCTCAGCCCTTCCTCTCTCAGACCCTCCTCCCTCAGCCCTCCTCCCTCAGTCCCTCCTCCCTCAGCTCCGCCTCCCTCAGCCCCTCCTCCCTCAGCCCCTCCTCCCTCAGCCCGTCCTCCCTCAGCCCCTCCTCCCTCCGCCCCTCCTCCCTCAGTCCCTCCTCCCTCAATCTCTCCTCCCTCAGCCCTTCCTCCCTCAGCCCCTCCTCCCTCAGCTCCACCTCCCTCAGCCCCTCCTACCTCTGGCCCTCCTCCCTCTGCCCCTCCTCCCACAGTCTCTCCTCCCTCAGCCCTTCCTCTCTCAGACCCTCCTCCCTCAGTCCCTCCTCCCTCAGCCCCTCCTCCTTCAGCCTCTCCTCCCTCAGCCCCCCTCCCTCAGCCCGTCCTCCCTCATCCCCTCCTCCCTCAGACACTCCTCCTTCAGCTTCTCCTCCCTCATCCCCTCCTCCCGCAGTCTCTCCTCCCTCAGCCCTTCTTCTCTCAGATCTTCCTCCCTCAGCCCCTCCTCCCTCAGCCCCTCCTCACTCAGCTTCTCCTCCCTCAGCGCCTCCTCCCTCCGCCCCTCCTCCCTCAGCCTCTCCTCCTTCAGCCCCTCCTCCCTCAGCCCCTCCTCCCTCAGCCCCTCCTCCCTCAGCCCCTCCTCCCTCAGTCTTTCCTCCCTCAGCCCTTCCTCTCTCAGACAATCCTCTCTCAGCCCTTCCTCCCTCATCCCCTCCTCCCTCATCCCTTTCTCTCTCAGCCCCTCCTCCCTCAGCTTCTCCTCCCTCAGCCCCTCCTCCCTCAGCCCCTCCTCCTTCAGCCCCTCCTCCCTCATCCACTCCTCCGTCAGTCTCTCCTCCCTCAGCCCTTCTTCTCTCAGACCCTCCGCCCTCAGCCCCTCCTCCTTCAGCCCGTCCTCCCTCAGCCCCTCCTCCCTCAGACCCTCTACCCTCAGCCCCTCCTCCCTCCGCCCCTCCTCCCACAGCCCCTCCTCCCTCCGCCCCTCCTCCCACAGCCCCTCCTCCTTCAGCCTCTCCTCCCTCAGCCCCTCCTCCCTCAGTCTCTCCTCCCTCAGCCCTTCCTCTCTCAGACCCTCCTCCCTCAGACCCTCCTCCCTCAGCCCCTCCTCCTTCAGCCTCTCCTCCCTCAGCCCCCCTCCCTCAGCCCGTCCACCCTCATCCCCTCCTCCCTCAGACACTCCTCCTTCAGCTTCTCCTCCCTCATCCCCTCCTCCCGCAGTCTCTCCTCCCTCAGCCCTTCTTCTCTCAGATCTTCCTCCCTCAGCCCCTCCTCCCTCAGCCCCTCCTCACTCAGCTTCTCCTCCCTCAGCGCCTCCTCCCTCCGCCCCTCCTCCCTCAGCCTCTCCTCCTTTAGCCCCTCCTCCCTCAGCCCCTCCTCCCTCAGCCCCTCCTCCCTCAGCCCCTCCTCCCTCAGTCTTTCCTCCCTCAGCCCTTCCTCTCTCAGACAATCCTCTCTCAGCCCTTCCTCCCTCATCCCCTCCTCCCTCATCCCTTTCTCTCTCAGCCCCTCCTCCCTCAGCCCCTCCTCCCTCAGCCCCTCCTCCCTCAGCCCCTCCTCCTTCAGCCCCTCCTCCCTCAGTCCCTCCTCCCTCAGCTCCGCCTCCCTCAGCCCCTCCTCCCTCAGCCCCTCCTCCCTCAGCCACTCCTCCCTCAGCCCCTCCTCCCTCAGCACCATCCTCCCTCAGTCTCTCTTCCCGCAGCTCCTCCTCTCTCAGACCCACCTCCCTCAGCCCTTCCTTCCTCAGCCCCTCCTCCCTCAGACACTCCTCCTTCAGCCCCTCCTCCCTCATCCACTCCTCCGTCAGTCTCTCCTCCCTCAGCCCTTCTTCTCTCAGACCCTCCGCCCTCAGCCCCTCCTCCTTCAGCCCGTCCTCCCTCAGCCCCTCCTCCCTCAGATCCTCCTCCCTCAGCCCCTCCTCCCTCCGCCCCTCCTCCCACAGCCCCTCCTCCTTCAGCCTCTCCTCCCTCAGCCCCTCCTCCCTCAGCCCCTCCTCCCTCAGCCCCTCCTCCCTCAGTCTCTCCTCCCTCAGCCCTTCCTCTCTCAGACCCTCCTCCCTCAGACCCTCCTCCCTCAGCCCCTCCTCCTTCAGCCTCTCCTCCCTCAGCCCCCCTCCCTCAGCCCGTCCTCCCTCATCCCCTCCTCCCTCAGACACTCCTCCTTCAGCTTCTCCTCCCTCATCCCCTCCTCCCGCAGTCTCTCCTCCCTCAGCCCTTCTTCTCTCAGATCTTCCTCCCTCAGCCCCTTCTCCCTCAGCCCCTCCTCACTCAGATTCTCCTCCCTCAGCGCCTCCTCCCTCCGCCCCTCCTCCCTCAGCCTCTCCTCCTTCAGCCCCTCCTCCCTCAGCCCCTCCTCCCTCAGTCCCTCCTCCCTCAGCCCCTCCTCCCTCAGTCTTTCCTCCCTCAGCCCTTCCTCTCTCAGACAATCCTCCCTCAGCCCCTCCTCCCTCAGTCTCTCCTCCCTCAGCCCTTCCTCTCTCAGACCCTCTTCCCTCAGCACCTCCTCCCTCAGCCCGTCCTCCCTTAGCCTCTCCTCCCTCAGCCCCTCCTCCCTCAGCAAATCCTCCTTCGGCCCCTCCTCCCTCAGTCTCTCCTCCCTCAGCCCTTCCTCTCTCAGACCTTCCTCCCTCAGCCCATCCTCCCTCAGCCCCTACTCCCTCAGCCCCTCCTCACTCAGTGCCTCCTCCCTCCGCCCCTCCTCCCTCAGCCCCTCCTCCTTCAGCCCCTCCTCTCTCGGCCCCTCCTCCCTCAGCATCTCCTTTCTCAGCCCCTCCTCCCTCAGCCCCTCTTCCCCCAGTCTCTAGTCCGTCAGCCCTTCCTCTCTCAGACAGTCCTCCCTCAGCCCCTCCTCCCTCAGACCCTCCTCCCTCAGCCCCTCCTCCCTCCGCCCCTCCTCCCACAGCCCCTCCTCCTTCAGCCTCTCCTCCCTCAGCCCCTCCTCCCTCAGCCCCTCCTCCCTCAGCCCCTCCTTCCTCAGTCTCTCCTCCCTCAGCCCTTCCTCTCTCAGACCCTCCTCCCTCAGACCCTCCTCCCTCAGCCCCTCCTCCTTCAGCCTCTCCCCCTCAGCCCCCCTCCCACAGCCCGTCCTCCCTCATCCCCTCCTCCATCAGACACTCCTCCTTCAGCTTCTCCTTCCTCATCCCCTCGTCCCGCAGTCTCTCCTCCCTCAGCCCTTCTTCTCTCAGATCTTCCTCCCTCAGCCCTTCTCCCTCAGCCCCTCCTCACTCAGCTTCTCCTCCCTCAGCGCCTCCTCCCTCCGCCCCTCATCCCTCAGCCTCTCCTCCTTCAGCCCCTCCTCCCTCAGCCCCTCCTCCCTCAGCCCCTCCTCCCTCAGCCCCTCCTCCCTCAGTCTTTCCTCCCTCAGCCCTTCCTCTCTCAGCCAATCCTCCCTCAGCCCCTCCTCCCTCAGTCTCTCCTCCCTCAGCCCTTCCTCTCTCAGACCCTCTTCCCTCAGCCCCTCCTCCCTCAGCCCGTCCTCCCTCAGCCTCTCCTCCCTCAGCCCCTCCTCCCTGAGCCCCTCCTCCTTCCGCCTCTTCTCCCTCAGCCCCTCCTCCTTCAGCCCTCCCTCCCTTAGCCCCTCCTACCTCAGCCCCTCCTCCCTCAGCAAATCCTCCCTCGGCCCCTCCTCCCTCAGTCTCTCCTCCCTCAGCCCTTCCTCTCTCAGACCTTCCTCCCTCAGCCCATCCTCCCTCAGCCCTTCCTCCCTCAGCCCCTCCTCACTCAGCGCCTCCTCCCTCCGCCCCTCCACCCTCAGCCCCTCCTCCTTCAGCCCCTACTCTCTCGGCCCCTCCTCCCTCAGCATCTCCTTTCTCAGCCCCTCCTCCCTCAGCCCCTCTTCCAACAGTCTCTACTCCGTCAGCCCTTCCTCTCTCAGACAATCCTCCCTCAGCCCCTCCTCCCTCAGCGCCTCCTCTCTCAGTCCCTCCTCCCTCAGCCCCTCCTTCCTCAGCCCCTCCTTCTTCAGCCCTTCCTCTCTCAGACCCTCTTTCCTCAGCCCCTCCTCCCTCAGCACCTCCTCCCACAGCCCTTCCTCACTCAGCCCTTCTCCCCTCAGCCCTCTTCCCTCAGTCCCTCCTCCCTCAGCCCCGCCTCCCTCAGCCCCTCCTCCCTCAGTCCCTCCTCCCTCAGCTCCGCCTCCCTCAGCCCCTCCTCCCTCTGCCCCTCCTCCCTCAGCCCCTCCTCCCTCAGCCCCTCCTCCCTCAATCTCTCCTCCCTCAGCCCCTCCTCCCTCAGCCCCTCCTCCCTAAGCTCCGCCTCCCTCAGCCCCTCCTCCCTCTGCCCCTCCTCCCTTAGTCTCTCCTCCTCCAGCCCTTCCTCTCTCAGACCCTCCTCCCTCAGTCCCTCCTCCCTCAGTCCCTCCTCCCTCAGCCCCTCCTTCCTCAGCCCTTCCTCCCTCAAACAATCCTCCCTCAGCCGCTCTTCCCTCAGCTCCTCCTCCCTCAGCCCTTCCTCTCTCAGTCCCTGCTCCCTCAGCCCCTCCTCCCTCAGTTCCTCCTCCTTCAGCACCTCCTCCCTCAGTCCCTCCTCCCTTAGTCCCTCCTCCCTCAGCTCCGCCTCCCTCAGCCCCTCCTCCCTCAGCCCCTCCTCCCTCAGGCCCTCCTCCCTCAGCCCCACCCTCCCTCAGTCTCTCCTCCCACAGCTCCTCCTCTCTCAGACCCACCTCCCTCAGCCCTTCCTTCCTCAGCCTCTCCTCCCTCAGACACTCCTTCTTCAGCCCCTCCTCCCTAATCCCCTCCTCCGTCAGTCTCTCCTCCCTCAGCCCTTCTTCTCTCAGACCCTCCTCTATCAGCCCCTCCTCCTTCAGCCCCTCCTCCCTCAGCCCCTCCTCCATCAGACCCTCCTCCCTCAGCTTCTCCTCCCTCCGCCCCTCCTCCCTCACCCCCTCCTCCTTCAGCCCCTCCTCCCTCAGCCCCTCCTTCCACAGCCCTTCCTCCCTCAGCCCCTCCTTCCTCAGCCCCTCCTCCCTCAGTCTCACCTCGCTCAGCCCTTCCTCTCCCAGACCCTACTCCCTCAGCCCCTCCTCCCTCAGCCCCTCCTCCCTCAGCCCCTCCCCCTCAGCCCCTCCTCCCTCAGCGCCTCCTCCCTCCGATACTCCTCCCTCAGCCCCTCCTGTTTCAGCCCCTCCTCCCTCAGCCCCTCCTCCCTCAGCCCCTCTTTTTTCAGTCTCAACTCCCTCAGCCCTTCCTCTCTCAGCCCCTCCTCACTCAGCCCCTCCTCCCTCAGCCCCTCGTCCCTCAGCCCCTCCTCCCTCAGTCTCTCCTCCCTGAGCCCTTCCTCTCTCAGACCCTCCTCCAACAGCCCTTCCTCCCTCAGCCCCTCCTCCTTCAGCCCCTCCTTCCTCAGCCCCTCCTCCCTCCGCCCCTCCTCCCTCAGCTTCTCCTCCTTCAGCCCCTCCTTCCTCAGCCCCTCTTCCCTCAGCCCCTCCTCCCTCAGTACCTCCTCCCTCAGCCCCTCCTCCCTCAGCAATTCCTCCCTCCTCCACTCCTCCCTCAGCCCCTCCTCTTTCAGCCCCTCCTCCCTCAGCCTCTCCTTCCTCAGCCCCTCCTCCCTCAGCCCCTTCTCCCTCAGCCCTTATTCTCTCCGACCTTCCTTCCTCAGCCCTTCCTCCCTCAGCCCCTCCTCCCTCATCCCCTCCTCCCTCAGTCTCTCCTCCCTCAGCCCTTCCTCTCTCAGCCCCTCCTCCCTCAGCTTCTCCTCCCTCAGCCCCTCCTCCTTCAGCCCAACCTTCCTCATCCCCTCCTCCCTCAGACACTCCTCCAGCCCCTCCTCCCTCATCTCCTCCTCCCTCAGTCTCTCTTTCCTCAGCCCCTCCTCTTTCAGCCCCTCCTCCCTCAGCCCCTCCTCCCTCAGCCCATCTTCCCCCAGCCCCTCCTCTCTCAGACCCTCCTCCCTTAGCCCCTCCTCCCTCAGCCCTTCCTCCCTCAGCCCTTCCTTCCTCAGCCCTTCCTCCCTCAGACACTCCTCCCACAGCCCCTCCTTCCTCATCCCCTCCTCCCTCAGTCTCTCCTCCCTCAATCCCTCCTCTTTCAGCCCCTCCAGCCTCATCCGCTCCTCCCTCAGCCCCTCTTCCCTCAGCCCTTCCTCTCTCAGCCCCTCCTCCTTCAGCCCCTCCTACTGCAGCCCCTCCTCCCTCAGTCCCTCCTCCCTCAGTCCCTCCTCCCTCAGCTCCGCCTCCCTCAGCCCCTCCTTCCTTCTCCCCTCCTCCCTCCGCCACTCCTCCCTCAGCCCCTCCTCTTTCAGCCCCTCCTCCCTCAGCCCCTCCTCCCTCAGCTCCGCCTCCCTCAGCCCCTCCTCCCTCAGCCCCTCCTCCCTTAGCCCCTCCTCCCTCATCCCGTCCTCCCTCAGCCCCTCCTCCCTCCGCCCCTCCTCCCTCAGCCCCTCCTCTTTCAGCCCCTTCTCCCTCAGCTTCTCCTCCCTCAGCCCTTCCTCTCTCAGACCTTCCTCCCTCAGCCCCTCTTCCCTCAGCCCGTCCTCCCTCAGCCCCTCCTCCCTCAGCCCCTCCTCCCTCAATCTCTCCTCCCTCAGCCCCTCCTCTATCAGCCCCTCCTCCCTCAGCTCCGCCTCCCTCAGCCCCTCCTCCCTCAGCCCTTCCTCCCTCAGCCCCTCCTCCCTCAGTCTCTCCTCCCTCAGCTCTTCCTCTCTCAGACCCTCCTCCAACCGCCCCTTCTCCCTCAGCCCTTCCTCCCTCAGCCCCTCCCTCCTCAGCCCTTCCTCCCTCAGACACTCCTCCCTCAGCCTCTCCTCCCTCAGCCCTTCCTCCCTTAGCCCCTCCTCCCTCATCTCGTCCTCCCTCAGCCCCTCCTCCCTCCGGCCCTCCTCCCTCAGCCCCTCCTCTTTCAGCCCCTTCTCCCTCAGCCCCTCCTCCCTCAGCCCTTCCTCTCTCAGACCTTCCTCCCTCAGCCCCTCCTCCCTCAGCCCGTCCTCCCTCAGCTCCTCCTCCCTCAGCCCCTCCTCCCTCAATCTCTCCTCCCTCAGCCCCTCCTCCCTCAGCCCCTCCTCCCTCAGCTCCGCCTCCCTCAGCCCCTCCTCTCTCTGCCCCTCCTCCCTCAGTCTCTCCTCCCTCAGCCCTTCCTCTCTCAGCCCCTCAGCCCCTCCTCCCTCCGCCCCTCCTCCCTCAGCCCCTCCTCTTTTAGCCCCTCCTCCCTCAGCCCCACCCTCCCTCAGTCTCTTCTCCCGCAGCTCCTCCTCTCTCAGACCCACCTCCCTCAGCCCTTCCTTCCTCAGCCCCTCCTCCCTCAGCCCCTCCTCCCTCCGCCCCTCCTCCCTCAGCCCCTCCTCCCTCATCCCTTCCTCTCTCAACCCCTCAGCCCCTCAGCCCCTCCTCCCTCAGACCTTCCTCCCTCAGCCCCTCCTTCCCCCGCCCCTCCTCCCTCAGCCCCTCCACCTTAAGCCCCTCACTCCTCAGCCGCTCCTCCCTCAGCCCCTTCTTCCTCAGCCCCTCCTCCCTCAGTCTCACCTGCCTCAGCCCTTCCTCTCTCAGACCCTTCTCCCTCAGCCCCTCCTCCCTCAGCCCCTCTTCCCTCAGCCCCTCCTCCCTCAGCGCCTCCTCCCTCCGCCACTCCTCCCTCAGCCCCTCCTCTTTGAGCCCCTCCTCCCTCAGCAACTCGTTCCTCAGTCTCACCTCCCTCAGCCCTTCCTCTCTCAGCCCCCCCTCCCTCAGCCCCTCCTTCCTCAGCCCCTCCTCCCTCAGCCCCTCCTCCCTCAGTCTCTCCTCCCTCAGCCCCTCCTCTTTCAGCCCCTCCACCCTCATCCGCTCCTCCCTCAGCCCCTCCTCCCTCAGTCTCTCTTCCCTCAGCCCCTCCTCTTTCAGCCCCTCCTCCCTCAGCCCCTCCTCCCTCAGCCCATCCTCTCTCAGACCCTCCTCCCTCAGTTCCTCCTCCCTCAGCCCCTCCTCCCTCCGCCACTCCTCCCTCAGCCCTTCCTCCCTCAGCCCTTCCTCCCTCAGCCCTCTTCCCTCAGTCCCTCCTCCCTCAGCCCCTCCTCCCTCAGTCCCACCTCCCTCAGCTCCGCCTCCCTCAGCCCCTCCTCCCTCCGCCGCTCCTCCCTCAGCCCCTCCTCCCTCAGCCCTTCCTCTCTCAGCCCCTCCTCCCTCAGTCCCTCCTCCCTTAGTCCCTCCTCCCTCAGGCCCTCCTTCCTCAGCCCTTCCTCCCTCAGACACTCCTCCCTCAGCCCTTCCTCCCTCATCCCCTCCTCCCTAAGTCTCTCCTCCCTCAGCCTTTCCTCTCTCAGCCAATCCTCCCTCAGCCCCTCCTCCCTCAGCCCCTCCTCCTTCAGCCCCTCCTCCCTCATTCCCTCCTCCCTCAGACACTCCTCCTTCAGCCCCTCCTCCCTCATCCCCCTCCCACAGTCTCTCCTCCCTCAGCCCTTCCTCCCTCAGCTCTCTTCCCTCAGTCCCTCCTCCCTCAGCCCCTCCTCCCTCAGTCCCACCTCCCTCAGCTCCGCCTTCCTCAGCCCCTCCTCCCTCCGCCCCTCCTCCCTCAGCCCCTCCTCCCTCAGCCCCTCCTCCCACAGCCCCTCCTCCCTCATCCCCTCCTCCCTCAGTCTCTCCTCCCTCAGCCTTTCCTCTCTCAGCCAATCCTCCCTCAGCCCCTCCTCCCTCAGCCCCTCCTCCTTCAGCCCCTCCTCCCTCATTCCCTCCTCCCTCGGACACTCCTCCTTCAGCCCCTCCTCCCTCATCCCCCTCCCACAGTCTCTCCTCCCTCAGCCCTTCCTCTCTCAGACCCTCCTCCCTCAGCCCTGCTCCCTCAGACCCTCCTCCCTCAGCCCCTCCTCCCTCCGCCCCTCCTCCCTCAGCCCCACCTCCTTCAGCCTCTCCTCCCTCAGCCCCTCCTCCCTCAGCCCCTCCTCCCTCATCCCCTCCTCCCTCAGTCTCTCCTCCCTCAGCCCTTCTTCTCTCAGACCCTCCGCCTTCAGCCCCTCCTCCTTCAGCCCGTCCTCCCTCAGCCCCTCCTCCCTCAGACCCTCCTCCCTCAGCCCCTCCTCCCTCAGCCCCTCCTCCTTCAGCCTCTCCTTCCTCAGCCCCTCCTCCCTCAGCCCCTCCTCCCTCAGCCCCTCCTCCCTAAGTCTCTCCTCCCTCAGCCCTTCCTCTCTCAGACCCTCCTCCCTCAGACCCTCCTCCCTCAGCCCCTCCTCCTTCAGCCTCTCCTCCCTCAGCCCCCCTCCCTCAGCCCGTCCTCCCTCATCCCCTCCTCCCTCAGACACTCCTCCTTCAGCTTCTCCTCCCTCATCCCCTCCTCCCGCAGTCTCTCCTCCCTCAGCCCTTCTTCTCTCAGATCTTCCTCCCTCAGCCCCTCCTCCCTCAGCCCCTCCTCACTCAGCTTCTCCTCCCTCAGCGGCTCTTCCCTCCGCCCCTCCTCCCTCAGCCTCTCCTCCTTCAGCCCCTCCTCCCTCAGCCCCTCCTCCCTCAGCCCCTCCTCCCTCAGCCCCTCCTCCCTCAGCCCCTCTTCCCTCAGTCTTTCCTCTCTCAGTCCTTCCTCTCTCAGACAATCCTCCCTCAGCCCCTCCTCCCTCAGTCTCTCCTCCCTCAGCCCTTCCTCTCTCAGACCCTCTTCCCTCAGCCCCTCCTCCCTCAGCCCGTCCTCCCTCAGCCTCTCCTCCCTCAGCCCCTCCTCCCTCAGCCCCTCCTCCTTCCGCCTCTTCTCCCTCAGCCCCTCCTCCTTCAGCCCTCCTTCCCGTAGCCCCTCCTCCCTCAGCCCCTCCCCCCTCAGCCCTTCCTCCCTCGGCCCCTCCTCCCTCAGTCTCTCCTCCCTCAGCCCTTCCTCTCTCAGACCTTCCTCCCTCAGCCCATCCTCCCTCAGCCCCTCCTCCCTCAGCCCCTCCTCACTCAGCGCCTCCTCCCTCCGCCCCTCCTCCCTCAGCCCCTCCTCCTTCAGCCGCTCCTCCCTCGGCCCCTCCTCCCTCAGCATCTCCTTTCTCAGCTTCTCCTCCCTCAGCCCCTCTTCCCCCAGTCACTACTCCGTCAGCCCTACCATCTCAGACAATCCTCCCTCAGCCCCTCCTCCCTCAGCGCCTCCTCTCTCAGTCCCTCCTCCCTCAGCCCCTCCTCCCTCAGCCCCTCCTTCTTCAGCCCTTCCTCTCTCAGACCCTCTTCCCTCAGCCCCTCCTCCCTCAGCACCTCCTCCCACAGCCCTTCCTCACTCAGCCCTTCTCCCCTCAGCCCTCTTCCCTCAGTCCCTCCTCTCTCAGCCCCGCCTCCCTCAGCCCCTCCTCCCTCATTCCCTCCTCCCTCAGCTCCGCCTCCCTCAGCCCCTCCTCCCTCTGCCCCTCCTCCCTCAGCCCCTCCTCCCTCAGCCCCTCCTCCCTCAATCTCTCCTCCCTCAGCCCCTCCTCCCTCAGCCCCTCCTCCCTAAGCTCCGCCTCCCTCAGCCCCTCCTCCCTCTGCCCCTCCTCCCTTAGTCTCTCCTCCCTCAGCCCTTCCTCTCTCAGACCCTCCTCCCTCAGTCCCTCCTCCCTCAGTCCCTCCTCCCTCAGCCCCTCCTTCCTCAGCCCTTCCTCCCTCAAACAATCCTCCCTCAGCTTCTCTTCCCTCAGCTCCTCCTCCCTCAGCCCTTCCTCTCTCAGCCCCTCCTCACTCAGCCCCTCCTCCCTCAGCCCCTCCTCCTTCAGCACCTCCTCCCTCAGTCCCTCCTCCCTCAGTCCCTCCTCCCTCAGCTCCGCCCCCCTCAGCCCCTCCTCCCTCAGCCCCTCCTCCCTCAGGCCCTCCTCCCTCAGCCCCACCCTCCCTCAGTCTCTCCTCCCACAGCTCCTTCTCTCTCAGGCCCACCTCCCTCAGCCCTTCCTTCCTCAGCCTCTCCTCCCTCAGACACTCCTTCTTCAGCCCCTCCTCCCTAATCCCCTCCTCCGTCAGTCTCTCCTCCCTCAGCCCTTCTTCTCTCAGACCCTCCTCCCTCAGCCCCTCCTCCTTCAGCCCCTCCTCCCTCAGCCCCTCCTCCCTCAGACCCTCCTCCCTCAGCCCCTCCTCCCTCCGCCCCTCCTCCCTCACCCCCTCCTCCTTCAGCCCCTCCTCCCTCAGCCCCTCCTTCCTCAGCCCCTCCTCCCTCAGCCCCTCCTTCCTCAGCCCCTCCTCCCTCAGTCTCACCTCGCTCAGCCCTTCCTCTCCCAGACCCTCCTCCCTCAGCCCCACCTCCCTCAGCCCCTCCTCCCTCAGCCCCTCCCCCTCAGCCCCTCCTCCCTCAGCGCCTCCTCCCTCCGCAACTCCTCCCTCAGCCCCTCCTGTTTCAGCCCCTCCTCCCTCAGCCACTCCTCCCTCAGCCCCTCCTCCCTCAGCCCCTCTTTTTTCAGTCTCACCTCCCTCAGCCCTTCCTCTCTCAGCCCCTCCTCACTCAGCCCCTCCTCCCTCAGCCCCTCGTCCCTCAGCCCCTCCTCCCTCAGTCTCTCCTCCCTCAGCCCTTCCTCTCTCAGACCCTCCTCCAACAGCCCCTCCTCCCTCAGCCCCTCCTCCCTCAGCCACTCCTCACTCAGCGCCTCCTCCCTCCGCCCCTCCTCCCTCAGCCCCTCCTCCTTCAGCCCCTCCTCCCTCGGCCCCACCTCCCTCAGCATCTCCTTTCTCAGCCCCTCCTCCCTCAGCCCCTTCTCCCTCAGTCTCTCCTCCCTCAGCCCTTCCTCTCTCCGACCTTCCTCCCTCAGCCCCTCCTCCCTCAGACCCTCCTCCCTCAGCCCCTCCTTCCTCAGCCCTTCCTCCCTCAGCCCCTTCTCCTTCATCCCCTCCTCCCTCAGCCCCTCCTTCCTCAGCCCTTCCTCCCTCAGCCCCTCCTCCCTCATCCCCTCCTCCCTCAGTCTCTCCTCCCTCAGCCCTTCCTCTCTCAGCCCCTCCTCCCTCAGCCCCTCCTCCCTCAGCCCGTCTCCTTCAGCCCAACCTTCCTCATCCCCTCCTCCCTCAGACACTCCTCCAGCCCCTCCTCCCTCATCTCCTCCTCCCTCAGTCTCTCTTCCCTCAGCCCCTCCTCTTTCAGCCCCTCCTCCCTCAGCCCCTCCTCCCTCAGCCCATCTTCCCCCAGCCCCTCCTCTCTCAGACCCTCCTCCCTCAGCCCCTCCTCCCTCAGCCCTTCCTCCCTCAGCCCTTCCTTCCTCAGCCCTTCCTCCCTCAGACACTCCTCCCTCAGCCCCTCCTTCCTCATCCCCTCCTCCCTCAGTCTCTCCTCCCTCAGCCCTTCCTCTTTCAGCCCCTCCAGCCTCATCCGCTCCTCCCTCAGCCCCTCCTCCCTCAGCCCTTCCTCTCTCAGCCCCTCCTCCTTCAGCCCCTCCTCCTGCAGCCCCGGAACCCTCAGTCCCTCCTCCCTCAGTCCCTCCTCCCTCAGCTCCGCCTCCCTCAGCCCCTCCTCCCTTCTCCCCTCCTCCCTCCGCCACTCCTCCCTCAGCCCCCCTCTTTCAGCCCCTCCTCCCTCAGCCCCTCCTCCCTCAGCTCCGCCTCCCTCAGCCCCTCCTCCCTCAGCCCCTCCTCCCTCAGCCCCTCCTCCCTTAGCCCCTCCTCCCTCATCCCGTCCTCCCTCAGCCCCTCCGCCCCTCCTCCCTCAGCCCCTCCTCTTTCAGCCCCTTCTCCCTCAGCCCCTCCTCCCTCAGCCCTTCCTCTCTCAGACCTTCCTCCCTCAGCCCCTCCTCCCTCAGCCCGTCCTCCCTCAGACCCTCCTCCCTCAGCCCCTCCTCCCTCAATCTCTCCTCCCTCAGCCCCTCCTCCCACAGCCCCTCCTCCCTCAGCTCCGCCTCCCTCAGCCCCTCCTCCCTCAGCCCCTGCTCCCTCAGCCCCTCCTCCCTCAGTCTCTCCTCCCTCAGCTCTTCCTCTCTTAGACCCTCCTCCAACCGCCCCTTCTCCCTCAGCCCCTCCTCCCTCAGCCCCTCCCTCCTCAGCCCTTCCTCCCTCAGACACTCCTCCCTCAGCCTCTCCTCCCTCAGCCCTTCCTCCCTTAGCCCCTCCTCCCTCATCCCGTCCTCCCTCAGCCCCTCCTCCCTCCGCCCCTCCTCCCTCAGCCCCTCCTCTTTCAGCCCCTTCTCCCTCAGCCCCTCCTCCCTCAGCCCTTCCTCTCTCAGACCTTCCTCCCTCAGCCCCTCCTATCTCAGCCCGTCCTCCCTCAGCCCCTCCTCCCTCAGCCCCTCCTCCCTCAATCTCTCCTCTCTCAGCCCCTCCTCCCTCAGCCCCTCCTCCCTCAGCTCCGCCTCCCTCAGCCCCTCCTCCCTCTGCCCCTCCTCCCTCAGTCTCTCTTCCCTCAGCCCTTCCTCTCTCAGCCCCTCAGCCCCTCAGCCCCTCCTCCCTCCGCCCCTCCTCCCTCAGCCCCTCCTCTTTTAGCCCCTCCTCCCTCAGCCCCACCCTCCCTCAGTCTCTCCTCCCGCAGCTCCTCCTCTCTCAGACCCACCTCCCTCAGACCTTCCTTCCTCAGCCCCTCTTCCCTCAGCCCCTCCTCCCTCCGCCCCTCCTCCCTCAGCCCCACCTCCCTCAGCCCTTCCTCTCTCAACCCCTCAGCCCCTCAGCCCCTCCTCCCTCCGCCCCTCCTCCCTCAGCCCCACCCTCCCTCAGTCTCTCCTCCCGCAGCTCCTCCTCTCTCAGACCCACCTCCCTCAGCCCTTTCTTCCTCAGCCCCTCCTCCCTCAGACACTCCTTCTTCAGCCCATCCTCCCTCATCCCATCCTCCGTCAGTCTCTCCTCCCTCAGCCCTCCTTCTCTCAGACCCTCCTCCCTCAGCCCCTCCTCCTTCAGCCCCTCCTCCCTCAGCCCCTCCTCCCTCAGACCTTCCTCCTTCAGCCCCTCCTCCCTCATTCCCTCCTCCCTCAGACACTCCTCCTTCAGCCCCTCCTCCCTCAGCCCCTCCTCCCTCAGCCCATCCTCTCTCAGACCCTCCTCCCTCAGTTCCTCCTTCCTCAGCCCTTCTTCCCTCAGACACTCCTCCCTCAGCCCTTCCTCGCTCATCCCCTCCTCCCTCAGTCTCTCCTCCCTCAGCCTTTCCTCTCTCAGCCAATATTCCCTCAGCCCCTCCTCCCTCAGCCCCTCCTCCTTCAGCCCCTGCTCCCTCATACCCTCCTCCCTCAGACACTCCTCCTTCAGCCCCTCCTCCCTCATCCCCCTCCCACAGTCTCTCTTCCCTCAGCCCTTCCTCTCTCAGACCCTCCTCCCTCAGCCCTCCTCCCTCAGTCCCTCCTCCCTCAGCTCCGCCTCCCTCAGCCCCTCCTCCCTCAGCCCCTCCTCCCTCATCCCCTCCTCCCTCAGCCCCTCCTCCCACAGCCCCTCCTCCCTCATCCCCTCCTCCCTCAGTCTCTCCTCCCTCAGCCTTTCCTCTCTCAGCCAATCCTCCCTCAGCCCCTCCTCCCTCAGCCCCTCCTCCTTCAGCCCCTCCTCCCTCATTCCCTCCTCCCTCAGACACTCCTCCTTCAGCCTCTCCTCCCTCATCCCCCTCCCACAGTCTCTCCTCCCTCAGCCCTTCCTCTCTCAGACCCTCCTCCCTCAGCCCTCCTCCCTCAGTCCCTCCTCCCTCAGCTCCGCCTCCCTCAGCCCCTCCTCCCTCAGCCCCTCCTCCCTCAGCCCGTCCTCCCTCAGCCCCTCCTCCCTCCGCCCCTCTTCCCTCAGTCCCTCCTCCCTCAATCTCTCCTCCCTCAGCCCTTCCTCCCTCAGCCCCTCCTCACTCAGCTCCACCTCCCTCAGCCCCTCCTCCCTCTGCCCCTCCTCCCTCTGCCCCTCCTCCCACAGTCTCTCCTCCCTCAGTCTCTCCTCCCGCAGCTCCTCCTCTCTCAGACCCACCTCCCTCAGCCCTTCCTTCCTCAGCCCCTCCTCCCTCAGGCACTCCTTCTTCAGCCCCTCCTCCCTCATCCCATCCTCCGTCAGTCTCTCCTCCCTCAGCCCTCCATCTCTCAGACCCTCCTCCCTCAGCCCCTCCTCCTTCAGCCCCTCCTCCCTCAGCCCCTCCTCCCTCAGACCTTCCACCTTCAGCCCCTCCTCCCTCATTCCCTCCTCCCTCAGACACTCCTCCTTCAGCCCCTCCTCCCTCAGCTCCTCCTCCCTCAGCCCATCCTCTCTCAGACCCTCCTCCCTCAGTTCCTCCTTCCTCAGCCCTTCCTCCCTCAGACACTCCTCCCTCAGCCCTTCCTCCCTCATCCCCTCCTCCCTCATTCTCTCCTCCCTCAGCCTTTCCTCTCTCAGCCAATATTCCCTCAGCCCCTCCTCCCTCAGCCCCTCCTCCTTCAGCCCCTGCTCCCTCATTCCCTCCTCCCTCAAACACTCCTCCTTCAGCCCCTCCTCCCTCATCCCCCTCCCACAGTCTCTCTTCCCTCAGCCCTTCCTCTCTCAGACCCTCCTCCCTCAGCCCTCCTCCCTCAGTCCCTCCTCCCTCAGCTCCGCCTCCCTCAGCCCCTCCTCCCTCAGCCCCTCCTCCCTCATCCCCTCCTCCCTCAGCCCCTCCTCCCACAGCCCCTCCTCCCTCATCCCCTCCTCCCTCAGTCTCTCCTCCCTCAGCCTTTCCTCTCTCAGCCAATCCTCCCTCAGCCCCTCCTTCCTCAGCCCTTCCTCCCTCAGACACTCCTCTCTCAGCCCTTCCTTCCTCATCCCCTCCTCCCTCATCCCTTTCTCTCTCAGCCCCTCCTCCCTCAGCCCCTCCTCCCTCAGCCCCTCCTCCCTCAGCCCCTCCTCCTTCAGCCCCTCCTCCCTCAGTCCCTCCTCCCTCAGCTCCGCCTCCCTCAGCCCCTCCTCCCTCAGCCCCTCCTCCCTCAGCCCCTCCTCCCTCAGCCCCACCCTCCCTCAGTCTCTCCTCCCGCAGCTCCTCCTCTCTCAGACCCACCTCCCTCAGCCCTTCCTTCCTCAGCCCCTCCTCCCTCAGGCACTCCTTCTTCAGCCCCTCCTCCCTCATCCCATTCTCCGTCAGTCTCTCCTCCCTCAGCCCTCCTTCTCTCAGACCCTCCTCCCTCAGCCCCTCCTCCTTCAGCCCCTCCTCCCTCAGCCCCTCCTCCCTCAGACCTTCCTCCCTCAGCCCTCCTTCCCCCGCCCCTCCTCCCTCAGCCCCTCCACCTTAAGCCCCTCCCTCCTCAGCCGCTCCTCCCTCAGCCCCTTCTCCCTCAGCCCCTCCTCCCTCAGTCTCACCTGCCTCAGCCCTTCCTCTCTCAGACCCTTCTCCCTCAGCCCCTCCTCCCTCAGCCCCTCCTCCCTCAGCAACACCTCCCTCCGCCACTCCTCCCTCAGCCCCTCCTCTTTGAGCCCCTCCTCCCTCAGCAACTCCTTCCTCAGTCTCACCTCCCTCAGCCCTTCCTCTCTCAGCCCCTCCTCCCTCAGCCCCTCCTTCCTCAGCCCCTCCTCCCTCAGCCCCTCCTCCCTCAGTCTCTCCTCCCTCAGCCCCTCCTCTTTCAGCCCCTCCACCCTCATCCGCTCCTCCCTCAGCCCCTCCTCCCTCAGCCCATCCTCTCTCAGACCCTCCTCCCTCAGTTCCTCCTCCCTCAGCCCCTCCTCCCTCCGCCACTCCTCCCTCAGCCCTTCCTCCCTCAGCCCTTCCTCCCTCAGCCCTCTTCCCTCAGTCCCTCCTCCCACCTCCCTCAGCTCCGCCTCCCTCAGCCCCTCCTCCCTCCGCCCCTCCTCCCTCAGCCCCTCCTCTTTTAGCCCCTCCTCCCTCAGCCCCACCCTCCCTCAGTCTCTCCTCCCGCAGCTCCTCCTCTCTCAGACCCACCTCCCTCAGCCCTTCCTTCCTCAGCCCCTCCTCCCTCAGACACTCCTTCTTCAGCCCCTCCTCCCTCATCCCATCCTCCGTCAGTCTCTCCTCCCTCAGCCCTCCTTCTCTCAGACCCTCCTCCCTCAGCCCCTCCTCCTTCAGCCCCTCCTCCCTCAGCCCCTCCTCCCTCAGACCCTCCTCCCTCAGCCCCTCCTTCCCCCGCCCCTCCTCCCTCAGCCCCTCCAACTTAAGCCCCTCCCTCCTCAGCCGCTCCTCCCTCAGCCCCTCCTCCCTCAGCCCCTCCTCCCTCAGCCCCTCCTCCCTCAGTCTCACCTGCCTCAGCCCTTCCTCTCTCAGACCCTTCTCCCTCAGCCCCTCCTCCCTCAGCCCCTCCTCCCTCAGCCCTTCCTCCCTCAGCGCCTCCTCCCTCCGCCACTCCTCCCTCAGCCCCTCCTCTTTCAGCCCCTCCTCCTTCAGCAACTCCTCCCTCAGTCTCACCTCCCTCAGCCCTTCCTCTCTCAGCCAGGCCTGTAGCCAGCCTCCAAAATCAGGGTGGGTTCAGCCCAATTTGAAAATTCTACTATTAATAATAAGAAAAAAACATATAAATTACAGTTCATGTATTCATTGGATATCATTTTTATTGAAAACTTAATCATTGTTGTTATTACAGCTCATGTATTCATTGGACATCGTTTTTATTGAAAGCTTATTAATTTAATATAATTGAATTTTTCTATCTTTTTCTGAAAATTTTTTCATAATATCAACTTCATTTATTGTCGCAAGCCGCTTCTTTTCAAACGCCAAAAATGCCAAGTTTCTTAAACGCGTATCGGTCATAGACATTCGCTGGAAAGTGTCAATTCTATTGGTCGTCGAAAAAGAACATTCGTTGATTGAAGTGCTACTTGCAAATGTTTCATACGCTTCTAATAAACGAATTGTGTTGGGAAATGCGCTTCTGAATGGATACAATAGTGTCAAAAAACTAATGTTTTCGTTTTCGGGTTTTTTGAATTCTTTAGCAAGAGTATTTTTCACCACCTCTAATTCTGCATCAGTCGCCAAAATCAGTCCGATATTTTGCAATGGAAATAACTTGGTCTTATCAAAATCAGTAGAACCTAAATTATTCAATTCTGAAAAACCCATTAGTATTTCGCTGTTATTATGAAACCTTCTTTCCATTTCACTTAAAACATAATCAATCGTTTCAAAGTATGTTTGCTTCACACTGTCATTTTCATTTTCGAATTGACGTTGACCAAGAGTTTCAGTAACAATAGATGTTGATAAGCGAGAAGAGCGTTGACTGATTTTTTTTGCTCTCGGTTCATTTTGATTTTCAAATTGCGTGTTCAATGTTTTTTCAGTTTTTTCAAGAAATTGCTGAATGATTCATCCGAACGAAGTTTTTTTATGCTTTCAAATACACCATCAATAACTGGCATTGCTTGACGGAAACCAACGTCGCGCTGCTGTAAAATCTTGTTGGCTGGTTCTAGTGTACCCAATAGCCGATTTAGAAAGTGTAACATAAAAACAAATCGCTTTTTTTTAATTGACTTCAGCATTCCACTCGCAAGCGCAACATCAACGGGTTCGAAATTCTTATTGCTACCGTCTTTGATGTTCTTCAATGTATGAACTATTTCTGCATAGTTTTTGCGAATCGATTGAATTGCATACAAATGGCCCGACCAACGCTGCTCTATCAATCGCGGTACGTTTGTGCCGGAATACATTTGTTTGACTTTGAATCGTTTAAAAAAGTCATGCAATAATTTTACTTCACCAAAAAACAAACGGCATGCATGCACGTTGACAACAACTACTTCAACAACCAAATGTAGTTTGTGATTAAAGCAGTACACATATGGAATTAATCTGCCAAAATGCTTTTCTACTAATTTTTGAACGCCACCCTCGTGGCCACTCATAACAGATGCGCCATCGTAACATTGACAGATAATTTTGTCCATTTTTAATCTAAGTTTCGCGAGTGCTTCGATAATCACTTTCGTTAAACCTGCTGCTGTGAGGTCATCCGTTTTTTCAATCGTTAATAAAGTTTCGTACGGTACACCATCTTTCACATATCTAACCACAATAGAAATCAATTCAATGCCGTTTTTGTCTTTTGTTCCGTCAGCCATTAACGTTAAATACGATGAATTATTTATTTCAGTGACAATTTTGTTTTTAAGCTCGTCCGCTATGATTTGGATTATTTCATTTTGAATTTGTGGTGATTTATATGTGGCATTTGCTGGCATCGATGACTGACATTCTTGCAGGTATCTATCTCTCTTGAGTGTGAATTCAAAAATACTATTGAACAGCCCGAATTCTTTTTTTTCATCGCTGTGCCAATCCCCTCGAAACGGTAATTCATTGGACACCAAGGAAAAAATTGCCTCAACGATGGCCTTGAAATAATAGCGACGCTTTTCCAAAACAGTTTCATTTAAAAGATTGGCAACTGATTGATTGGTTTCCATTCTGGATTTTTTTTCGCACCAAGAGTGCATTGAATTAATATGAAGCGAGCTGGTTTCATGCTTCTGGAATCCTTGACCGGCACTTAGCGCTCGTTTCCATCCATTGAAACCGCCAGTGATGAACACATCAGTCACATTTCGATAGTTAGAAAATTGACGACATGGATATCAATAAACTCTATCCTGTTGCTTTGAATATTCAATCCATGTATATTTATCAACCCATGTTGGTTGAAACGATCGTCCATCGTTTTGTTTCGGAAATGATTGCCCGCGAAAATTTTGCGCAATTTTCTCTTGTCCTATGGCACTAATATCATTTGGCGCATTATCAGTAACGGTATCCGGCTTTTTTCGTGAATTTGCTTCACTTGTTGCACCCAAACTTATAGCTTGAATTGATGAATGGAAATGAAGGTCACATATTTTTACTATGTTTCATTTATGAATAAACACATTCATAGCAAATAAATAGCAAACGAAAAGATAAACAAATGAAATAATATTCACTTACGATCGATCGTTTGAACTGGGTCACCAGGAGCAGCTTTATTTGTTGAATTTGAACCTGTGGCTAAAATAAATAAAGAATAGAAAAGAAACCGATTCACAATTTACACTGTTTCATTCTTAAATTGCCACCAAATGGATAACGAACGAAAAAAAATCAGGATGAAATATTATGCACTTACAATCATCTATTTCCATAGCTTCACCTGGCTTAGATTTTTTTTGCAGCCATGCTTTCATTGTAGCTCCCAATCTTTTCTGTTCATTTTTTTTAGACATTTTCACTTAAAATAATATCGATTTTGGAGCTCGGCCGATGTTTTACTGACAGCGAATAAGTGCTCGCAATCCAAGTAATTTCCATTTGAATTTGATGCTGCCTCCACACTATGGGCCATCATGCGGCCCATGTATGTGGGTCAGCATGTGGCCCATTGTGTAGACGGGCGATGGCTTGCAGTGGCGAAGCGTGGAAATGGCGATGGCCGAGGATGGCTTTCGGACAGGGTTGCCAGGTGTACGGTAATTACCGTACTTGTACAGTAATTTCAAGCGCCGTACGTTTAAATGTAATAAACTAATACCGTACGGTAATTTTGGCCTTTCCTACAAATAGCTAATTTTATGTACACGTATGTATGAGCCAACTTCTGTTCTCTAATATCCTTAACAATTTCACTGAATAATACTTCAAGCAACTCTATTATGAAAATGTTACGCATTTTCAGCCTCATATACTTCTTGTGACAGCATACTTATAACAAAAACATTCAGTCAGATCGGGAAATTTAAAAAATTTAAAATTATTTCGATATTTATATACTTAAACCAATGCAGAGCAATATTAACGAGTAATATTAACGATTAAAATCACTTTGGCCAAAAATTCATATTTCTGTATAATGTTTTGCACATTCCCTCTGCTTTTCTTCAAAAATTAATTTTCTAACGGACCCCATGCGCTAGAGTTTCGCACATTTCCTCTGCTTTTCTTCCAAAATTAAATATCTAGCGGACCCCATGCGCGAGAGTTTCGCACATTCCCTCTGCTTTTCTTCGAAAATTAGTTTTTTACATCAAAATTCTATTTCTTATTTATTTATACGGTTGGAAAGTACGAGAATGTTTTGTATATAAACGGCAAAAATACAAAAATTCATTAATTCTAAGATTTTCAATATTTATATAAAAAAACGCTGGCTCATTAGTAGTTATTCTTTCAAATATTTCTGCGCCGGCTTTCGGGTGGGCTCAAAAAAAAGATATAGGCCGCGCGGATTTTTTGGTGGGCTGGCCAAATTTTTGGGTGGGCTCAGCCCACCCCAGCCCCCCTCTGGCTACGGGCCTGCTCTCAGCCCCTCCTCCCTCAGCCCCTCCTCCCTCAGCCCCTCCTCCCTCAGTCTCTCCTCCCTCAGCTCTTCCTCTCTCAGACCCTCTTCCAACCGCCCCTTCTCCCTCAGCCCCTCCCCCCTCAGCCCCTCCTTCCTCAGCCCTTCCTCCCTCAGACACTCCTCCCTCAGCCTCTCCTCCCTCATCCCCTTCTCCCTCAGTCTCTCCTCCCTCAGCCCTTCCTCTCTCAGCCTCTCCTCCCTCAGCCCCTCCTCCCTCCGCCCCTCCTCCTTCAGCCCCTCCTCCCTCATCCCCTCCTCCCTCAGATACTCCTCCTTCAGCCCCTCCTAACTCATCCCCTCCTCCCTTAGTCTCTCCTCCCTCAGCACTTCCTCCCTTAGCCCCTCCTCCCTCATCCCGTCCTCCCTCAGCCCCTCCTCCCTCCGCCCCTCCTCCCTCAGCCCCTCCTCTTTCAGCCCCTTCTCCCTCAGCCCCTCCTCCCTCAGCCCTTCCTCTCTCAGACTTTTCTCCCTCAGCCCCTCCTCCCTCAGCCCGTCCTCCCTCAGCCCCTCCTCCCTCAGCCCCTCCTCCCTAAATCTCTCCTCCCTCAGCCCCTCCTCCCTCAGCCCCTCCTCCCTCAGCTCCGCCTCCCTCAGCCCCTCCTCCCTCTGCCCCTCCTCCCTCAGTCTCTCCTCCCTCAGCCCTTCCTCTCTCAGACCCTCCTCCCTCAGTCCCTCCTCCCTCAGTCCCTCCTCCCTCAACCCCTCTTTCCTCAGCACCTCCTCCCTCAGCCCTTCCTCCCTCAGCCCTTCCTCCCTCAGCCCTCTTCCCTCAGTCCCTCCTCCCTCAGCCCCTCCTCCCTCCGCCCCTCCTCCCTCAGCCCCTCCTCCTTCAGCCCCTTCTCCCTCAGCCCCTCCACCCTCAGCCCCTCCTCCCTCAGCCCCTCCTCCCTCAGCCCCTCCTACCTCAGTCTCTCCTCCCTCAGCCCTTCCTCTCTCAGACCTTCCTCCCTCAGCCCATCCTCCCTCAGCCCCTCCTCGCTCAGCCCCTCCTCCCTCAGCGCCTCCTCTCTCCGCATCTCCTCCCTCAGCCCCTCCTCCTTCAGCCCCTTCTCCCTCAGCCCCTCCTCCCTCAGCCCCTCTTCCCTCAGCCCCTCCTCCCTCAGCCCCTCCTCCCTCAGTCTCTCCTCCCTCAGCCCTTCCTCTCTTAGACAATCCTCTCTCAGCCCCTCCTCCCTCAGCTCCTCCTCTCTCAGTCACTTCTCCCTCAGCCCTACCTCCCTCAGCCCCTCCTTCTTCAGCCCTTCCTTTCTCAGACCCTCTTCCCTCAGCCCCTCCTCCCTCAGCACCTCCTCCCTCAGCCCTTCCTCCCTCAGCCCTTCCTCCCTCAGCCCTCTTCCCTCAGTCCCTCCTCCCTCAGCCCTGCCTCCCTCAGCTCCTCCTCCCTCAGTCCCTCCTCCCTCAGCTCCGCCTCCCTCAGCCCCTCCTCCCTCTGCCCCTCCTGCCTCAGCCCCTCCTCCCTCAGCCCCTCCTCCCTCAATCTCTCCTCCCTCAGCCCCTCCTCCCTCAGCCCCTCCTCCCTCAGCTCCGCCTCCCTCAGCCCCTCCTCCCTCTGTCCCTCTTCCCTCAGTCTCTCTTCCCTCAGCCCTTCCTCTCTCAGACCCTCCTCCCTCAGTCCCTCCTCCCTCAGTCCCTCCTCCCTCAACCCCTCTTTCCTCAGCCCTTCCTCCCTCAGACACTCCTCCCTCAGCCCCTCCTCCCTCAGCCCTTCCTCTCTCAGCCCCTCCTCCTTCAGCCCCTCCTCCTTCAGCCCCTCCTCCCTCAGTCCCTCCTCCCTCAGTCCCTCCTCTCTTAGCTCCGCCTCCCTCAGCCCCTCCCTCAGCCCCTCCTCCCTCCGCCACTCTTCCCGCAGCCCCTCCTCTTTCAGCTCCTCCTCCCTCAGCCCCTCCTCCCTCAGCACCGCCTCCCTCAGCCCCTCCTCCCTCAGCTTCTCCTCCCTCCGCCACTCCTCCCTCAGCCCCTCCTCTTTCAGCCCCTCCTCCCTCAGCCCCTCCTCCCTCAGCTCCGCCTCCCTCAGCCCCTCCTCCCTCTGCCCCTCCTCCCTCAGTCTCTCCTCCCTCAGCCCCTCCTCTCTCAGACCCTCCTCCCTCAGTTCCTCCTCCCTCAGCCCCTCCTCCCTCCGCCACTCCTCCCTCAGCCCTTCCTCCCTCAGCCCTTCCTCCCTCAGCCCTCTTCCCTCAGTCCCTCCTCCCTCAGCCTCGCCTCCCTCAGTTCCTCCTCCCTCAGCCCCTCCTCCCTCAGCTCCGCCTTCCTCAGCCCCTCCTCCCTCCGCCCCTCCTCCCTCAGCCCCTCCTCCCTCAGCCCGTCCTCTCTGAGCCCCTCAGCCCCTCCTCCCTCCGCCCCTCCTCCCTCAGCCCCTCCTCTTTTAGCCCCTTCTCCCTCAGCCCCACCCTCCCTCAGTCTCTCCTCCCGCAGCTCCTCCTCTCTCAGACCCACCTCCCTCAGCCCTTCCTTCCTCAGCCCCTCCTCCCTCAGACACTCCTTCTTCAGTCCCTCCTCCCTCATCCCATCCTCCGTCAGTCTCTCCTCCCTCAGCCCTCCTTCTCTCAGACCCTCCTCCCTCAGCCCCTCCTCCTTCAGCCCCTCCTCCCTCAGCCCCTTCTCCCTCCGACCCTCCTCCCTCAGCCCCTCCTTCCTCAGCCCTCCTCCCTCAGCGCCTCCTCCCTCCGCCACTCCTCCCTCAGCCCCTCCTTTTTCAGCCAGTCCTCCCTCAGCAACACCTCCCTCAGTCTCACCTCCCTCAGTCCTTCCTCTCTCAGCCCCTCCTCCCTCAGCCCCTCCTCCCTCAGCCCCTCCTCCCTCAGCCCCTCCTCCCTCAGTCTCTCTTCCCTCAGCCCCTCCTTCTTCAGCCCTTCCTTTCTCAGACCCTCTTCCCTCAGCCCCTCCTCCCTCAGCACCTCCTCCCTCAGCACCTCCTCCCTCAGCCCTTCCTCCCTCAGCCCCTCCTCCCTCTGCCTCTCCTCCCTCAGCCCCTCCTCCCTCAGCCCCTCCTCCCTCAATCTCTCCTCCCTCAGCCCCTCCTCCCTCAGCTCCGCCTCCCTCAGCCCCTCCTCCCTCTGCCCCTTCTCCCTCAGTCTCTCCTCCCTCAGCCCTTCCTCTCTCAGACCCTCCTCCCTCAGTCCTTCCTCCCTCAGCCCCCCTCCCTCCGCCACTCCTCCCTCAGCCCTTCCTCCCTCAGCCCTCTTCCCTCAGTCCTCCTCCCTCAGCCCCGCCTCCCTAAGCCCCTCCTCCCTCAGCCCCTCCTCCCTCTGCCCCTCCTCCCTCAGCCCCTCCTCCCTCAGCCCCTCCTCCCTCAATCTCTCCTCCCTCAGCCCCTCCTCCCTCAGCTCCGCCTCCCTCAGCCCCTCCTCCCTCTGCCCCTTCTCCCTCAGTCTCTCCTCCCTCAGCCCTTCCTCTCTCAGACCCTCCTCCCTCAGTCCTTCCTACCTCAGCCCCCCTCCCTCCGCCACTCCTCCCTCAGCCCTTCCTCCCTCAGCCCTCTTCCCTCAGTCCTCCTCCCTCAGCCCCGCCTCCCTAAGCCCCTCCTCCCTCAGTCCCTCCTCCCTCAGCTCTGCCTCCCTCAGTTCCTCCTCCCTCAGTCCCTCCTCCCTCAGCTCCACCTCCCTCAGCCGCTCCTCCCTAAGCCCCTCCTCCCTCAGCCCCTCCTCCTTCAGCCCGTCCTCCCTCAGCCCCTCAGCCCCTCCTCCCTCCGCCCCTCCTCCCTCAGCCCCTCCTCTTTCAGCCCCTCCTCCCTCAGCCCTTCCTCTCTCAGACCCTCCTCCCTCAGTTCCTCCTCCCTCAGCCCCTCCTCCCTCCGCCACTCCTCCCTCGGCCCTTCCTCCCTCAGCCCTTCCACCCTCAGCCCTCTTCCCTCAGTCCCTCCTCCCTCAGCCTCGCCTCCCTCAGTTCCTCCTCCCTCAGTCCCTCCCTTTTCAGCTCCGCCTCCCTCAGCCCCTCCTCCCTCCGCCCCTGCTCCCTCAGCCCCTCCTTCCTCAGCCCCTCCTCCCTCAGCCCCTCCTTCCTCAGTGCCTCCTCCCTCCGCCCCTCCTCCCTCAGTCCTCCTTCAGCCCCTCCTCCCTCAGCGCTTCCTCCCTCAGCCCTTCCTCCCTCAGCCCTTCCTCCCTCAGCCCTCTTCCCTCTGTCCCTCCTCCCTCAGCCCTGCCTCCCTCAGCCCCTCCTCCCTCAGTCCCTCCTCCCTCAGCTCCGCCTCCCTCAGCCCCTCCTCCCTCTGCCCCTCCTCCCTCAGCCCCTCCTCCCTCAGCCCCTCCTCCCTCAATCTCTCCTCCCTCAGCCCCTCCTCCCTCAGCCCCTCCTCCCTCAGCTCCGCCTCCCTCAGCCCCTCCTCCCTCTGCCCCTCCTCCCTCAGTCTCTCTTCCCTCAGCCCTTCCTCTCTCAGACCCTCCTCCCTCAGTCCCTCCTCCCTCAGTCCCTCCTCCCTCAACCCCTCTTTCCTCAGCCCTTCCTCCCTCAGACACTCCTCCCTCAGCCCCTCCTCCCTCAGCCCGTCCTCTCTCAGCCCCTCCTCCTTCAGCCCCTCCTCCCTCAGTCCCTCCTCCCCCAGTCCCTCCTCCCTCAGCTCCGCCTCCCTCAGCCCCTCCTCCCTCAGCCCCTCCTCCCTCCGCCACTCCTCCCTCAGCCTCTCCTCTTTCAGCCCCTCCTCCCTCAGCCCCTCCTCCCTCAGCTCCGCCTCCCTCAGCCCCTCCTCCCTCAGCCCCTCCTCCCTCAGCCCCTCCTCCCTCTGCCCCTCCTCCCTCAGTCTCTCCTCCCTCAGCCCTTCCTCTCTCAGACCCTCCTCCCTCAGTTCCTCCTCCCTCAGCCCCTCCTCCCTCCGCCACTCCTCCCTCGGCCCTTCCTCCCTCAGCCCTTCCACCCTCAGCCCTCTTCCCTCAGTCCCTCCTCCCTCAGCCTCGCCTCCCTCAGTTCCTCCTCCCTCAGTCCCTCCCTTTTCAGCTCCGCCTCCCTCAGCCCCTCCTCCCTCCGCCCCTGCTCCCTCAGCCCCTCCTCCCTCAGCCCGTCCTCTCTCAGCCCCTCAGCCCCTCCTCCCTCCGCCCCTCCTCTCTCAGCCCCTCCTCTTTTAGCCCCTTCTCCCTCAGCCCCACCCTCCCTCAGTCTCTCCTCCCGCAGCTCCTCCTCTCTCAGACCCACCTCCCTCAGCCCTTCCTTCCTCAGCCCCTCCTCCCTCAAACACTTCTTCTTCAGCCCCTCCTCCCTCATCCCATCCTCCGTCAGTCTCTCCTCCCTCAGCCCTCCTTCTCTCAGACCCTCCTCCCTCAGCCCCTCCTCCTTCAGCGGCTCCTCCCTCAGCCCCTCCTCCCTCAGACCCTCCTCCCTCAGCCCCTCCTTCCCCCGCCCCTCCTCCCTCAGCCCCTCCACCTTAAGCACCTCCCTCCTCAGCCCCTCCTCCCTCAGCCCCTCCTCCCTCAGCCCCTCCTCCCTCAGTCTCACCTCCCTCAGCCCTTCCTCATTCAGACCCTTCTCCCTCAGCCCCTCCTCCCTCAGCCCCTCCTCCCTCAGCCCCTCCTCCCTCAGCGCCTCCTCCCTCCACCACTCCTCCCTCAGCCCCTCCTCTTTCAGCCCCTCCTCCCTCGATAACTCCTCCCTCACTCTCACCTCCCTCAGCCCTTCCTCTCTCAGCCCCTCCTCCCTCAGCCCCTCCTCCCTCAGCCCCTTCTCCATCAGCCCCTCCTCCCTCAGTCTCTCCTCCCTCAGCTCTTCCTCTCTCAGACCCTCCTCCAACCGCCCCTTCTCCTTCAGCCCCTCCTCCCTCAGCCCCTCCTTCCTCAGCCCTTCCTCCCTTAGACACTCCTCCCTCAGCCTCTCCTCCCTCATCCCCTCCTCCCTCAGTCTCTCCTCCCTCAGCCCTTCCTCTCTCAGCCCCTCCTCCCTCAGCCCCTCCTCCCTCAGTCTCTCCTTCCTCAGCCCTTCCTCCCTTAGCCCCTCCTCCCTCATCCCGTCCTCCCTCAGCCCCTCCTCCCTCCGCCCCTCCTCCCTCAGCCCCTCCTCTTTCAGCTCCTTCTCCCTCAGCCCCTCCTCCCTCAGCCCTTTCTCTCTCAGACCTTCCTCCCTCAGCCCCTCCTCCCTCAGCCCGTCCTCCCTCAGCCCCTCCTCCCTCAGCCCCTCCTCTCTCAGTCCCTCCTCCTTCAGCCCCTCCTCCCTCAGCCCCTCCTCCCTCAGCCCCTCCTCCCTCAGTCCCTCCTCCCTCAGCTCTGCCTCCCTCAGCCCCTCCTCCCACCGCCCCTCTTCCCTCAGCCCCCCCTCCTTCAGCCCCTCCTCCCTCAGTCTCACCTCCCTCAGCCCTTCCTCTCTCAGACCTTCCTCGCTCAGCCCCTCCTCCCTCAGCCCGTCCTCCCTCAGCACCTCCCTCCCTCAGCCCCTCCTCCCTCAGCACCTCCTCCCTCAGCCCTTCCTCCCTCAGCCCTTCCTCCCTCAGCCCTCTTCCCTCAGTCCCTCCTCCCTCAGCCCCGCCTCCCTCAGCCCGTCCTCCCTCAGTCCCTCCTCCCTCAGCTCCGCCTCCCTCAGCCCCTCCTCCCTCTGCCCCTCCTCCCTCAGCCCCTCCTCCCTCAGCCCCTCCTCCCTCGATCTCTCCTCCCTCAGCCCCTCTTCCCTCAGCCCTCCTCCCTCAGCTCCGCCTCCCTCAGCCCCTCCTCCCTCTGCCCCTCCTCCCTCAGCCCCTCCTCCCTCAGCCCCTCCTCCCTCGATCTCTCCTCCCTCAGCCCCTCCTCCCTCAGCCCTCCTCCCTCAGCTCCGCCTCCCTCAGCCCCTTCTCCCTATGCCCCTTCTCCCTCAGTCTCTCCTCCCTCAGCCCTTCCTCCCTCAGCCCTTCCTCCCACAGCCCTCTTCCCTCAGTCCCTCCTCCCTCAGCCCCGCCTCCCTCAGCCCCTCCTCCCTCAGTCCCTCCTCCCTCAGCTCTGCCTCCCTCAGCCCCTCCTCCCTCAGTCCCTCCTCCCTCAGCCCCTCCTCTTTAAGCCCCTCCTCCCTCAGCCCCTCCTCCCTCAGTCTCTCCTCCCTCAGCCCCTCCTTCTTCAGCCCCTCCTTTCTCAGACCCTCTTCCCTCAGCCCCTCCTCCCTCAGCACCTCCTCCCTCAGCACTTCCTCCCTCAGCCCTTCCTCCCTCAGCCCCTCCTCCCTCAGCCCTCTTCCCTCAGTCCCTCCTCCCTCAGCCCCGCCTCCCTCAGCCCCTCCTCCCTCAGTCCCTCCTCCCTCAGCTCCGCCTTCCTCATCCTATCCTCCCTCAGCACCTCCTCCCTCAGCCCTTCCTCCCTAAGCCCTTCCTCCCTCAGCCCTCTTCCCTCAGTCCCTCCTCCCTCAATCCCGCCTCCCTCAGCCCTCCTCCCACAGTCCCTCCTCCCTCAGCTCCGCCTCCCTCAGCCCTTCCTCCCTCAGCCCTTCCTGCCTCAGCCCCTCCTCCCTCAGCCCCTCCTCCTTCAGCCCCTCCTTCTTCAGCCGTTCCTTTCTCAGACCCTCTTCCTCAGCCCCTCCTCCCTCAGCACCACCTCCCTCATCCCTTCCTCCCTCAGCCCTTCCTCCCTCAGCCCTCTTCCCTCAGTCCCTCCTCCCTCAGCCCCGCCTCCCTCAGCCCCTACTCCCTCAGTCCCTCCTCCCTCAGCTCATCCTCTTCCTCAGCCCCTCCTCCCTCCGCCCCTCCTCCCTCAGCCCCTCCTCTCTCAGCCCCTCCTCCCTCAGCCCCTCCTCCCTCAGTCTCTCTTCCCTCAGCCCCTCCTTCTTCAGCCCTTCCTTTCTCAGACCCTCTTCCCTCAGCCCCTCCTCCCTCAGCACCTCCTCCCTCAGCACCTCCTCCCTCAGCCCTTCCTCCCTCAGCCCCTCCTCCCTCTGCCCCTCCTCCCTCAGCCCCTCCTTCCTCAGCCCTCCTCCCTCAGCGCCTCCTCCCTCCGCCACTCCTCCCTAAGCCCCTCCTTTTTCAGCCAGTCCTCCCTCAGCAACACCTCCCTCAGTCTCACCTCCCTCAGTCCTTCCTCTCTCAGCCCCTCCTCCCTCAGCCCCTCCTCCCTCAGCCCCTCCTCCCTCAGCCCCTCCTCCCTCAGTCTCTCTTCCCTCAGCCCCTCCTTCTTCAGCCCTTCCTTTCTCAGACCCTCTTCCCTCAGCCCCTCCTCCCTCAGCCCCACCCTCCCTCAGTCTCTCCTCCCGCAGCTCCTCCTCTCTCAGACCCACCTCCCTCAGCCCTTCCTTCCTCAGCCCCTCCTCCCTCAGACACTCCTTCTTCAGCCCCTCCTCCCTCATCCCATCCTCCGTCAGTCTCTCCTCCCTCAGCCCTCCTTCTCTCAGACCCTCCTCCCTCAGCCCCTCCTCCTTCAGCCCCTCTTCCCTCAGCCCCTCCTCCCTCCGACCCTCCTCCCTCAGCCCCTCCTCCCTCAGTCTCTCCTTCCTCAGCCCTTCCTCCCTTAGCCCCTCCTCCCTCATCCCGTCCTCCCTCAGCCCCTCCTCCCTCCGCCCCTCCTCCCTCAGCCCCTCCTCTTTCAGCTCCTTCTCCCTCAGCCCCTCCTCCCTCAGCCCTTTCTCTCTCAGACCTTCCTCCCTCAGCCCCTCCTCCCTCAGCCCGTCCTCCCTCAGCCCCTCCTCCCTCAGCCCCTCCTCTCTCAGTCCCTCCTCCTTCAGCCCCTCCTCCCTCAGCCCCTCCTCCCTCAGCCCCTCCTCCCTCAGTCCCTCCTCCCTCAGCTCTGCCTCCCTCAGCCCCTCCTCCCACCGCCCCTCTTCCCTCAGCCCCCCCTCCTTCAGCCCCTCCTCCCTCAGTCTCACCTCCCTCAGCCCTTCCTCTCTCAGACCTTCCTCGCTCAGCCCCTCCTCCCTCAGCCCGTCCTCCCTCAGCACCTCCCTCCCTCAGCCCCTCCTCCCTCAGCACCTCCTCCCTCAGCCCTTCCTCCCTCAGCCCTTCCTCCCTCAGCCCTCTTCCCTCAGTCCCTCCTCCCTCAGCCCCGCCTCCCTCAGCCCCTCCTCCCTCAGTCCCTCCTCCCTCAGTCCCTCCTCCCTCAGCCCCTCCTTCCTCAGCCCTTCCTCCCTCAGACACTCCCCCCTCAGCCCCTCCTCCCTCATCCCCTCCTCCCTCAGCACCTTCCTCTCTTAGCCCCTCCTCCCTCAGCCCTTCATTTCTCAGCCCCTCCTCCTTCAGCCCCTCCTCCCTCAGCCCGTCCTCCCTCAGCCACTCCTCCCTCAGCCGCTCCTCCCTCAGCCCCTCCTTCCTCAGCCCCTCCTCCCTCAGCCGCTCCTCCCTCAGCCCCTCCTCCTTCAGCCCCTCCTCCCTAAGTCTCTCCTCCCTCAGCCCTTCCTCTCTCAGACCCTCCTCCCTCAGTCCCTCCTCCCTCAGCCCCTCCTCCCTCAGCCCGTCCTCCCTCAGCCGCTCCTCCCTCAGCCGCTCTTCCCTCAGCCCCTCCTTCCTCAGCCCTTCCTCCCTCAGACACTCCTCCCTCAGCCCCTCCTCCCTCATTCCCTCCTCCCTCAGCCCTTCCTCTCTTAGCCCCTCCTCCCTCAGCCCTTCATTCCTCAGCCCCTCCTCCTTCAGCCCCTCCTCCCTCACTCCCTCCTCCCTCAGTCCCTCCTCCCTCAGTCCCTCCTCCCTCAGTCCCTCCTCCCTCAGCTCCGCCTCCCTCAGCCCCTCCTCCCTCAGCCCCTCCTCCTTCAGCCCCACCCTCCCTCACTCTCTCCTCTCGCAGCTCCTCCTCTCTCAGACCCACCTCCCTCAGCCCTTCCTTCCTCAGCCCCTCATCCCTCAGACACTCCTTCTTCAGCCCTTCCTCCCTCATCCCATCCTCCGTCAATCTCTCCTCCTTCAGCCCTTCTTCTCTCAGACCCTCCTCCCTCAGCCCTTTTCTTCCCTCAGCCCCTCCTCCCTCAGTCTCTCCTCCCTCAGCCCTTCCTCTCTCAGACCCTCCTCCCTCAGTCCCTCCTCCCTCAGCCCCTCCTCCCTCAGCCCGTCCTCCCTCAGCTGCTCCTCCCTCAGCCGCTCCTCCCTCAGACCCTCCTCCTTCAGCCCCTCCTCCCTCAGTCTCTCCTCCCTCAGCCCTTCCTCTCTCAGACCCTCCTTCCTCAGTCCCTCCTCCCTCAGCCCCTCCTCCCTCAGCCCTCTTCCCTCAGTCCCTCCTCCCTCAGCCCCGCCTCCCTCAGCCCCTCCTCCCTCAGTCCCTCCTCCCTCAGCTCCGCCTTCCTCATCCTATCCTCCCTCAGCACCTCCTCCCTCAGCCCTTCCTCCCTCATGCCTTCCTCCCTCAGCCCTCTTCCCTCAGTCCCTCCTCCCTCAATCCCGCCTCCCTCAGCCCCTCCTCCCACAGTCCCTCCTCCCTCAGCTCAGCCTCCCTCAGCCCCTCCTCCCTCTGCCCCTCCTCCCTCAGCCCCTCCTCCCTCAGCCCCTCCTCCCTCAATCTCTCCTCCCTCAGCCCCTCCTCCCTCAGCCCCTCCTCCCTAAGCTCCGCCTCTCTCAGCCCCTCCTCCCTCTTCCCCTCCTCCCTCAGTCTCTCCTCCCTCAGTCTTTCCTCTCAGACCCTCCTCCCTCAGTCTCTCCTCCCTCAGCTCCTCCTCCCTCAGTCTCTCCTCTCTCAGAACTTCCTCTCTCAGACCTTCCTCCCTCAGCCCTTCCTCCCTCAGCCTGTCCTCCCTCAGCCCCTCCTCCCTCAGCCCCTCCTCCTTCAGCCCCTCCTTCTTCAGCCCTTCCTTTCTCAGACCCTCTTCCTCAGCCCCTCCTTTCTCAGCACAACCTCCCTCAGCCCTTCCTCCCTCAGCCCTCTTCCCTCAGTCCCTCAGTCCCTCCTCCCTCAGCCCCGCCTCCCTCTGCCCCTCCTCCCTCAGTCCCTCCTCCTTCAGCTCCTCCTCTTCCTCAGCCCCTCCTCCCTCCGCCCCTCCTCCCTCAGCCCCTCCTCCTTCAGCCCCTCCTCCCTCAGTCTCTCCTCTCTCAGAACTTCCTCTCTCAGACCTTCCTCCCTCAGCCACTCCTCCCTCAGCCCGTCCTCCCTCAGCCCCTCCTCCCTCATCCGATCCTCCCTCAGCACCTCCTCCCTCAGCACCTCCTCCCTCAGCCCTTCGTCCCTCAGCCCTTCCTCCCTCAGCCCTCTTCCCTCAGTCCCTCCTCCCTCAATCCCGCCTCCCTCAGCCCCTCCTCCCACAGTCCCTCCTCCCTCAGCTCAGCCTCCCTCAGCCCCTCCTCCCTCTGCCCCTCCTCCCTCAGCCCCTCCTCCCTCAGCCCCTCCTCCCTCAATCTCTCCTCCCTCAGCCCCTCCTTCTCAGCCCCTCCTCCCTCAGCTCCGCCTCTCTCAGCCCCTCCTCCCTCTGCCCCTCCTCCCTCAGTCTCTCCTCCCTCAGCCTTTCCTCTCTCAGACCCTCCTCCCTCAGTCTCTCCTCCCTCAGCCCCTCTTCCCTCCGCCGCTCCTCCCTCAGCCCTTATTCCCTCAGCCCTTCCTCCCTCAGCCCTCTTCCCTCAGTCCCTCCTCCCTCAGCCCCGCCTCCCTCAGCCCCTCCTCCCTCAGTCCCTCCTGCCTCAGCTCCGCCTCCCTCAGCCCGTCCTCCCTCCGCCCCTCCTCCCTCAGCCCCTCCTCCCTCAGCCCGTCCTCTCTCAGCCCCTCAGCACCTTCTCCCTCCGCCCCTCCTCCCTCAGCCCCTCCTCTTTCAGCCCCTCCTCCCTCAGCCCCTCCTCCCTCAGTCTATCCTCCCTCAGCCCGTCCTCTCTCAGACCCTCCTCCCTCGGCCCCTCCTCCCTCAGCCCCTCCTCTCTCAGTCCCTCCTCCTTCAGCCCCTCCTCCCTCAGCCCCTCCTTCTTCAGCCCTTCCTTTCTCAGACCCTCTTCCCTCAGCCCCTGCTCCCTCAGCACCTCCTCCCTCAGCCCTTCCTCCCTCAGCCCTTCTTCCCTCAGCCCTCTTCCCTCAGTCCCTCCTCCCTCAGCCCCGCCTCCCTCAGCCCCTCCTCCCTCAGTCCCTCCTCCCTCAGCTCCGCCTCCCTCAGCCCCTCCTCCGACCGCCCCTCCTCCCTCAGCCCCTCCTCCTTCAGCCCCTCCTCTCTCAGTCTCTCCTCCCTCAGCCCTTCCTCTCTCAGGCCTTCCTCGCTCAGCCCCTCCTCCCTCAGCCCGTCCTCCCTCAGCCCCTCCCTCCTTCAGCCCCTCCTCCCTCAGCACCTCCTCCCTCAGCCCTTCCTCCCTCAGCCCTTCCTCCCTCAGCCCTCTTCCCTCAGTCCCTCCTCTCTCAGCCCCGCCTCCCTCAGCCCCTCCTCCCTTAGTCCCTCCTCCCTCAGCTCCGCCTCCCTCAGCCCCTCCTCCCTCTGCCCCTCCTCCCTCAGCCCCTCCTCCCTCAGCCCCTCCTCCCTCGATCTCTCCTCCCTCAGCCCCTCCTCCCTCAGCCCCTCTTCCCTCAGCTCCGCCTCCCTCAGCCCCTCCTCCCTCTGCCCCTCCTCCCTCAGTCTCTCCTCCCTCAGCCCTTCCTCTCTCAGACCCTCCTCCCTCAGTCCCTCCTCCCTCAGCCCCTCCTCCCTCCGCCACTCCTCCCTCAGCCCTTCCTCCCTCAGCCCTCTTCCCTCAGTCCCTCCTCCCTCAGCTCCGCCTCCCTCAGCCCCTCCTCCCTCAGTCCCTCCTCCCTCAGCTCCGCCTCACTCAGCCCCTCCTCCCTGTGCCCCTCCTCCCTCAGCCCCTCCTCCCTCAGCCCCTCCTCCCTCAATCTCTCCTCCCTCAGCCCCTCCTCCCTCAGCCCTCCCTCCCTCAGCTCCGGCTCCCTCTGCCACTCCTCTCTCAGCCCCTTCTCCCTCCGCCACTCCTCCCTCAGCCCTTCCTCCCTCAGCCCTTCCTCCCTCAGCCCTCTTCCCTCAGCCCCTCCTCCCTCAGCCCCTCCTCCCTCAATCTCTCCTCCCTCAGCCCCTCCTCCCTCAGCCCCTCCTCCCTCAGCTCCGCCTCCCTCAGCCCCTCCTCCCTCTGCCCCTCCTCCCTCAGTCTCTCTTCCCTCAGCCCTTCCTCTCTCAGACCCTCCTCCCTCAGTTCCTCCTCCCTCAGTCCCTCCTCCTTCAGCTCCGCCTCCCTCAGCCCCTCCTCCCTCCGCCCCTGCTCCCTCAGCCGCTCCTCCCTCAGCCCGTCCTCTCTCAGCCCCTCAGCCCCTCCTCCCTCCGCCCCTCCTCTCTCAGCCCCTCCTCTTTTAGCCCCTTCTCCCTCAGCCCCACCCTCCCTCAGTCTCTCCTCCCGCAGCTCCTCCTCTCTCAGACCCACCTCCCTCAGCCCTTCCTTCCTCAGCCCCTCCTCCCTCAGACACTTCTTCTTCAGCCCCTCCTCCCTCATCCCATACTCCGTCAGTCTCTCCTCCCTCAGCCCTCCTTCTCTCAGACCCTCCTCCCTCAGCCCCTCCTCCTTCAGCGCCTCCTCCCTCAGCCCCTCCTCCCTCAGACCCTCCTCCCTCAGCCCCTCCTTCCCCCGCCCCTCCTCCCTCAGCCCCTCCACCTTAAGCACCTCCCTCCTTAGCCCCTCCTCCCTCAGCCCCTCCTCCCTCAGCCCCTCCTCCCTCAGTCTCACCTCCCTCAGCCCTTCCTCATTCAGACCCTTCTCCCTCAGCCCCTCCTCCCTCAGCCCCTCCTCCCTCAGCCCCTCCTCCCTCAGCGCCTCCTCCCTCCGCCACTCCTCCCTCAGCCCCTCCTCTTTCAGCCCCTCCTCCCTCGATAACTCCTCCCTCAGTCTCACCTCCCTCAGCCCTTCCTCTCTCAGCCCCTCCTCCCTCAGCCCCTCCTCCCTCAGCCCCTTCTCCATCAGCCCCTCCTCCCTCAGTCTCTCCTCCCTCAGCTCTTCCTCTCTCAGACCCTCCTCCAACCGCCCCTTCTCCTTCAGCCCCTCCTCCCTCAGCCCCTCCTTCCTCAGCCCTTCCTCCCTCAGACACTCCTCCCTCAGCCTCTCCTCCCTCATCCCCTCCTCCCTCAGTCTCTCCTCCCTCAGCCCTTCCTCTCTCAGCCCCTCCTCCCTCAGCCCCTCCTCCCTCAGTCTCTCCTTCCTCAGCCCTTCCTCCCTCAGCCCCTCCTCCCTCAGCCCGTCCTCCCTCAGCCCCTCCTCCCTCAGCCCCTCCTCTCTCAGTCCCTCCTCCTTCAGCCCCTCCTCCCTCAGCCCCTCCTCCCTCAGCCCCTCCTCCCTCAGTCCCTCCTCACTCAGCTCCGCCTCCCTCAGCCCTCCTCCCACCGCCCCTCTTCCCTCAGCCCCCCCTCCTTCAGCCCCTCCTCCCTCAGTCTCACCTCCCTCAGCCCTTCCTCTCTCAGACCTTCCTCGCTCAGCCCCTCCTCCCTCAGCCCGTCCTCCCTCAGCACCTCCCTCCCTCAGCCCCTCCTCCCTCAGCACCTCCTCCCACAGCCCTTCCTCCCTCAGCCCTTCCTCCCTCAGCCCTCTTCCCTCAGTCCCTCCTCCCTCAGCCCCGCCTCCCTCAGCCCCTCCTCCCTCAGTCCCTCCTCCCTCAGCTCCGCCTCCCTCAGCCCCTCCTCCCTCTGCCCCTCCTCCCTCAGCCCCTCCTCCCTCAGCCCCTCCTCCCTCGATCTCTCCTCCCTCAGCCCCTCCTCCCTCAGCCCTCCTCCCTCAGCTCCGCCTCCCTCAGCCCCTCCTCCCTCTGCCCCTTCTCCCTCAGTCTCTCCTCCCTCAGCCCTTCTTCTCTCAGACCCTCCTCCCTCAGTCCCTCCTCCCTCAGCCCCTCCTCCCTCCGCCACTCCTCCCTCAGCCCTTCCTCCCTCAGCCCTTCCTCCCTCAGCCCTCTTCCCTCAGTCCCTCCTCCCTCAGCCCCGCCTCCCTCAGCCCCTCCTCCCTCAGTCCCTCCTCCCTCAGCTCTGCCTCCCTCAGCCCCTCCTCCCTCAGTCCCTCCTCCCTCAGCCCCTCCTCTTTTAGCCCCTCCTCCCTCAGCCCCTCCTCCCTCAGTCTCTCCTCCCTCAGCCCCTCCTTCTTCAGCCCCTCCTTTCTCAGACCCTCTTCCCTCAGCCCCTCCTCCCTCAGCACCTCCTCCCTCAGCACTTCCTCCCTCAGCCCTTCCTCCCTCAGCCCCTCCTCCCTCAGCCCTCTTCCCTCAGTCCCTCCTCCCTCAGCCCCGCCTCCCTCAGCCCCTCCTCCCTCAGTCCCTCCTCCCTCAGCTCCGCCTTCCTCATCCTATCCTCCCTTAGCACCTCCTCCCTCAGCCCTTCCTCCCTAAGCCCTTCCTCCCTCAGCCCTCTTCCCTCAGTCCCTCCTCCCTCAATCCCGCCTCCCTCAGCCCTCCTCCCACAGTCCCTCCTCCCTCAGCTCCGCCTCCCTCAGCCCTTCCTCCCTCAGCCCTTCCTCCCTCAGCCCCTCCTCCCTCAGCCCCTCCTCCTTCAGCCCCTCCTTCTTCAGCCGTTCCTTTCTCAGACCCTCTTCCTCAGCCCCTCCTCCCTCAGCACCACCTCCCTCATCCCTTCCTCCCTCAGCCCTTCCTCCCTCAGCCCTCTTCCCTCAGTCCCTCCTCCCTCAGCCCCGCCTCCCTCAGCCCCTACTCCCTCAGTCCCTCCTCCCTCAGCTCCTCCTCTTCCTCAGCCCCTCCTCCCTCCGCCCCTCCTCCCTCAGCCCCTCCTCCTTCAGCCCCTCCTCCCTCAGTCTCTCCTCTCTCAGAACTTCCTCTCTCAGACCTTCCTCCCTCAGCCACTCCTCCATCAGCCCGTCCTCCCTCAGCCCCTCCTCCCTCATCCTATCCTCCCTCAGCACCTCCTCCCTCAGCCCTTCGTCCCTCAGCCCTTCCTCCCTCAACCCTCTTCCCTTAGTCCCTCCTCCCTCAATCCCGCCTCCCTCAGTCCCTCCTCCCACAGTCCCTCCTCCCTCAGCTCAGCCTCCCTCAGCCCCTCCTCCCTCTGCCCCTCCTCCCTCAGCCCCTCCTTCCTCAGCCCCTCCTCGCTCAATCTCTCCTCCCTCAGCCACTCTTCCCTCAGCCCCTCCTCCCTCAGCTCCGCCTCTCTCAGCCCCTCCTCCCTCTGCCCCTCCTCCCTCAGTCTCTCCTCCCTCAGCCTTTCCTCTCTCAGACCCTCTTCCCTCAGTCTCTCCTCCCTCAGCCCCTCTTCCCTCCGCCACTCCTCCCTCAGCTTTTCCTCCCTCAGCCCTTCCTCCCTCAGCCCTAGTCCCTCAGTCCCTCCTCCCTCAGCCCCGCCTCCCTCAGCCCCTCCTCCCTCAGTCCCTCCTCCCTAAGCTCCGCCTCCCTCAGCCCGTCCTCCCTCCGCCCCTCCTCCCTCAGCCCCTCCTTCCTCAGCCCGTCCTCTCTCAGCCCCTCAGCACCTCCTCCCTCCTCCCTCAGCCCCTCCTCTTTCAGCCCCTCCTCCCTCAGCCCCTCCTCCCTCAGTCTCTCCTCCCTCAGCCCTTCCTCTCTCAGACCCTACTCCCTCGGCCCCTCCTCCCTCAGCCTCTCCTCTCTCAGTCCCTCCTCCTTCAGCCCCTCCTCCCTCAGCCCGTCCTCCCTCAGCTGCTCCTCCCTCAGCCGCTCCTCCCTCAGCCCCTCCTCCTTCAGCCCCTCCTCCCTCAGTCTCTCCTCCCTCAGCCCTTCCTCTCTCAGACCCTCCTTCCTCAGTCCCTCCTCCCTCAGCCCCTCCTCCCTCAGCCCTCTTCCCTCAGTCCCTCCTCCCTCAGCCCCGCCTCCCTCAGCCCCTCCTCCCTCAGTCCCTCCTCCTTCAGCCCCTCCTCCCTCAGTCTCTCCTCCCTCAGCCCTTCCTTTCTCAGACCCTCTTCCCTCAGCCGCTCCTCCCTCAGCCCCTCCTTCCTCAGCCCCTCCTCCCTCAGCCGCTCCTCCCTCAGCCCCTACTCCTTCAGCCCCTCCTCCCTAAGTCTCTCCTCCCTCAGCCCTTCCTCTCTCAGACCCTCCTCCCTCAGTCCCTCCTCCCTCAGCCCCTCCTCCCTCAGCCCGTCCTCCCTCAGCCGCTCCTCCCTCAGCCGCTCCTCCCTCAGCCCCTCCTTCCTCAGCCCTTCCTCCCTCAGACACTCCTCCCTCAGCCCCTCCTCCCTCATTCCCTCCTCCCTCAGCCCTTCCTCTCTTAGCCCCTCCTCCCTCAGCCCTTCATTCCTCAGCCCCTCCTCCTTCAGCCCCTCCTCCCTCAGTCCCTCCTCCCTCAGTCCCTCCTCCCTCAGTCCCTCCTCCCTCAGTCCCTCCTCCCTCAGCTCCGCCTCCCTCAGCCCCTCCTTCGTCAGCCCCTCCTCCCTCAGCCCCTCCTCCTTCAGCCCCACCCTCCCTAACTCTCTCCTCTCGCAGCTCCTCCTCTCTCAGACCCACCTCCCTCAGCCCTTCCTTCCTCAGCCCCTCATCCCTCAGACACTCCTTCTTCAGCCCTTCCTCCCTCATCCCATCCTCCATCAGTCTCTCCTCCTTCAGCCCTTCTTCTCTCATACCCTCCTCCCTCAGCCCTTCCTCCCTCAGCCCCTCCTCCCTCAGTCTCTTCTCCCTCAGCCCTTCCTCTCTCAGACCCTCCTCCCTCAGTCCCTCCTCCCTCAGCCCCTCCTCCCTCAGCCCGTCCTCCCTCAGCTGCTCCTCCCTCAGCCGCTCCTCCCTCAGCCCCTCCTCCTTCAGCCCCTCCTCCCTCAGTCTCTCCTCCCTCAGCCCTTCCTCTCTCAGACCCTCCTTCCTCAGTCCCTCCTCCCTCAGCCCCTCCTCCCTCAGCCCTCTTCCCTCAGTCCCTCCTCCCTCAGCCCCGCCTCCCTCAGCCCCTCCTCCCTCAGTCCCTCCTCCCTCAGCTCCGCCTTCCTCATCCTATCCTCCCTCAGCACCTCCTCCCTCAGCCCTTCCTCCCTCATGCCTTCCTCCCTCAGCCCTCTTCCCTCAGTCCCTCCTCCCTCAATCCCGCCTCCCTCAGCTCCTCCTCCCACAGTCCCTCCTCCCTCAGCTCAGCCTCCCTTAGCCCCTCCTCCCTCTGCCCCTCCTCCCTAAGCCCCTCCTCCCTCAGCCCCTCCTCCCTCAATCTCTCCTCCCTCAGCCCCTCCTCCCTCAGCCCCTCCTCCCTAAGCTCCGCCTCTCTCAGCCCCTCCTCCCTCTTCCCCTCCTCCCTCAGTCTCTCCTCCCTCAGCCTTTCCTCTCTCAGACCCTCCTCCCTCAGTCTCTCCTCCCTCAGCCCCTCCTCCCTCAGTCTCTCCTCTCTCAGAACTTCCTCTCTCAGACCTTCCTCCCTCAGCCCTTCCTCCCTCAGCCTGTCCTCCCTCAGCCCCTCCTCCCTCAGCCCCTCCTCCTTAAGCCCCTCCTTCTTCAGCCCTTCCTTTCTCAGACCCTCTTCCTCAGCCCCTCCTCCCTCAGCACAACCTCCCTCAGCCCTTCCTCCCTCAGCCCTTCCTCCCTCAGCCCTCTTCCCTCAGTCCCTCAGTCCCTCCTCCCTCAGCCCCGCCTCCCTCAGCCCCTCCTCCCTCAGTCCCTCCTCCCTCAGCTCCTCCTCTTCCTCAGCCCCTCTTCCCTCCGCCCCTCCTCCCTCAGCCCCTCCTCCTTCAGCCCCTCCTCCCTCAGTCTCTCCTCTCTCAGAACTTCCTCTCTCAGACCTTCCTCCCTCAGCCACTCCTCCCTCAGCCCGTCCTCCCTCAGCCCCTCCTCCCTCATCCGATCCTCCCTCAGCACCTCCTCCCTCAGCACCTCCTCCCTCAGCCCTTCGTCCCTCAGCCCTTCCTCCCTCAGCCCTCTTCCCTCAGTCCCTCCTCCCTCAATCCCGCCTCCCTCAGCCCCTCCTCCCACAGTCCCTCCTCCCTCAGCTCAGCCTCCCTCAGCCCCTCCTCCCTCTGCCCCTCCTCCCTCAGCCCCTCCTCCCTCAGCCCCTCCTCCCTCAATCTCTCCTCCCTCAGCCCCTCCTTCTCAGCAACTCCTCCCTCAGCTCCGCCTCTCTTAGCCCCTCCTCCCTCTGCCCCTCCTCCCTCAGTCTCTCCTCCCTCAGCCTTTCCTCTCTCAGACCCTCCTTCCTCAGTCTCTCCTCCCTCAGCCCCTCTTCCCTCCGCCGCTCCTCCCTCAGCCCTTCCTCCCTCAGCCCTTCCTCCCTCAGCCCTCTTCCCTCAGTCCCTCCTCCCTCAGCCCCGCCTCCCTCAGCCCCTCCTCCCTCAGTCCCTCCTCCCTCAGCTCCGCCTCCCTCAGCCCGTCCTCCCTCCGCCCCTCCTCCCTCAGCCCCTCCTCCCTCAGCCCGTCCTCTCTCAGCCCCTCAGCACCTCCTCCCTCCGCCCCTCCTCCCTCAGCCCCTCCTCTTTCAGCCCCTCCTCCCTCAGCCCCTCCTCCCTCAGTCTCTCCTCCCTCAGCCCGTCCTCTCTCAGACCCTCCTCCCTCGGCCCCTCCTCCCTCAGCCCCTCCTCTCTCAGTCCCTCCTCCTTCAGCCCCTCCTCCCTCAGCCCCTCCTTCTTAAGCCCTTCCTTTCTCAGACCCTCTTCCCTCAGCCCCTCCTCCCTCAGCACCTCCTCCCTCAGCCCTTCCTCCCTCAGCCCTTCTTCCCTCAGGCCTCTTCCCTCAGTCCCTCCTCCCTCAGCCCCGCCTCCCTCAGCCCCTCCTCCCTCAGTCCCTCCTCCCTCAGCTCCGCCTCCCTCAGCCCCTCCTCCCACCGCCCCTCCTCCCTCAGCCCCTCCTCCTTCAGCCCCTCCTCCCTCAGCACCTCCTCCCTCAGCCCTTCCTCCCTCAGCCCTTCTTCCCTCAGGCCTCTTCCCTCAGTCCCTCCTCCCTCAGCCCCGCCTCCCTCAGCCCCTCCTCCCTCAGTCCCTCCTCCCTCAGCTCCGCCTCCCTCAGCCCCTCCTCCCACCGCCCCTCCTCCCTCAGCCCCTCCTCCTTCAGCCCCTCCTCCCTCAGTCTCTCTTCCTTCAGCACTTCCTCTCTCAGGCCTTCCTCGCTCAGCCCCTCCTCCCTCAGCCCGTCCTCCCTCAGCCCCTCCCTCCCTCAGCCCCTCCTCCCTCAGCACCTCCTCCCTCAGCCCTTCCTCCCTCAGCCCTTCCTCCCTCAGCCCTCTTCCCTCAGTCCCTCCTCTCTCAGCCCCGCCTCCCTCAGCCCCTCCTCCCTTAGTCCCTCCTCCCTCAGCTCCGCCTCCCTCAGCCCCTCCTCCCTCTGCCCCTCCTCCCTCAGCCCCTCCTCCCTCAGCCCCTTCTCCCTCGATCTCTCCTCCCTCAGCCCCTCCTCCCTCAGCCCCTCTTCCCTCAGCTCCGCCTCCCTCAGCCCCTCCTCCCTCTGCCCCTCCTCCCTCAGTCTCTCCTCCCTCAGCCCTTCCTCTCTCAAACCCTCCTCCCTCAGTCCCTCCTCCCTCAGCCCCTCCTCCCCCCGCCACTCCTCCCTCAGCCCTTCCTCCCTCAGCCCTTCCTCCCTCAGCCCTCTTCCCTCAGTCCCTCCTCCCTCAGCTCCGCCTCCCTCAGCCCCTCCTCCCTCAGTCCCTCCTCCCTCAGCTCCGCCTCACTCAGCCCCTCCTCCCTGTGCCCCTCCTCCCTCAGCCCTTCCTCCCTCAGCCCCTCCTCCCTCAATCTCTCCTCCCTCAGCCCCTCCTCCCTCAGCCCCTCCTCCCTCAGCTCCGCCTCCCTCTGCCACTCCTCCCTCAGCCCCTTCTCCCTCCGCCACTCCTCCCTCAGCCCTTCCTCCCTCAGCCCTTCCTCCCTCAGCCCTCTTCCCTCAGTCCCTCCTCCCTCAGCCCCGCCTCCCTCAGCCACTCCTCCCTCAGTCCTCCTCCCTCAGCTCCGCCTCCCTCAGCCCTTCTTTCCTCAGCCCTTCCTTCCTCAGCCACTCCTCCCTCAGCCCCTCCTCTCTCATCCCCTCCTCCCTCAGTTTCTCCTCCCTCAGCCCCTCCTCCTTCAGCCCCTCCTCCTTCAGTCTCTCCTCCCTCAGCCGTTCCTCTCTCAGACCTTCCTCCCTCAGCCCCTCCTCCCTCAGCCCGTCCTCCCTCAGCCGCTCCTCCCTCAGCCGCTCCTCCCTCAGCCCCTCCTCCCTCCGCCCCTCCTCCCTCAGCCCTTCCACCTTCAGCCCCTCCTCCCTCAATCCCTCCTTCCTCAGCCCCTCCTCCCTCAGCCCCTCCTCCCTCAGCCCCTCCTCCCTCAGTCTCTCTTCCCTCAGCCCTTCCCCTCTCAGACCTTCCTCCCTCAGCCCCTCCTCCCTCAGCCCCTCTTCCCTCAGTGCCTCCTCCCTCTGCCCCTCCTCCCTCAGCCCCTCCTCCTTCAGCCCCTCCTCCCTCAGCCCATCCTGCCTCAGCCCCTCCTCCCTCAGCTCCGCCTCCCTCAGCCCCTCCTCATTCCGCCCCTCCTCCCTCAGCCCCTCCTCCTTCAGCCCTCCTCCCTCAGTCTCTCCTCCCTCAGCCCTTCCTCTCTCAGAACTCCCCCCCTCAGCCCCTCCTCCCTCAGCCCCTCCTCCCTCAGTCTCTCTTCCCTCAGCCCTTCCTCTCTCAGACCTTCCTCCCTCAGCCCCTCCTCCCTCAGCCCCTCCTCTCTCAGTCCCTCCTCCCTCAGCCCCTCCTCCCTCAGCCATTCCTTCTTTAGCCCTTCCTTTCTCAGACCCTCTTCCCTCAGTCTCTCCTCCCTCAGCCCCGCCTCCCTCAGCCCCTCCTCCCTCAGTCCCTCCTCCCTCAGCTCCGCCTCCCTCAGCCCTTCCTTCCTCATCCCTTCCTCCCTCAGCCCCTCCTCCCTCTGCCCCTTCTCCCTCAGTCTCTCCTCCCTCAGCCCTTCCTCTCTCAGACGTTCCTCCCTCAGTCCTTCCTCCCTCAGCCCCCCTCCCTCCGCCAGTCCTCCCTCAGCCCTTCCTCCCTCAGCCCTCTTCCCTCAGTCCCTCCTCCCTCAGCCCCGCCTCCCTCGGCCCCTCCTCCCTCAGTCCCTCCTCCCTCAGCTCCGCCTCCCTCAGCCCCTCCTCCCTCCGCCCCTCCTCCCTCAGCCCCTCTTCTTTCAGCCCCTCCTCCCTCAGTCTGTCCTCCCTCAGCCCTTCCTCTCTCAGACCTTCCTCCCTCAGCCCCTCCTCCCTCAGCGCGTCCTCCCTCAGCCCCTCCTACCTCAGCCCCTCCTCCCTCAGCACCTCGTCCCTCAGCCCTTCCTCCCTCAGCCCTTCCTCCCCCAGCCCTCTTCCCTCAGTCTCTCCTCCCTCAGCCCCGCCTCCCTCAGCCCCTCCTCCCTCAGTCCCTCCTCCCTCAGCTCCGCCTCCCTCAGCCCTTCCTTCCTCATCCCTTCCTCCCTCAGACACTCCTCTCTCAGCATCTCCTCTCTCATCCCCTCCTCCCTCAGTGTCTCCTCTCTCAGCCCCTCCTCTTTCAGCCCCTCCTCCCTCAGCTCCTCCTCCCTCAGCCCCTCCTCCTTCAGCCCCTCCTCCCTCAGTCTCTCCTCCCTCAGCCCTTCCTCTCTCAGACCTTCCTCCCTCAGCCCCTCCTCCCTCACTTCGTTTTCCTTCAGCAGCTCCTCCCTCAGCCGCTCCTCCCTCAGCCCCTCCTCCCTCCGCCTCTCCTCCCTCAGCCCCTCCTCCTTCAGCCCTTCCTCCCTCAGTCTGTCCTCCCTCAGCCCTTCCTCTCTCAGACCTTCCTCCCTCAGCCCCTCCTCCCTCAGCGCGTCCTCCCTCAGCCCCTCCTACCTCAGCCCCTCCTCCCTCAGCACCTCGTCCCTCAGCCCTTCCTCCCTCAGCCCTTCCTCCCTCAGCCCTCTTCCCTCAGTCTCTCCTCCCTCAGCCCCGCCTCCCTCAGCCCCTCCTCCCTCAGTCCCTCCTCCCTCAGCTCCGCCTCCCTCAGCCCTTCCTTCCTCATCCCTTCCTCCCTGAGACACTCCTCCCTCAGCATCTCCTCTCTTATCCCCTCCTCCCTCAGTGTCTCCTCTCTCAGCCCCTCCCCTTTCAGCCCCTCCTCCCTCAGCTCCTCCTCCCTCAGCCCCTCCTCCTTCAGCCCCTCCTCCCTCAGTCTCTCCTCCCTCAGCCCTTCCTCTCTCAGACCTTCCTCCCTCAGCCCCTCCTCCCTCAGCCCGTCCTCCCTCAGCCCCTCCTACCTCAGCCCCTCCTCCCTCAGCACCTCCTCCCTCAGCCCTTCCTCCCTCAGCCCTTCCTCCCTCAGCCCTCTTCCCTCAGCTCCTCCTCCCTCAGCCCCGCCTCCCTCAGCCCCTCCTCCCTCAGTCCCTCCTCCCTCAGCTCCGCCTCCCTCAGCCCTTCCTTCCTCATCCCTTCCTCCCTCAGACACCCCTCCCTCAGCATCTCCTCTCTCATCCCCTCCTCCCTCAGTCTCTCCTCCCTCAGCCCCTCCTCTTTCAGCCCCACCTCCCTCAGCTCCTCCTCCCTCAGCCCCTCCTCCTTCAGCCCCTCCTCCCTCAGTCTCTCCTCCCTCAGCCCTTCCTCTCTCAGACCTTCTTCCCTCAGCCCCTCCTCCCTCACTTCGTCCTCCCTCAGCCGCTCCTCCCTCAGCCGCTCCTCCCTCAGCCCCTCCTTTCTCCGCCTCTAATCTCTCAGCCCCTCCTCCTTCAGCCCCTCCTCCCTCAGCCTCTCCTCCTTCAGCCCCTCCTCCCTCAGCCCCTCCTCCCTCAGCCCCTCCTCCCTCAGTCTCTCTTCCCTCAGCCCTTCCTCTCTCAGACCTTCCTCCCTCAGCATCTCCTCCCTCAGCCCCTCCTTCCCCAGCCCCTCCTCCCTCAGTGCCTCCTCCCTCCGCCCCTCCTCCCTCAGCCCCTCCTCCTTCAGCCCCTCCTCCCTCAGCCCCTCCTCCCTCAGCCCCTCCTCCGTCAGCCCCTCCTCCCTCAGTCTCTCCTCCCTCAGCCCTTCCTCTCTCAGACCCTCCTCCCTCAGCCCCTCCTCCCTCAGCCCCTCCTCTCTCAGTGCCTCCTCCCTCAGGCCCTCCTCCCTCAGCCCCTCCTTCTTCAGCCCTTCCTTTCTCAGGCCCTCTTCCCTCAGCCCCTCCTCCCTCAGCACCTCCTCCCTCAGCCCTTCCTCCCTCAGTCTCATCTCCCTCAGCCCTTCCTCTCTCAGACCCTCCTCCCTCAGTCCCTCCTCCCTCAGCGCCTCCTCCCTCCGCCACTCCTCCCTCAGCCCTTCCTCCCTCAGCCCTTCCTCCCTCAGCCCTCTTCCCTCAGTCCCTCCTCCCTCAGCCCCGCCTCCCTCAGCCCCTCCTCCCTCAGTCCCTCCTCCCTCAGCTCCGCCTCCCTCAGCCCTTCCTTCCTCAGCCTTTCCTCCCTCAGACACTCCTCCCTCAGCCGCTCCTCTCTCATCCCCTCCTCCCTCAGTCTCTCCTCCCTCAGCCCCTCCTCTTTCAGCCCCTCCACCTTCATCCGCTCCTCCCTCAGCCCTTCCTCTCTCAGCCCCTCCTCTCTCAGCCCCTCCTCCCTCAGCCCCTCCTCCCTCAGCCCTCCTCCCTCAGCCCCTCCTCCCTTAGCCCCTCCTCCCTCAGTCTCTCTTCCCTCAGCCCTTCCTCTCTCAGACCTTCCTCCCTCAGCCCTCCTCCCTCAGCCCCTCCTCCATCAGCCCCTCCTTCCTCAGTGCCTCCTCCCTCCGCCCCTCCTCCCTCAGCCCCTTCTCCTTCAGCCCCTCCTCCCTCAGCGCTTCCTCCCTCAGCCCCTACTCCCTCAGCCCCTCCTCCGTCAGCCCCTTTTCCCTCAGTCTCTCCTCCTTCAGCCCTTCCTCTCTCAGACCCTCCTCCCTATGCCCCTCCTCCCTCAGCCCCTCCTCTGTCAGTCCCTCCTCCCTCAGCCCCTCCTCCCTCAGCCCCTCCTTCTTCAGCCCTTCCTTTCTCAGACCCTCTTCCCTCAGCCCCTCCTCCCTCAGCACCTCCTCCCTCAGCCCTTCAACCCTCAGCCCCGCCTCCATCCTCCCCTCCTCCCTTAGTCCCTCCTCCCTCAGCTCCGCCTCCCTCAGTCCCTCCTCCCTCAGTCCCTCCTCCCTCAGCCCCTCCTTCCTCAGCCCTTCCTCCCTCAGACACTCCTCCCTCAGCCCCTCCTCCCTCATCCTCTCCTCCCTCAGCCCTTCCTCTCTTAGCCCCTCCTCCCTCAGCCCTTCATTTCTCAGCCCCTCCTCCTTCAGCCCCTCCTCCCTCAGTCCCTCCTCCCTCAGTCCCTCCTCCCTCAGTCCCTCCTCCCTCAGTCCCTCCTCCCTCAGCTCCGCCTCCCTCAGCCCCTCCTCCCTCAGCCCCTCCTCCCTCAGCCCCTCCTCCTTCAGCCCAACCCTCCCTCAGTCTCTCCTCCCGCAGCTCCTCCTCTCTCAGACCCACCTCCCTCAGCCCTTCCTTCCTCAGCCCCTCATCCCTCAGACACTCCTTCTTCAGCCCTTCCTCCCTCATCTCATCCTCCGTCAGTCTCTCCTCCTTCAGCTTTTCTTCTCTCAGACCCTCCTCCCTCAGCCCTTCCTCCTTCAGCCCCTCCTCCCTCAGCCCCTCCTCCCTCAGTCTCTCCTCCCTCAGCCCTTCCTCTCCTAGACCCTCCTCCCTCAGTCCCTCCTCCCTCAGCCCCTCCTCCCTCAGCCCGTCCTCCCTCAGCCGCTCCTCCCTCAGCCGCTCCTCCCTCAGCCCCTCCTCCTTCAGCCCCTCTCCCTCAGTCTCTCCTCCCTCAGCCCTTCCTCTCTCAGACCCTCCTCCCTCAGTCCCTCTTCCCTTAGCCCCTCCTCCCTCAACCCGTCCTCCCTCAGCCGCTCCTCCCTCAGCCGCTCCTCCCTCAGACACTCCTTCTTCAGCCCTTCCTCCCTCATCCCATCCTCCGTCAGTCTCTCCTCCTTCAGCCCTTCTTCTCTCAGACCCTCCTCCCTCAGCCCTTCCTCCTTCAGCCCCTCCTCCCTCAGCCGCTCCTCCCTCAGCCCCTCCTTCCTCAGCCCTTCCTCCCTCAGAACCTCCTCCCTCAGCCCCTCCTCCCTCATCCCCTCCTCCCTCAGCCCTTCCTCTCTTAGCCCCTCCTCCCTCAGCCCGTCCTCCTTCAGCCGCTCCTCCCTCAGCCGCTCCTCCCTCAGCCCCTCCTCCTTCAGCCCCTCCTCCCTCAGTCTCTCCTCCCTCAGCCCTTCCTCTCTGAGACCCTCCTCCCTCAGTCCCTCCTCCCTCAGCCCCTCCTCCCTCAGCCCGTCCTCCCTCAGCCACTCCTCCCTCAGCCGCTCCTCCCTCAGCCCCTCCTTCCTCAGCCCCTCCTCCCTCAGCCGCTCCTCCCTCAGCCCCTACTCCTTCAGCCCCTCCTCCCTAAGTCTCTCCTCCCTCAGCCCTTCCTCTCTCAGACCCTCCTCCCTCAGTCCCTCCTCCCTCAGCCCCTCCTCCCTCAGCCCGTCCTCCCTCAGCCGCTCCTCCCTCAGCCGCTCCTCCCTCAGCCGCTCCTCCCTCAGCCCCTCCTTCCTCAGCCCTTCCTCCCTCAGACACTCCTCCCTCAGCCCCTCCTCCCTCATTCCCTCCTCCCTCAGCCCTTCCTCTCTTAGCCCCTCCTCCCTCAGCCCTTCATTCCTCAGCCCCTCCTCCTTCAGCCCCTCCTCCCTCAGTCCCTCCTCCCTCAGTCCCTCCTCCCTCAGTCCCTCCTCCCTCAGTCCCTCCTCCCTCAGCTCCGCCTCCCTCAGCCCCTCCTCCCTCAGCCCCTCCTCCCTCAGCCCCTCCTCCTTCAGCCCCACCCTCCCTCACTCTCTCCTCTCGCAGCTCCTCCTCTCTCAGACCCACCTCCCTCAGCCCTTCCTTCCTCAGCCCCTCATCCCTCAGACACTCCTTCTTCAGCCCTTCCTCCCTCATCCCATCCTCCGTCAGTCTCTCCTCCTTCAGCCCTTCTTCTCTCAGACCCTCATCCCTCAGCCCTTCCTCCCTCAGCCCCTCCTCCCTCAGTCTCTTCTCCCTCAGCCCTTCCTCTCTCAGACCCTCCTCCTTCAGTCCCTCCTCCCTCAGCCCCTCCTCCCTCAGCCCGTCCTCCCTCAGCTGCTCCTCCCTCAGCCGCTCCTCCCTCAGCCCCTCCTCCTTCAGCCCCTCCTCCCTCAGTCTCTCCTCCCTCAGCCCTTCCTCTCTCAGACCCTCCTTCCTCAGTCCCTCCTCCCTCAGCCCCTCCTCCCTCAGCCCTCTTCCCCCAGTCCCTCCTCCCTCAGCCCCGCCTCCCTCAGCCCCTCCTCCCTCAGTCCCTCCTCCCTCAGCTCCGCCTTCCTCATCCTATCCTCCCTCAGCACCTACTCCCTCAGCCCTTCCTCCCTCATGCCTTCCTCCCTCAGCCCTCTTCCCTCAGTCCCTCCTCCCTCAATCCCGCCTCCCTCAGCCCCTCCTCCCACAGTCCCTCCTCCCTCAGCTCAGCCTCCCTCAGCCCCTCCTCCCTCTGCCCCTCCTCCCTCAGCCCCTCCTCCCTCAGCCCCTCCTCCCTCAATCTCTCCTCCCTCAGCCCCTCCTCCCTCAGCCCCTCCTCCCTAAGCTCCGCCTCTCTCAGCCCCTCCTCCCTCTTCCCCTCCTCCCTCAGTCTCTCCTCCCTCAGCCTTTCCTCTCTCAGACCCTCCTCCCTCAGTCTCTCCTCCCTCAGCCCCTCCTCCCTCAGTCTCTCCTCTCTCAGAACTTCCTCTCTCAGACCTTCCTCCCTAAGCCCTTCCTCCCTCAGCCTGTCCTCCCTCAGCCCCTCCTCCCTCAGCCCCTCCTCCTTCAGCCCCTCCTTCTTCAGCCCTTCCTTTCTCAGACCCTCTTCCTCAGCCCCTCCTCCCTCAGCACAACCTCCCTCAGCCCTTCCTCCCTCAGCCCTTCCTCCCTCAGCCCTCTTCCCTCAGTCCCTCAGTCCCTCCTCCCTCAGCCCCGCCTCCCTCAGCCCCTCCTCCCTCAGTCCCTCCTCCCTCAGCTCCTCCTCTTCCTCAGCCCCTCCTCCCTCCGCCCCTCCTCCCTCAGCCCCTCCTCCTTCAGCCCCTCCTCCCTCAGTCTCTCCTCTCTCAGAACTTCCTCTCTCAGACCTTCCTCCCTCAGCCACTCCTCCCTCAGCCCGTCCTCCCTCAGCCCCTCCTCCCTCATCCGATCCTCCCTCAGCACCTCCTCCCTCAGCACCTCCTCCCTCAGCCCTTCGTCCCTCAGCCCTTCCTCCCTCAGCCCTCTTCCCTCAGTCCCTCCTCCCTCAATCCCGCCTCCCTCAGCCCCTCCTCCCACAGTCCCTCCTCCCTCAGCTCAGCCTCCCTCAGCCCCTCCTCCCTCTGCCCCTCCTCCCTCAGCCCCTCCTCCCTCAGCCCCTCCTCCCTCAATCTCTCCTCCCTCAGCCCCTCCTTCTCAGCCCCTCCTCCCTCAGCTCCGCCTCTCTCAGCCCCTCCTCCCTCTGCCCCTCCTCCCTCAGTCTCTCCTCCCTCAGCCTTTCCTCTCTCAGACCCTCCTCCCTCAGTCTCTCCTCCCTCAGCCCCTCTTCCCTCCGCCGCTCCTCCCTCAGCCCTTCCTCCCTCAGCCCTTCTTCCCTCAGCCCTCTTCCCTCAGTCCCTCCTCCCTCAGCCCCGCCTCCCTCAGCCCCTCCTCCCTCAGTCCCTCCTCGCTCAGCTCCGCCTCCCTCAGCCCGTCCTCCCTCCGCTCCTCCTCCCTCAGCCCCTCCTCCCTCAGCCCGTCCTCTCTCAGCCCCTCAGCACCTCCTCCCTCCGCCCCTCCTCCCTCAGCCCCTCCTCTTTCAGCCCCTCCTCCCTCAGCCCCTCCTCCCTCAGTCTCTCCTCCCTCAGCCCGTCCTCTCTCAGACCCTCCTCCCTCGGCCCCTCCTCCCTCAGCCCCTCCTCTCTCAGTCCCTCCTCCTTCAGCCCCTCCTCCCTCAGCCCCTCCTTCTTCAGCCCTTCCTTTCTCAGAATTTCTTCCCTCAGCCCCTCCTCCCTCAGCACCTCCTCCCTCAGCCCTTCCTCCCTCAGCCCTTCTTCCCTCAGGCCTCTTCCCTAAGTCCCTCCTCCCTCAGCCCCGCCTCACTCAGCATCTCCTCCCTCAGTCCCTCCTCCCTCAGCTCCGCCTCCCTCAGCCGCTCCTCCCACCGCCCCTCCTCCCTCAGCCCCTCCTCCTTCAGCCCCTCCTCCCTCAGTCTCTCCTCCCTCAGCCCTTCCTCTCTCAGGCCTTCCTCGCTCAGCCCCTCCTCCCTCAGCCCGTCCTCCCTCAGCCCCTCCCTCCCTCAGCCCCTCCTCCCTCAGCACCTCCTCCCTCAGCCCTTCCTCCCTCAGCCCTTCCTCCCTCAGCCCTCTTCCCTCAGTCCCTCCTCTCTCAGCCCCGCCTCCCTCAGCCCCTCCTCCCTTAGTCCCTCCTCCCTCAGCTCCGCCTCCCTCAGCCCCTCCTCCCTCTGCCCCTCCTCCCTCAGCCCCTCCTCCCTCAGCCCCTCCTCCCTCGATCTCTCCTCCCTCAGCCCCTCCTCCCTCAGCCCCTCTTCCCTCAGCTCCGCCTCCCACAGCCCCTCCTCCCTCTGCCCCTCCTCCCTCAGTCTCTCCTCCCTCAGCCCTTCCTCTCTCAGATCCTCCTCCCTCAGTCCCTCCTCCCTCAGCCCCTCCTCCCCCCGCCACTCCTCCCTCAGCCCTTCCTCCCTCAGCCCTTCCTCCCTCAGCCCTCTTCCCTCAGTCCCTCCTCCCTCAGCTCCGCCTCCCTCAGCCCCTCCTCCCTCAGTCCCTCCTCCCTCAGCTCCGCCTCACTCAGCCCCTCCTCCCTGTGCCCCTCCTCCCTCAGCCCCTCCTCCCTCAGCCCCTCCTCCCTCAATCTCTCCTCCCTCAGCCCCTCCTCCCTCAGCCCCTCCTCCCTCAGCTCCGCCTCCCTCTGCCACTCCTCCCTCAGCCCCTTCTCCCTCCGCCACTCCTCCCTCAGCCCTTCCTCCCTCAGCCCTTCCTCCCTCAGCCCTCTTCCCTCAGTCCCTCCTCCCTCAGCCCCGCCTCCCTCAGCCACTCCTCCCTCAGTCCCTCCTCCCTCAGCTCCGCCTCCCTCAGCCCTTCTTTCCTCAGCCCTTCCTTCCTCAGCCACTCCTCCCTCAGCCCCTCCTCTCTCATCCCCTCCTCCCTCAGTTTCTCCTCCCTCAGCCCCTCCTCCTTCAGCCCCTCCTCCTTCAGTCTCTCCTCCCTCAGCCGTTCCTCTCTCAGACCTTCCGCCCTCAGCCCCTCCTCCCTCAGCCCGTCCTCCCTCAGCCGCTCCTCCCTCAGCCGCTCCTCCCTCAGCCCCTCCTCCCTCCGCCCCTCCTCCCTCAGCCCCTCCACCTTCAGCCCCTCCTCCCTCAATCCCTCCTTCCTCAGCCCCTCCTCCCTCAGCCCCTCCTCCCTCAGCCCCTCCTCTCTCAGTCTCTCTTCCCTCAGCCCTTCCCCTCTCAGACCTTCCTCCCTCAGCCCCTCCTCTGTCAGCCCCTCCTCCCTCAGTGCCTCCTCCCTCTGCCCCTCCTCCCTCAGCCCCTCCTCCTTCAGCCCCTCCTCCCTCAGCCCATCCTGCCTCAGCCCCTCCTCCCTCAGCTCCGCCTCCCTCAGCCCCTCCTCATTCCGCCCCTCCTCCCTCAGCCCCTCCTCCTTCAGCCCTCCTCCCTCAGTCTCTCCTCCCTCAGCCCTTCCTCTCTCAGAACTCCCCCCCTCAGCCCCTCCTCCCTCAGCCCCTCCTCCCTCAGTCTCTCTTCCCTCAGCCCTTCCTCTCTCAGACCTTCCTCCCTCAGCCCCTCCTCCCTCAGCCCCTCCTCTCTCAGTCCCTCCTCCCTCAGCCCCTCCTCCCTCAGCCATTCCTTCTTTAGCCCTTCCTTTCTCAGACCCTCTTCCCTCAGTCTCTCCTCCCTCAGCCCCGCCTCCCTCAGCCCCTCCTCCCTCAGTCCCTCCTCCCTCAGCTCCGCCTCCCTCAGCCCTTCCTTCCTCATCCCTTCCTCCCTCAGCCCCTCCTCCCTCTGCCCCTTCTCCCTCAGTCTCTCCTCCCTCAGCCCTTCCTCTCTCAGACGTTCCTCCCTCAGTCCTTCCTCCCTCAGCCCCCCTCCCTCCGCCAGTCCTCCCTCAGCCCTTCCTCCCTCAGCCCTCTTCCCTCAGTCCCTCCTCCCTCAGCCCCGCCTCCCTCGGCCCCTCCTCCCTCAGTCCCTCCTCCCTCAGCTCCGCCTCCCTCAGCCCCTCCTTCCTCCGCCCCTCCTCCCTCAGCCCCTCTTCTTTCAGCCCCTCCTCCCTCAGTCTGTCCTCCCTCAGCCCTTCCTCTCTCAGACCTTCCTCCCTCAGCCCCTCCTCCCTCAGCGCGTCCTCCCTCAGCCCCTCCTACCTAAGCCGCTCCTCCCTCAGCACCTCGTCCCTCAGCCCTTCCTCCCTCAGCCCTTCCTCCCTCAGCCCTCTTCCCTCAGTCTCTCCTCCCTCAGCCCCGCCTCCCTCAGCCCCTCCTCCCTCAGTCCCTCCTCCCTCAGCTCCGCCTCCCTCAAACCCTTCCTTCCTCATCCCTTCCTCCCTCAGCCCCTCCTCCCTCACTTCGTCCTCCTTCAGCAGCTCCTCCCTCAGCCGCTCCTCCCTCAGCCCCTCCTTCCTCCGCCCCTCCTCCCTCAGCCCTTCCTCCCTCAGTGCCTCCTCCCTCCGCCCCCCCTCCCTCAGCTCCGCCTCCCTCAGCCCTTCCTCCCTCAGCGCTTCCTCCCTCAGCCCTCTTCACTCAGTCCCTCCTCCCTCAGCCCCGCCTCCCTCAGCCCCTCCTCCCTCAGTCACTCCTCCCTCAGCTCCGCCTCCCTCAGCCCCTCCTCCCTCCGCCCCTCCTCCCTCAGTCTCTCCTCCCTCAGCCCTTCCTCTCTCAGACCCTCCTCCCTCAGTCCCTCCTCCCTCAGCCCGTCCTCCTCAGCCGCTCCTCCCTCAGCCCCTCATTCCTCAGCCCCTCCTCCTTCAGCCCCTCTTCCCTCAGTCCCTCCTCCCTCAGTCCCTCCTCCCTTAGCCCCTCCTCCCTCAACCCGTCCTCCCTCAGCCGCTCCTCCCTCAGCCGCTCCTCCCTCAGCCCCTCCTCTCTCCGCCCCTCCTCCCTCAGCCCCTCCTCCCTCAGCTCCGCCTCCCTCCGCCCCTCCTCAATCAGCCCCTCCTCCTTCAGCCCCTCCTCCCTCAGCCCCTCCTCCCTCAGCCCCTCCTCCCTCAGCCCCTCCTCCCTCAGTGCCTCCTCCCTCAGCTCCGCCTCCCTCAGCCCCTCCTCCCTCCGCCCCTCCTCCCTCAGGCCCTCCTCCCTCAGCTCCGCCTCCCTCAGCCCTTCCTTCCTCATCCCTTCCTCCCTCAGACACTCCTCCCTCAGCATCTCCTCTCTCATCCCCTCCTCCCTCAGTCTCTCCTCCCTCAGCCCCTCCTCTTTCAGCCCCTCCTCCCTCAGATCCTCCTCCCTCAACCCGTCCTCCCTCAGCCGCTCCTCCCTCAGTCGCTCCTCCCTCAGCCCCTCCTCCCTCCGCCCCTCCTCCCTCAGCCCCTCCTCCCTCAGTGCCTCCTCCCTCCGCCCCTCCTCCCTCAGCTCCGCCTCCCTCCGCCCCTCCTCAATCAGCCCCTCCTCCTTCAGCCCCTCCTCCCTCAGCCCCTCCTCCCTCAGCCCCTCCTCCCTCAGCCCCTCCTCCCTCAGTGCCTCCTCCCTCAGCTCCACCTCCCTCAGCCCCTCCTCCCTCCGCCCCTCCTCCCTCAGCCCCTCCTCCCCGAGCCCGTCCTCTCTCAGCCCCTCCTCCCTCAGCTCCGCCTCCCTCAGCCCCTCCTCCCTCAGCCCCTCCTTCCTCAGCCCCTCCTTCCTCAGCCCCTTCTCCTTCAGCCCCTCCTCCCTCAGTCTCTCCTCCCTCAGACCTTCCTCTCTCAGACCCTCCTCCCTCAGTCCCTCCTCCCTCAGCCACTCCTCCCTCAGCCGGTCCTCCCTCAGTCTCTCGTCCCTCAGCACTTCCTCTCTCAGACCCTCCTCCCTCAGTCCCTCCTCCCTTAGCCCCTCCTCCCTCAACCCGTCCTCCCTCAGCCGCTCCTCCCTAAGCCGCTCCTCCCTCAGCCCCTATTCCCTCCGCCCTTCGTCCCTCAGCCCCTCCTCCCTCAGTGCCTCCTCCCTCCGCCCCTCCTCCCTCAGCTCCGCCTCAATCCGCCCCTCCTCAATCAGCCCCTCCTCCTTCAGCCCCTCCTCCCTCAGCCCCTCCTCCCTCAGCCGCTCCTCCCTCAGCCCCTCCTCCTTCAGCCCCTCCTCCCTCAGTCTCTCCTTTCTCAGCCCTTCCTCTCTCAGACCCTCCTCCCTCAGTCCCTCCTCCCTTAGCCCCTCCTCCCTCAACCCGTCCTCCCTCAGCCGCTCCTCCCTCAGCCGCTCCTCCCTCAGCCCCTCCTCCCTCCGCCCCTCTTCCCTCAGCCCCTCCTCCCTCAGTGCCTCCCCCCTCCGCCCCTCCTCCCTCAGCTCCGCCTCCCTCCGCCCCTCCTCAATCAGCCCCTCCTCCTTCAGCCCCTCCTCCCTCAGCCCCTCCTCCCTCAGCCCCTCCTCCCTCAGCCCTTCCTCTCTCAGACCTTCCTCCCTCAGCCCCTCCTCCCTCAGCCCCTCCTCCCTCAGCCCCTCCTTCCTCAGTGCCTCCTCCCTCCGCCCCTCCTCCCTCAGCTCTCCTCCTTCAGCCCCTCCTCCCTCAGCGCTTCCTCCCTCAGCCCCTCCTCCCTCAGCCCCTCCTCCTTCAGCCCTCCTCCCTCAGTCTCTCCTCCCTCAGCCCTTCCTCTCTCAGAACTCCCCCCCTCAGCCCCTCCTCCCTCAGCCCCTCCTCCCTCAGTCTCTCTTCCCTCAGCCCTTCCTCTCTCAGACCTTCCTCCCTCAGCCCCTCCTCCCTCAGCCCCTCCTCTCTCAGTCCCTCCTCCCTCAGCCCCTCCTCCCTCAGCCATTCCTTCTTTAGCCCTTCCTTTCTCAGACCCTCTTCCCTCAGTCTCTCCTCCCTCAGCCCCGCCTCCCTCAGCCCCTCCTCCCTCAGTCCCTCCTCCCTCAGCTCCGCCTCCCTCAGCCCTTCCTTCCTCATCCCTTCCTCCCTCAGCCCCTCCTCCCTCTGCCCCTTCTCCCTCAGTCTCTCCTCCCTCAGCCCTTCCTCTCTCAGACGTTCCTCCCTCAGTCCTTCCTCCCTCAGCCCCCCTCCCTCCGCCAGTCCTCCCTCAGCCCTTCCTCCCTCAGCCCTCTTCCCTCAGTCCCTCCTCCCTCAGCCCCGCCTCCCTCGGCCCCTCCTCCCTCAGTCCCTCCTCCCTCAGCTCCGCCTCCCTCAGCCCCTCCTTCCTCCGCCCCTCCTCCCTCAGCCCCTCTTCTTTCAGCCCCTCCTCCCTCAGTCTGTCCTCCCTCAGCCCTTCCTCTCTCAGACCTTCCTCCCTCAGCCCCTCCTCCCTCAGCGCGTCCTCCCTCAGCCCCTCCTACCTAAGCCGCTCCTCCCTCAGCACCTCGTCCCTCAGCCCTTCCTCCCTCAGCCCTTCCTCCCTCAGCCCTCTTCCCTCAGTCTCTCCTCCCTCAGCCCCGCCTCCCTCAGCCCCTCCTCCCTCAGTCCCTCCTCCCTCAGCTCCGCCTCCCTCAAACCCTTCCTTCCTCATCCCTTCCTCCCTCAGCCCCTCCTCCCTCACTTCGTCCTCCTTCAGCAGCTCCTCCCTCAGCCGCTCCTCCCTCAGCCCCTCCTTCCTCCGCCCCTCCTCCCTCAGCCCTTCCTCCCTCAGTGCCTCCTCCCTCCGCCCCCCCTCCCTCAGCTCCGCCTCCCTCAGCCCTTCCTCCCTCAGCGCTTCCTCCCTCAGCCCTCTTCACTCAGTCCCTCCTCCCTCAGCCCCGCCTCCCTCAGCCCCTCCTCCCTCAGTCACTCCTCCCTCAGCTCCGCCTCCCTCAGCCCCTTCTCCCTCCGCCCCTCCTCCCTCAGTCTCTCCTCCCTCAGCCCTTCCTCTCTCAGACCCTCCTCCCTCAGTCCCTCCTCCCTCAGCCCGTCCTCCTCAGCCGCTCCTCCCTCAGCCCCTCATTCCTCAGCCCCTCCTCCTTCAGCCCCTCTTCCCTCAGTCCCTCCTCCCTCAGTCCCTCCTCCCTTAGCCCCTCCTCCCTCAACCCGTCCTCCCTCAGCCGCTCCTCCCTCAGCCGCTCCTCCCTCAGCCCCTCCTCTCTCCGCCCCTCCTCCCTCAGCCCCTCCTCCCTCAGCTCCGCCTCCCTCCGCCCCTCCTCAATCAGCCCCTCCTCCTTCAGCCCCTCCTCCCTCAGCCCCTCCTCCTTCAGCCCCTCCTCCCTCAGCCCCTCCTCCCTCAGTGCCTCCTCCCTCAGCTCCGCCTCCCTCAGCCCCTCCTCCCTCCGCCCCTCCTCCCTCAGGCCCTCCTCCCTCAGCTCCGCCTCCCTCAGCCCTTCCTTCCTCATCCCTTCCTCCCTCAGACACTCCTCCCTCAGCATCTCCTCTCTCATCCCCTCCTCCCTCAGTCTCTCCTCCCTCAGCCCCTCCTCTTTCAGCCCCTCCTCCCTCAGATCCTCCTCCCTCAACCCGTCCTCCCTCAGCCGCTCCTCCCTCAGTCGCTCCTCCCTCAGCCCCTCCTCCCTCCGCCCCTCCTCCCTCAGCCCCTCCTCCCTCAGTGCCTCCTCCCTCCGCCCCTCCTCCCTCAGCTCCGCCTCCCTCCGCCCCTCCTCAATCAGCCCCTCCTCCTTCAGCCCCTCCTCCCTCAGCCCCTCCTCCCTCAGCCCCTCCTCCCTCAGCCCCTCCTCCCTCAGTGCCTCCTCCCTCAGCTCCACCTCCCTCAGCCCCTCCTCCCTCCGCCCCTCCTCCCTCAGCCCCTCCTCCCCGAGCCCGTCCTCTCTCAGCCCCTCCTCCCTCAGCTCCGCCTCCCTCAGCCCCTCCTCCCTCAGCCCCTCCTTCCTCAGCCCCTCCTTCCTCAGCCCCTTCTCCTTCAGCCCCTCCTCCCTCAGTCTCTCCTCCCTCAGACCTTCCTCTCTCAGACCCTCCTCCCTCAGTCCCTCCTCCCTCAGCCACTCCTCTCTCAGCCGGTCCTCCCTCAGTCTCTCGTCCCTCAGCACTTCCTCTCTCAGACCCTCCTCCCTCAGTCCCTCCTCCCTTAGCCCCTCCTCCCTCAACCCGTCCTCCCTCAGCCGCTCCTCCCTCAGCCGCTCCTCCCTCAGCCCCTATTCCCTCCGCCCTTCCTCCCTCAGCCCCTCCTCCCTCAGTGCCTCCTCCCTCCGCCCCTCCTCCCTCAGCTCCGCCTCAATCCGCCCCTCCTCAATCAGCCCCTCCTCCTTCAGCCCCTCCTCCCTCAGCCCCTCCTCCCTCAGCCGCTCCTCCCTCAGCCCCTCCTCCTTCAGCCCCTCCTCCCTCAGTCTCTCCTTTCTCAGCCCTTCCTCTCTCAGACCCTCCTCCCTCAGTCCCTCCTCCCTTAGCCCCTCCTCCCTCAACCCGTCCTCCCTCAGCCGCTCCTCCCTCAGCCGCTCCTCCCTCAGCCCCTCCTCCCTCCGCCCCTCTTCCCTCAGCCCCTCCTCCCTCAGTGCCTCCCCCCTCCGCCCCTCCTCCCTCAGCTCCGCCTCCCTCCGCCTCCCTCAATCAGCCCCTCCTCCTTCAGCCCCTCCTCCCTCAGCCCCTCCTCCCTCAGCCCCTCCTCCCTCAGCCCTTCCTCTCTCAGACCTTCCTCCCTCAGCCCCTCCTCCCTCAGCCCCTCCTCCCTCAGCCCCTCCTTCCTCAGTGCCTCCTCCCTCCGCCCCTCCTCCCTCAGCTCTCCTCCTTCAGCCCCTCCTCCCTCAGCGCTTCCTCCCTCAGCCCCTACTCCCTCAGCCCCTCCTCCGTCAGCCCCTCCTCCCTCAGTCTCTCCTCCTTCAGCCCTTCCTCTCTAAGACCCTCCTTCCTCAGCCCCTCCTCCCTCAGCCCCTCCTCTGTCAGTCCCTCCTTCCTCAGCCCCTCCTCCCTCAGCCCCTCCTTCTTCAGCCCTTCCTTTCTCAGACCCTCTTCCCTCAGCCCCTCCTCCCTCAGCACCTCCTCCCTCAGCCCTTCCACCCTCAGCCCCGCCTCCCTCAGCCCGTCCTCCCTCTGCCCCTCCTCCCTCAGCCCATCCTCCCTCAGCCCCTCCTCCCTCAATCTCTCCTCCCTCAGCCCCTCCTCCCTCAGCCCCTCCTCCCTCAGCCCCTCTTCCCTCTGCCCCTCCTCCCTCAGTCTCTCCTCCCTCAGCCCTTCTTCTCTCAGACCCTCCTCCCTCAGTCCCTCCTCCCTCAGTCCCTCCTCCCTCAGCCTCTCCTTCCTCAGCCCTTCCTCCCTCAGACACTCCTCCCTCAGCCCCTCCTCCCTCATCCCCTCCTCCCTCAGCCCTTCCTCTCTTAGCCCCTCCTCCCTCAGCCCTTCATTCCTCAGCCCCTCCTCCTTCAGCCCCTCCTCCCTCAGTCCCTCCTCCCTCAGTCCCTCCTCCCTCAGTCCCTCCTCCCTCAGTCCCTCCTCCCCTCAGCTCCGCCTCCCTCAGCCCCTCCTCCCTCAGCTCCTCCTCCCTCAGCCCCTCCTCCTTCAGCCCCACCCTCCCTCAGTCTCTCCCTCCCGCCAGGCTCCTCCTCTCTCAGACCAACCTCCCTCAGCCCTTCCTTCCTCAGCCCCTCATCCCTCAGACACTCCTTCTTCAGCGCTTCCTCCCTCATCCCATCCTCCCTCAGCCGCTCCCTCCCTAAGCCCCTCCTTCCTCCGCCCCTCCTCCCTCAGCCCCTCCTCCCCGAGCCCGTCCTCTCTCAGCCCCTCCTCCCTCAGCTCCGCCTCCCTCAGCCCCTCCTCCCTCAGCCCCCTCCTCCCTCAGCCCCTCCTTCTCAGCCCCCTCCTCCTTCAGCCCCTCCTCCCTCAGTCTCTCCACCCTCAGACCTTCCTCTCTCAGACCCTCCTCCCTCAGTCCCCTCCTCCCTCAGCCCCTAATCCCTCAGCCCGTCCTCCCTCAGCCGCTCCTCCCTCAGCCGCTCCTCCCTCAGCCCCTCCTTCCTCCGCCTCTCCTCTCTCAGCCCCTCCTCCCTCAGTGCCTCCTCCCTCCGCCCCCCCCTCCCTCAGCTCCGCCTCCCTCAGCCCTTCCTCCCTCAGCCCTTCCTCCCACAGCCTCGTCACTCATTCCCTCCTCCCTCAGCCCCGCCTCCCTCAGCCCCTCCTCCCTCAGTCACTCCTCCCTCAGCTACGCCTCCCTCAGCCCCTCCTCCCTCCGCCCCTCCTCCCTCAGTCTCTGTTCCCTCCAGCCCCTTCCTCTCTCAGACCCTCCTCCCTCAGTCCCTCCTCCCTCAGCCCTTCCTCCCTCAGCCCGTCCTCCCTCAGCCGCTCCTCCCTCAGCCCTTCATTCCTCAGCCCCTCCTCCTTCAGCCCCTCTTCCCTCAGTCCCTCCTCCCTCAGTCCCTCCCCCCTTAGCCCCTCCTCCCTCAACCCGTCCTCCCTCAGCCGCTCTTCCCTCAGCCGCTCTTCCCTCAGCCCCTCCTCCCTCCGCCCCTCCTCCCTCAGCCCCTCCTCCCTCAGTGCCTCCTCCCTCCGCCCCCTCCTCCCTCAGCTCCGCCTCCCTCCGCCCCTCCTCAATCAGCCCCTCCTCCTTCAGCCCCTCCTCCCTCAGTCCCTCCTCCCTCAGCCCCTCCTCCCTCAGCCCCTCCTCCCTCAGTGCCTCCTCCCTCCGCCCCTCCTCCCTCAGCTCCGCCTCCCTCCGCCCCTCCTCAATCAGCCCCTCCTCCTTCAGCCCCTCCTCCCTCAGCCCCTCCTCCCTCAGCCCCTCCTCTTTCAGCCCCCTCCTCCCTCAGCTCCTCCTCCCTCAACCCGTCCTCCCTCAGCCGCTCCTCCCTCAGCCGCTCCTCCCTCAGCCCCTCCTCCCTCCGCCCCTCCTCCCTCAGCCCCTCCTCCCTCAGCCCCTCCTCCCTCAGTGCCTCCTCCCTCAGCTCCGCCTCCCTCAGCCCCTCCTCCCTCCGCCCCTCCTCCCTCAGCCCCTCCTCCCCGAGCCCGTCCTCTCTCAGCCCCTCCTCCCTCAGCTCCGCCTCCCTCAGCCCCTCCTCCCTTAGCCCCTCCTCCCTCAGCCCCTCCTTCCTCAGCCCCTCCTCCTTCAGCCCCTCCTCCCTCAGTCTCTCCTCCCTCAGACCTTCCTCTCTCAGACCCTCCTCCATCAGTCCCTCCTCCCTCAGCCACTCCTCCCTCAGCCCGTCCTCCCTCAGTCTCTCCTCCCTCAGCCCTTCCTCTCTCAGACCCTCCTCCCTCAGTCCCTCCTCCCTTAGCCCCTCCTCCCTCAACCCGTCCTCCCTCAGCCGCTCCTCCCTCAGCCGCTCCTCCCTCAGCCCCTCCTCCCTCCGCCCCTCCTCCCTCAGACCCTCCTCCCTCAGTGCCTCCTCCCTCCGCCCCTCCTCCCTCAGCTCCGCCTCCCTCCGCCCCTCCTCAATCAGCCCCTCCTCTTTCAGGCCCCTCCTCCCTCAGCCCCTCCTCCCTCAGCCGCTCCTCCCTCAGCCCCTCCTCCTTCAGCCCCTCCTCCCTCAGTCTCTCCTCCCTCAGGCCCTTCCTCTCTCAGACCCTCCTCCCTCAGTCCCCTCCTCCCTCAGTCCCCTCCTCCCTTAGCCCCTCCTCCCTCAACCCGTCCTCCCTCAGCCGCTCCTCCCTCAGCGCCTCCTCCCTCCGCCCCTCCTCCCTCAGCCCCTCCTCCCTCAGTGCCTCCCCCCTCCGCCCCCTCCTCCCCTCAGCTCCGCCTCCCTCCGCCCCACCTCAATCAGCCCCTCCTCCTTCAGCCCCTCCTCCCTCAGCCCCTCCTCCCTCAGCCCCTCCTCCCTCAGCCCCTCCTCCCTCAGTGCCTCCTCCCTCAGCTCCGCCTCCCTCAGCCCCTCCTCCCTCCGCCACTCCTCCCTCAGCCCCTCCTCCCCGAGCCCGTCCTCTCTCAGCCCCTCCTCCCTCAGCTCCGCCTCCCTCAGCCCCTCCTCCCTCAGCCCCTCCTCCCTCAGCCCCTCCTTCCTCAGCCCCTCCTCCTTCAGCCCCTCCTCCCTCAGTCTCTCCTCCCTCAGACATTCCTCTCTCAGACCCTCCTCCCTCAGTCCCTCCTCCCTCAGCCACTCCTCCCTCAGCCCGTCCTCCCTCAGCCGCTCCTCCCTCAGCCGCTCCTCCCTCAGCCCCTCCCTCCGCCCCTCCTCCCTCAGCCCCTCCTCCCTCAAAGCCTCCTCCCCTCCGCCCTTCCTCCCTCAGCTCCGCCTCCCCTCAGCCCTTCCTCCCTCAGCACTTCCTCCCTCAGCCCTCTTCACTCAGTCCCTCCTCCCTCAGCCCCGAATCCCTCAGCCCCTCCTCCCTCAGTCACTCCTCCCTCAGCTCCTCCTCCCTCAGCCCCTCCTCCCTCCGCCCCTCCTCCCTCAGTCTCTTCTCCCTCAGCCCTTCCTCTCTCAGACCTTCCTCCCTCAGTCCCCTCCTCCCTCAGCCCTTCCTCCCTCAGCCCGTCCTCCCTCAGCCCCTCCTCCCTCCGCCCCTCCCTCCCTCAGTCTCTCCTCCCTCAGCCCTTTCTCTCTCAGACCCTCCTCCCTCAGTCCTTCCTCCCTCAGCCCCTCCTCCCTCAGCCCGTCCTCCCTCAGCCGCTCCTCCCTCAGCCCCTCATTCCTCAGCCCCTCCTCCTTCAGCCCCTCTTCCCTCAGTCCCTCCTCCCTTAGTCCCCTCTTCCCTCAGTCCCTCCTCCCTCAGCACCTCCTCCCTCAGTCCCTTCTCCCTCAGCCCTTCCTCTCTCAGACCTTCCTCCCTCAGCCCTTCCTCTCTCAGCCCCTCCTCCCTCAGCCCCTCCTTCCTCAGCCCCTCCTCCCTCAGCCCCTCCTTCCTCAGCCCCTCCTCCTTCAGCCCCTCTTCCCTCAGTCCCTCCTCCCTCAGTCCCTCCTCCCTCAGCTCCGCCTCACTCAGCCCCTCCTCCCTCCGCCCCTCCTCCCTCAGTCTCTCCTCCCTCAGCCCTTTCTCTCTCAGACCCTCCTCCCTCAGTCCTTCCTCCCTCAGCCCCTCCTCCCTCAGCCCGTCCTCCCTCAGCCGCTCCTCCCTCAGCCCCTCATTCCTCAGCCCCTCCTCCTTCAGCCCCTCCTCCCTCAGTCCCTCCTCCCTCAGTCCCTCCTCCCTCAGTCCCTCCTCCCCCAGCCCATCCTCTCTCAGCCCCTCAGCCCCTCCTCCCTCCGCCCCTCCTCCCTCAGCCCCTCCTCCTTCAGCCCCTCCTCCCTCAGTCTCTCCTCCCTCAGCCCTTCCTCTCTCAGACCTTCCTCCCTCAGCCCCTCCGCCCCTCCTCCCTCAGCCCCTCCTCCTTCAGCCCCTCCTCCTTCAGCCCCTCCTCCCTCAGCCCCTCCTCCCTCAGCCCCTCCTCCCTCAGTGCCTCCTCCCTCCGCCTCTCCTCCCTCAGCTCCGCCTCCCTCCGCCCCTCCTCCCTCAGCCCCTCCTCCTTCAGCCCCTCCTCCCTCAGTCTCTCCTCCCTCAGCCCTTCCTCTCTCAGACCTTCCTCCCTCAGCCCCTCCTCCCTCAGCCCGTCCTCCCTCAGCCGCTCCTCCCTCAGCCGCTCCTCCCTCAGTCCCTCCTCCCTCAGCTCCGCCTCAAATCAGCCCCTCCTCCCTCTGCCCCTCCTCCCTCAGCCCCTCCTCCCTCAGGCCCCTCCTCCCTCAATCTCTCCCTCCCTCAGCCCCTCCTCCCTCAGCCCCTCCTCCCTCAGCCCCACCCTCCCTCAGTCCTCTCCTCCCACAGCTCCTCCTCTCTCAGACCCACCTCCCTCAGCCCTTCCTTCCTCAGCCCCTCCTCCCTCAGACACTCCTTCTCCAGCCCTTCCTCCCTCATCCCATCCTCCGTCAGTCTCTCCTCCCTCAGCTTTTCTTCTCTCAGACCCTCCTCCCTCAGCCCTTCCTCTCTCAGCCCCTCCTCCCTCAGCCCTTCCTTCCTCAGCCCCTCCTCCCTCAGCCCCTCCTTCCTCAGCCCCTCCTCCTTCAGCCCCTCCTCCCTCAGTCCCTCCGCCCTCAGTCCCTCCTCCCTCAGCTCCGCCTCCCTCAGCCCCTCCTCCCTCAGCCCCTCCTCCCTCAGCCCCTCCTCCCTCAGCCCCACCCTCCCTCAGTCTCTCCTCCCGCAGCTCCTCCTCTCTCAGACCCACCTCCCTCAGCCCTTCCTTCCTCAGCCCCTCCTCCCTCAGACACTCCTTCTCCAGCCCTTCCTTCCTCATCCCATCCTCCGTCAGTCCTCTCCTCCCTCAGCTTTTCTTCTCTCAGACCCTCCTCCCTCAGCCCCTCCTCCTTCAGCCCCTCCTCCCTCAGTCTCTCCTCCCTCAGCCCGTCCTCTCTCAGACCTTCCTCCCTCAGCCCTCCTCCCTCAGCCCGTCCTCCCTCAGCACCTCCTCCCTCAGCCCCTCCTCCCTCAGCACCTCCTCCCTCAGCCCTTCCTCCCTCAGCCCTTCCTCCCTCAGCCCTCTTCCCTCAGTCCCTCCTTCCTCAGCCCCGCCTCCCTCAGCCCCTCCTCCCTCAGTCCCTCCTTCCTCAGCTCCGCCTCCCTCAGCCCCTCCTCCCTCTGCCCGTCCTACCTCAGCCCCTTCTCCCTCAGCCCCCTCCTCCCTCAATCTCTCCTCCCTCAGCCCCTCCTCCCTCAGCCCCGCCTCCCTAATCTCCGCCTCCCTCAGCCCCTCCTCCCTCTGCCCCTCCTCCCTCTGTCTCTCCTCCCTCAGTCCTTCCTCTCTCAGACCCTCCTTCCTCAGTCCCTTCTCCCTCAGCCCCTTCTCCCTCCGCCACTCCTCCCTCAGCCCTTCCTCCCTCAGCCCTTCCTCTCTCAGCCCTCTTCCCTCAGTCCCCTCCTCCCTCAGCCCCGCTTCCCTCAGCCCCTCCTCCCTCAGTCCCTCCTCCCTCAGCTCCGCCTCCCTCAGCCCTTCCTTCCTCAGCCCTTCCTCCCTCAGACACACCTCCCTCAGCCCCTCCTCTCTCATCGCCTCCTCCCTCAGTCTCTCCTCCCTCAGCCCCCTCCTCTTTCAGCCCCTCCACCCTCATCCGCTCCTCCCTCAGCCCTTCCTCTCTCAGCCCCTCCTCTCTCAGCCCCTCCTCCCTTAGCCCCTCCTCCCTCAGCCCCTCCTCCTTCAGCCCCCTCCCCCCTCAGTCTCTCTTCCCTCAGCCCTTCCTCTCTCAGACCTTCCTCCCTCAGCCCCTCCTCTCTCAGCCCGTCCTCCCTCAGCCGCTCCTCCCTCAGCCGCTCCTCCCTCAGCCCCTCCTCCCTCCGCCCCTACTCCCTAAGCCCCTCCTCCTTCAGCCCCTCCTCCCTCAGCCCCTCCTCCCTCAGCCCCTCCTCCCTCAGCCCCTCCTCCCTCAGTCTCTCTTCCCTCAGCCCTTCCTCTCTCAGACCTTCCTCCCTCAGCCCCCACCTCCCTCAGCCCATCCTCCCTTAGTGCCTCCTCCCTCCGCCCCTCCTCCCTCAGCCCCTTCTCCTTCAGCCCCTCCTCCCTCAGCCCCTCCTCCGTCAGTCCCTCCTCCGTCAGCCCCTCCTCCCTCAGTCTCTCCTCCCTCAGCCCTTCCTCTCTCAGACCCTCCTCCCTAAGCCCCTCCTTCTTCAGCCCTTCCTTTCTCAGCCCTTCCGCCCTCAGACACTCCTCCCTCAGCCCCTCCTCTCTCATCCCCTCCTCCCTCAGTCTCTCCTCCCTCAGCCCCTCCTCTTTCAGCCCCTCCACCCTCATCCGCTCCTCCCTCAGCCCTTCCTCTCTCAGCCCCTCCTCTCTCAGCTCCTCCTCCCTCAGCCCCTCCTCCTTCAGCCCCTCCTCCTTCAGCCCCTCCTCCCTCAGCCCTCTTCCCTCAGTCCCTCCTCCCTCAGCCCCGCCTCCCTCAGCCCCTCCTCCCTCAGTCCCTTCCTCCCTCAGCTCCGCCTCCCTCAGCCTTCCTTCCTCAGCCCTTCCGCCCTCAGACACTCCTCCCTCAGCCCCTCCCCTCTCATCCCCTCCTCCCTAAGTCTCTCCTCCCTCAGCCCCTCCTCTTTCAGCCCCTCCACCCTCATCCGCTCCTCCCTCAGCCCTTCCTCTCTCAGCCCCTCCTCTCTCAGCTCCTCCTCCCTCAGCCCCCTCCTCCTTCAGCCCCTCCTCCTTCAGCCCCTCCTCCCTCAGTCTCTCTTCCCTCAGCCCTTCCTCTCTCAGACCTTCCTCCCTCAGCCCGTCCTCCCTCAGCCGCTCCTCCCTCAGCCCCTCCTCCCTCAGCCCCTCCTCCCTCCGCCCCTCCTCCCTCAGTCCCTCCTCCTTCAGCCCCCTCCTCCCTCAGCCCCTCCTCCCTCAGCCCCTCCTCCCTCAGCCCCACCCTCCCTCAGTCTCTCCTCCCGCAGCTCCTCCTCTCTCAGACCCACCTCCCTCAGCTTATCCTTCCTCAGCCCCTCCTCCCTCAGACACTCCTTCTCCAGCCCTTCCTCCCTCATCCCATCCTCCGTCAGTCTCTCCTCCCTCAGCTTTTCTTCTCTCAGACCCTCCTCCCTCAGCCTCTCCTCCTTAAGCCCCTCCTCCCTCAGTCTCTCCTCCCTCAGCCCCTCCTCCTTAAGCCCCTCCTCCCTCAGTCTCTCCTCCCTCAGCCCTTCCTCTCTCAGGACCTTCCTCCCTCAGCCCTCCTCCCTCAGCCCGTCCTCCCTCAGCCCCTCCTCCCTCAGCCCCTCCTCCCTCAGCCGCTCCTCCCTCAGCCCCTCCTCCCTCAGCCCCTCCTCCCTCCGCCCCTCCTCCCTCAGCCCCTCCTCCTTCAGCACCTCCTCCCTCAGCCCCTCCTCCCTCAGCCCCCTCCTCCCTCAGCCCCTCCTCCCTCAGCCCCTCCTCCCTCAGCCCCTCCTCCCTCAGTCTCTCTTCCCTCAGCCCTTCCTCTCTCAGACCTTCCTCCCTCAGCCCCTCCTCCCTCAGCCCCTCCTCCCTCAGTCCCTCCCTCCCTCAGGCCCCTCCTCCCACAGTGCCTCCTCCCTCCGCCCCTGCTCGCTCAGCCCCTCCTCCTTCAGCCCCTCCTCCCTCAGACCTTCCTCTCTCAGACCCTCCTCCCTCAGTCCCTCCTCCCTCAGCCCCTCTTCCCTCAGCCCGTCCTTCCTCAGCCGCTCCTCCTTCAGCCGCTCCTCCCTCAGCCCCTCCTTCCTCCGCCCCTCCTCCCTCAGCCCCTCCTCCCTCAGTGCCTCCTCACTCCGCCCCCCCTCCCTCAGCTCCGCCTCCCTCAGCCCTTCCTCCCTCAGCCCTTCCTCTCTCAGACCCTCCTCCCTCAGTCCCTCCTCCCTCAGCCCTTCCTCCCTCAGCCCGTCCTCCCTCAGCCGCTCCTCCCTCAGCCCCTCATTCCTCAGCCCCTCCTCCTTCAGCCCCTCTTCCCTCAGTCCCTCCTCCCTCAGTCCCTCCTCCCTTAGCCCCTCCTCCCTCAACCCGTCCCTCCCTCAGCCGCTCCTCCCTCAGCCGCTCCTCCCTCAGCCCCTCCTCCCTCCGCCCCTCCTCCCTCAGCCCCTCCTCCCTCAGTGCCTCCTCCCTCCGCCCCTCCTCCCTCAGCTCCGCCTCCCTCCGCCCCTCCTCAATCAGCCCCTCCTCCTTCAGCCCCTCCTCCCTCAGCCCCTCCTCCCTCAGCCCCTCCTCCCTCAGCCCCTCCTCCCTCAGTGCCTCCTCCCTCAGCTCCGCCTCCCTCAGCCCCTCCTCCCTCCGCCCCTCCTCCCTCAGTCCCTCCTCCCTCAGCTCCGCCTCCCTCAGCCCTTCCTTCCTCATCCCTTCCTCCCTCAGACACTCCTCCCTCAGCATCTCCTCTCTCATCCCCTCCTCCCTCAGTCTCTCCTCCCTCAGCCCCTCTTCTTTCAGCCCCTCCTCCCTCAGCTCCTCCTCCCTCAACCCGTCCTCCCTCAGCCGCTCCTCCCTCAGCCGCTCCTCCTTCAGCCCCTCCTCCCTCCGCCCCTCCTCCCTCAGCCCCTCCTCCCTCAGTGCCTCCTCCCTCCGCTCTCCTCCCTCAGCTCCGCCTCCCTCCGCCCCTCCTCAATCAGCCCCTCCTCCCTTCAGCCCCTCCTCCCTCAGCCCCTCCTCCCTCAGCCCCTCTTCCCTCAGCCCCTCCTCCCTCAGCCCCTCCTCCCTCAGTGCCTCCTCCCTCAGCTCCGCCTCCCTCAGCCCCTCCTCCCTCCGCCCCTCCTCCCTCAGCCCCTCCTCCCGGAGTCCCGTCCTCTCTCAGCCCCTCCTCCTTCAGCTCCGCCTCCCTCAGCCCCTCCTCCCTCAGCCCCTCCTCCCTCAGCCCCTCCTTCCTCAGCCCCTAATCCTTCAGCCCCTCCTCCCTCAGTCTCTCCTCCCTCAGACCTTCCTCTCTCAGACCCTCCTCCCTCAGTCCCCTCCTCCCTCAGTGCCTCCTCCCTCCGCCCCTCCTCCCTCAGCTCCGCCTCCCTCCGCCCCTCCTCAATCAGCCCCTCCTCCTTCAGCCCCTCCTCCCTACGCCCCTCCTCCCTCAGCCGCTCCTCCCTCAGCCCCTCCTCCTTCAGTCCCTCCTCCCCTCAGCCCCTCCTCCCTCAGCCCCTCCTCCCTCCGCCCCTCCTCCCTCAGCTCCGCCTTCCTCAGCCCCTCCTCCCTCAGTGCCTCCTCCCTCCGCCCCTCCTCCCTCAGCTCCGCCTCCCTCCGCCCCTCCTCAATCAGCCCCTCCTCCTTCAGCCCCTCCTCCCTCAGCCCCTCCTCCCTCAGCCGCTCCTCCCTCAGCCCTTCCTCCTTCAGTCCCTCCTCCCTCAGTCTCTCCTCCCTCAGCCCTTCCTCTCTCAGACCCTCCTCCCTCAGTCCCTCCTCCCTTAGCCCCTCCTCCCTCAACCCGTCCTCCCTCAGCCGCTCCTCCCTCAGCCGCTCCTCCCTCAGCCCCTCCTCCCTCCGCCCCTCCTCCCTCAGCCCCTCCTCCCTCAGTGCCTCCCCCCTCCGCCCCTCCTCCCTCAGCTCCGCCTCCCTCCGCCCCTCCTCAAATCAGCCCCTCCTCCTTCAGCCCCTCCTCCCTCAGCCCCTCCTCCCTCAGCCCCTCCTCCCTCAGCCCTTCCTCTCTCAGACCTTCATCCCTCAGCCCCTCCTCCTCAGCCCCTCCTCCCTCAGCCCCTCCTCCCTCAGCCCCTCCTTCCTCAGTGACTCCTCCCTCCGCCCCTCCTCCCTCAGCTCTCCTCCTTCAGCCCCTCCTCCCTCAGCCCCTACTCCCTCAGCCCTACCTCCGTCAGCCCCTCCTCCCTCAGTCTCTCCTCCTTCAGCCCTTCCTCTCTAAGACCCTCCTCCCTCAGCCCCTCCTCCCTCAGCCCCTCCTCTGTCAGTCCCTCCTTCCTCAGCCCCTCCTCCCTCAGCCCCTCCTTCTTCAGCCCTTCCTTTCTCAGACCCTGTTCCCTCAGCCCCTCCTCCCTCAGCACCTCCTCCCTCAGCCCTTCCACCCTCAGCCCCGCCTCCCTCAGCCCCTCGTCCCTCAGCCCGTCCTCCCTCTGCCCCTCCTCCCTCAGCCCATCCTCCCTCAGCCCCTCCTCCCTCAATCTCTGCTCCCTCAGCCCCTCCTTCCTCAGCCCCTCCTCCCTCAGCCCCTCTTCCCTCTGCCCCTCCTCCCTCAGTCTCTCCTCCCTCAGCCCTTCCTCTCTCAGACCCTCCTCCCTCAGTCCCTCCTCCCTCAGTCCCTCCTCCCTCAGCCTCTCCTTCCTCAGCCCTTCCTCCCTCAGACACTCCTCCCTCAGCCCCTCCTCCCTCATCCCCTCCTCCCTCAGCCCTTCCTCTCTTAGCCCCTCCTCCCTCAGCCCTTCATTCCTCAGCCTCTCCTCCTTCAGCCCCTCCTCCCTCAGTCCCTCCTCCCTCAGTCCCTCCTCCCTCAGTCCCTCCTCCCTCAGTTATTCCTCCCTCAGCTCCGCCTCCCTCAGCTCCTCCTCCCTCAGCCCCTCCTCCCTCAGCCCCTCCTGCTTCAGCCCCACCCTCCCTCAGTCTCTCCTCCCGCAGCTCCTCCTCTCTCAGACCCACCTCCCTCAGCCCTTCCTCCCTCAGCCCCTCCTTCCTCGCCCCTCCTCCCTCAGCCCCTCCTCCCCGAGCCCGTCCTCTCTCAGCCCCTCCTCCCTCAGCTCCGCCTCCCTCAGCCCCTCCTCCCTCAGCCCCTCCTCCCTCAGCCCCCCCTTCCTCAGCCCCTCCTCCTTCAGCCCCTCCTCCCTCAGTCTCTCCTCCTTCAGACCTTCCTCTCTCAGACCCTCCTCCCTCAGTCCCTCCTCCCTCAGCCCCTCCTCCCTCAGCCCGTCCTCCCTCAGCCGCTCCTCCCTCAGCCGCTCCTCCCTCAGCCCCTCCTTCCTTCGCTCCTCCTCCCTCAGCCCCTCCTCCCTCAGTGCCTCCTCCCTCCGCCCCCCCTCCCTCAGCTCCGACTCCCTCAGCCCTTCCTCCCTCAGCCCTTCCTCCCTCAGCCCTCTTCACTCAGTCCCTCCTCCCTCAGCCCCGCCTCCCTCAGCCCCTCCTCCCTCAGTCACTCCTCCCTCAGCTCTGCCTCCCTCAGCCCCTCCTCCCTCCGCCCCTCCTCCCTCAGTCTCTCCTCCCTCAGCCCTTCCTCTCTCAGACCCTCCTCCCTCAGTCCCTCCTCCCTCAGCCCTTCCTCCCTCAGCCCGTCTTCCCTCAGCCGCTCCTCCCTCAGCCGCTCCTCCCTCAGCCCCTCATTCCTCAGCCCCTCCTCCTTCAGCCCCTCTTCCCTCAGTCCCTCCTCCCTCAGTCCCTCCTCCCTTAGCCCCTCCTCCCTCAACCCGTCCTCCCTCAGCCGCTCTTCCCTCAGCCGCTCCTCCCTCAGCCCCTCCTCCCTTCGCCCCTCCTCCCTCAGCCCCTCCTCCCTCAGTGCCTCCTCCCTCCGCCCCTCCTCCCTCAGCTCCGCCTCCCTCCGCCCCTCCTCAATCAGCCCCTCCTCCTTCAGCCCCTCCTCCCTCAGCCCCTCCTCCCTCAGCCCCTCCTCCCTCAGCCCCTCCTCCCTCAGTGCCTCCTCCCTCAGCTCCGCCTCCCTCAGCCCCTCCTCCCTCCGCCCCTCCTCCCTCAGTCCCTCCTCCCTCAGCTCCGCCTCCCTCAGCCCTTCCTTTCTCATCCCTTCCTCCCTCAGACACTCCTCCCTCAGCATCTCCTCTCTCATCCCCTCCTCCCTCAGTCTCTCCTCCCTCAGCCCCTCCTCTTTCAGCCCCTCCTCCCTCAGCTCCTCCTCCCTCAACCCGTCCTCCCTCAGCCGCTCCTCCCTCAGCCGCTCCTCCCTCAGCCCCTCCTCCCTCCGCCCCTCCTTCCTCAGCCCCTCCTCCCTCAGTGCCTCCTCCCTCCGCCCCTATTACCTCAGCTCCGCCTCCCTCCGCCCCTTCTCAATCAGCCCCTCCTCCTTCAGCCCCTCCTCCCTCAGCCCCTCCTCCCTCAGCCCCTCATCCCTCAGCCCCTCCTCCCTCAGTGCCTCCTCCCTCAGCTCCGCCTCCCTCAGCTCCTCCTCCCTCCGCCCCTCCTCCCTCAGCCCCTCCTCCCCGAGCCCGTCCTCTCTCAGCCCCTCCTCCCTCAGCTCCGCCTCCCTCAGCCCCTCCTCCCTCAGCCCCTCCTCCCTCAGCCCCTCCTTCCTCAGCCCCTCCGAATGCAGTCCCTCCTCCCTCAGTCTCTCCTCCCTCAGACCTTCCTCTCTCAGACCCTCCTCCCTCAGTCCCTCCTCCCTCAGCCACTCCTCCCTCAGCCCGTCCTCCCTCAGTCTCTTCTCCCTCAGCCCTTCCTCTCTCAGACCCTCCTCCCTCAGTCCCTCCTCCCTTAGCCCCTCCTCCCTCAACCCGTCCTCCCTCAGCCGCTCCTCCCTCAGCCGCTCCTCCCTCAGCCCCTCCTCCCTCCGCCCCCTCCTCCCTCAGCCCCTCCTCCCTCAGTGCCTCCTCCCTCCGCCCCTCCTCCCTCAGCTCCGCCTCCCTCCGCCCCTCCTCAATCAGCCCCTCCTCCTTCAGCCCCTCCTCCCTCAGCCCCTCCTCCCTCAGCCGCTCCTCCCTCAGCCCCTCCTCCTTCAGCCCCTCCTCCCTCAGTCTCTCCTCCCTCAGCCCTTCCTCTCTCAGACCCTCCTCCCTCAGTCCCTCCTCCCTTAGCCCTCCTCCCTCAACCCGTCCTCCCTCAACCCGTCCTCCCTCAGCCGCTCCTCCCTCAGCCGCTCCTCCCTCAGCCCCTCCTCCCTCAGCCCCTCCTCCCTCAGTGCCTCCCCCCTCCGCCCCTCCTCCCTCAGCTCCGCCTCCCTCCGCCCCTCCTCAATCAGCCCCTCCTCCTTCAGCCCCTCCTCCCTCAGCCCCTCCTCCCTCAGCCCCTCCTCCCTCAGCCCCTCCTCCCTCAGTGCCTCCTCCCTCAGCTCCGCCTCCCTCAGCCCCTCCTCCCTCCGCCCCTCCTCCCTCAGTACCTCCTCCCGAGCCCGTCCTCTCTCAGCCCCTCCTCCCTCAGCTCCGCCTCCCTCAGCCCCTCCTCCCTCAGCCCCTCCTCCCTCAGCCCCTCCTCCTTCAGCCCCTCCTCCCTCAGTGTCTCCTCCCTCAGACCTTCCTCTCTCAGACCCTCCTCCCTCAGTCCCTCCTCCCTCAGCCACTCCTCCCTCAGCCCGTCCTCCCTCAGCCGCTCCTCCCTCACCCGCTCCTCCCTCAGCCCTTCCTTCCTCCGCCCCTCCTCCCTCAGCCCCTCCTCCCTCAGTGCCTCCTCCCTCCGCCCCTCCTCCCTCAGCTCCGCCTCCCTCAGCCCTTCCTCCCTCAGCCCTTCCTCCCTCAGCCCTCTTCACTCAGTCCCTCCTCCCTCAGCCCCGCCTCCCTCAGCCCCTCCTCCCTCAGTCACTCCTCCCTCAGCTCCGCCTCCCTCAGCCCCTCCTCCCTCTACCCCTCCTCCCTCAGTCTCTCCTCCCTCAGCCCTTCCTCTCTCAGACCCTCCTCCCTCAGTCCCTCCTCCCTCAGCCCTTCCTCCTTCAGCCCGTCCTCCCTCAGCCGCTCCTCCCTCAGCCCCTCATTCCCCAGCCCCTCCTCCTTCAGCCCCTCTTCCCTCAGTCCCTATTCCCTCAGTCCCTGTTCCCTCAGTCCCTCCTTCCTCAGCCCCTCCTCCCTCAGTCCCTCCTCCCTCAGCCCTTCCTCTCTCAGACCTTCCTCCCTCAGCCCTTCCTCTCTCAGCCCCTCCTCCCTCAGCCCTTCCTTCCTCAGCCCCTCCTCCCTCAGCCCCTCCTTCCTCAGCCCCTCCTCCTTCAGCCCCTCCTCCCTCAGTCCCTCCGCCCTCAGTCCCTCCTCCCTCAGCCCCTCCTCCCTCAGCCCCACCTTCCCTCAGCCTCTCCTCCCGCAGCTCCTCCTCTCTCAGACCCACCTCCCTCAGCCCTTCCTTCCTCAGCCCCTCCTCCCTCAGACACTCCTTCTCCAGCCCTTCCTCCTCATCCCATCCTCCGTCAGTCTCTCCTCCCTCAGCTTTTCTTCTCTCAGACCCTCCTCCCTCAGCCCCTCCTCCTTCAGCCCCTCCTCCCTCAGTCTCTCCTCCCCCAGCCCTTCCTCTCTCAGACCTTCCTCCCTCAGCCCTCCTCCCTCAGCCCGTCCTCCCTCAGCCCCTCCTCCCTCAGCCCCTCCTCCCTCAGCCCCTCCTCCCTCAGCGCCTCCTCCCTCCGCCACTCCTCCCTCAGCCCATAATCCTTCAGCCCCTCTTCCCTCAGCCCCTCCTCCCTCAGCTCCGCCTCCCTCAGCCCCTCCTCCCTCTGCCCCTCCTTCCTCGGCCCCTCCTCCCTCAGACCCTCTTCCCTCAGCCCCTCCTCCCTCCGCCCCTCCTCCGTCAGCCCCTCCTCCTTCAGCCCCTCCTTCCTCAGCCCCTCCTCCCTCAGCCCCTCCTCCTTCAGCCCCTCCTCCCTCATCCCCCCCTTCCTCAGTCTTACCTCCCTCCGCCTTTCCTATCTCAGACCCTCCTCCCTCAGCCCCTCCTCCCTCAGTCCCTCCTCCCTAAGCCCCTCCTCCCTCAGCCCCTCCTCCCTCAGCCCTTCCTCTCTCAGCCCCTCCTCCCTCAGCCCTTCCTTCCTCAGCCCCTCCTCCCTCAGCCCCTCCTTCCTCAGCCCCTCCTCCTTCAGCCCCTCCTCCCTCAGTCCCTCCGCCCTCAGTCCCTCCTCCCTCAGCTCCGCCTCCCTCAGCCCCTCCTCCTTCAGCCCCTCCTCCCTCAGCCCCTCCTCCCTCAGCCCCACCTTCCCTCAGCCTCTCCTCCCGCAGCTCCTCCTCTCTCAGACCCACCTCCCTCAGCCCTTCCTTCCTCAGCCCCTCCTCCCTCAGACACTCCTTCTCCAGCCCTTCCTCCCTCATCCCATCCTCCGTCAGTCTCTCCTCCCTCAGCTTTTCTTCTCTCAGACCCTCCTCCCTCAGCCCCTCCTCCTTCAGCCCCTCCTCCCTCAGTCTCTCCTCCCCCAGCCCTTCCTCTCTCAGACCTTCCTCCCTCAGCCCTCCTCCCTCAGCCCGTCCTCCCTCAGCCCCTCCTCCCTCAGCCCCTCCTCCCTCAGCCCCTCCTCCCTCAGCGCCTCCTCCCTCCGCCACTCCTCCTTCAGCCCATAATCCTTCAGCCCCTCTTCCCTCAGCCCCTCCTCCCTCAGCTCCGCCTCCCTCAGCCCCTCCTCCCTCTGCCCCTCCTTCCTCAGCCCCTCCTTCCTCAGCCCCTCATCCCTCAATCTCTCCTTCCTCAGCCCCTGCTCCCTCAGCCCCTCCTCCCTCAGCCCCTCTTCCATTCGCCCCTCCTCCCTCAGACCCTCCTCCCTCAGTCCCTCCTCCCTCAGTCCCTCCTCCCTCAGCCCCTCCTTCCTCAGCCCTTCCTCCCTCAGACACTCCTCCCTCAGCAACTCCTCCCTCAGCCCATAATCCTTCAGCCCCTCTTCCCTCAGCCCCTCTTCCCTCAGCTCCGCCTCCCTCAGCCCCTCCTCCCTCTGCCCCTCCTTCCTCGGCCCCTCCTCCCTCAGACCCTCTTCCCTCAGCCCCTCCTCCCTCCGCCCCTCCTCCGTCAGCCCCTCCTCCTTCAGCCGCTCCTTCCTCAGCCCCTCCTCCCTCAGCCCCTCCTCCTTCAGCCCCTCCTCCCTCATCCCCCCCTTCCTCAGTCTTACCTCCCTCCGCCTTTCCTATCTCAGACCCTCCTCCCTCAGCCCCTCCTCCCTCAGCCCCTCCTCCCTCAGACCCTCCTCCCTCCGCCACTCCTCCCTCAGCCCATAATCCATCAGCCCCTCTTCCCTCAGCCCCTCCTCCCTCAGCTCCGCCTCCCTCATCCCCTCCTCCCTCTGCCCCTCCTTCCTCAGCCCCTCCTTCCTCAGCCCCTCATCCCTCAATCTCTCCTTCCTCAGCCCCTCCTCCCTCAGCCCCTCCTCCATTCGCCCCTCCTCCCTCAGACCCTCCTCCCTCAGTCCCTCCTCCCTCAGTCCCTCAGTCCCTCCTCCCTCAGCCCCTCCTTCCTCAGCCCTTCCTCCCTCAGACACTCCTCCCTCAGCAACTCCTCCCTCAGCCCCACCCTCCCTCAGTCTCTCCTCCCGCAGCTCCTCCTCTCTCAGACCCACTTCCCTCAGCGCTTCCCTCCTCAGCCCCTCCTCCCTCAGACACTCTTTCTTCAGCCCCTCCTCCCTCATCCCCTCCTCCGTCAGTCTCTCCTCCCTCAGCCCTTCTTCTCTCAGACCCTCTTCCCTCAGCCCCTCCTCCTTCAGCCCCTCTTCCCTCAGCCCTCCTCCCTCAGACCCTCTTCCCTCAGACCCTCCTCCCTCCGCCCCTCCTCCGTCAGCCCCTCCTCCCTCAGCCCCTCCTCCCTCAGCCCCTCCTCCCTCAGCTCCGCCTCCCTCTGCCCCTCCTCCCTCTGCCCCTCCTCCCTCAGTCTCTCCTCCCTCAGCCCCTCCTCCCTCAGCTCCGCCTCCCTCAGCCCCTCCTCCCTCTGCCCCTCCTCCCTCAGCCCCTCCTCCCTCAGCCCCTCCTCCCTCAATCTCTCCTCCCTCTGCCCCTCCTCCCTCAGCCCCTCCTCCCTCAGCCCCTCCTCCATCAGCCCCTCCTCCCTCAGCCCCTCCTTCCTCAGCCCTTCCTCCCTTAGACACTCCTCGCTCAGCCCCACCCTCCCTCAGTCTCTCCTCCCGCAGCTCCTCCTCTCTCAGACCCACTTCCCTCAGCCCTTCCCTCCTCAGCCCCTCCTCCCTCAGACACTCCTTCTTCAGCCCCTCCTCCCTCATCCCCTCCTCCGTCAGTCTCTCTTCCCTCAGCCCTTCTTCTCTCAGACCCTCCTCCCTCAGCCCCTCCTCCTTCAGCCCCTCTTCCCTCAGCCCTCCTCCCTCAGACCCTCTTCCCTCAGCCCCTCCTCCCTCCGCCCCTCCTCCGTCAGCCCCTCCTCCTTCAGCCCCTCCTCCCTCAGCCCCTCCTCCCTCAGCCCCTCCTCCTTCAGCCACTCCTCCCTCAGCCCTTCCTCCCTCAGACACTCCTCCCTCAGCCCCTCCTAAATCATCCCCTCCTCCCTCAGCCCCTCCTCCCTCAGCCCCTCCTCCCTCAATCTCTCCTACCTCAGCCCCTCCTCCCTCTGCCCCTCCTCCCTCAGCTCCGCCTCCCTCAGCCCCTCCTCCCTCTGCCCCTCCTCCCTCAATCTCTCCTCCCTCAGACCCTCCTCCCTCAGTCCCTCCTCCCTCAGTCCCTCCTCCCTCAGCCCCTCCTTCCTCAGCCCTTCCTCCCTCAGACACTTCTCCCTCACCCCCTCCTCAATCATCTTTTCCTCCCTCAGCCCCTCCTCCCTCAGCCCCTCCTCCCTCAATCTCTCCTCCCTCAGCCCCTCCTCCCTCAGCCCCTCCTCCCTCAGCTGCGCCTCCCTCAGCCCCTCCTCCCTCAGCCCCTCCTCCCTCAATCTCTCCTCCCTCAGCCCCTCCTCCCTTAACCCCTCCTCCCTCAGCTCCGCCTCCCTCAGCCCCTCCTCCCTCTGCCCCTCCTCCCTCAGCCTCTCCTTCCTCAGCCCCTCCTCTCTCAGACCCTCCTCCCTAAGTCCCTCCTCCCTCAGTCCCTCCTCCCTCAGACCCTTCTTCCTCAGCCCTTCCTCCCTCAGACACTCCTCCCTCAGCCCCTCCTCAATCATCCCCTCCTCCCTCAGCCCCTCCTCCCTCAGCCCCTCCTTCCTCAGCCCTTCCTCCCTCAGACACTTCTCCCTCAGCCCCTCCTCAATCATCTTTTCCTCCCTCAGCCCCTCCTCCCTCAGCCCCTCCTCCCTCAATCTATCCTCCCTCAGCCCCTCCTCCCTCTGCCCCTCCTCCCTCAGCTCCGCCTCCCTCAGCCCCTCCTCCCTCAGCCCCTCCTCCCTCAATCTCTCCTCCCTCAGCCCTTCCTCCCTCAACCCCTCCTCCCTCAGCTCCGCCTCCCTCAGCCCCTCCTCCCTCTGCCCTCCTCCCTCAGTCTCTCCTCCCTCAGATCTTCCTCTCTCAGCCCATCCTCCCTCAGTCCCTCTTCCCTCAGTCCCTCCTCCCTCAGCCCCTCCTTCCTCAGCCCTTCCTCCCTCAGACACTCCTCCCTCAGCCCCTCCTCCCCTCAGCTCAACGCTCCCTCAGTCTCTCCTCCCGCAGCTCCTCCTCTCTCAGACCCACTTCCCTCAGCCCTTCCTTCCTCAGCCCCTCCTCCCTCAGACACTCCTTCTTCAGAACCTCCTCCCTCATCCCCTCCTCCGTCAGTCTCTCCTCCCTCAGCCCTTCTTCTCTCAGACCCTCCTCCCTCAGCCCCTCCTCCTTCAGCCCCTCCTCCCTCAGCCCCTCCTCCCTCAGACCCTCCTCCCTCAGCCCCTTACCTCCGCCCCTCCTCCGTCAGCCCCTCCTCCTTCAGCCCCTCCTCCATCAGCCCCTCCTCCCTCAGCCCCTCCTCCCTCAGCCCCTCCTCCCTCAGCCCCTCCTCCTTCAGCCCCTCCTCCATCAGCCCCTCCTCCCTCAGCCCCTCCTCCCTCAGCCCCTCCTCCCTCAGCGCCTCCTCCCTCCGCCCCTCCTCCCTCAGCCCCTCCTCCTTCAGCCCCTCCTCCCTCAGCCCCTCCGCCCTCAGCCCCTCCTTCTTCAGCCCCTCCTCCCTCAGCCCCTCCTCCTTCAGCCCCTCCTCCCTAAATCTCTCCTCCCTCAGCCCTTCCTCTCTCAGACAATTCTCCCTCAGCACCTCCTCCCTCAGCCCCTCCTCTCTCAGTCCCTCCTCCCTCAGCCCCTCCTCCCTCAGCGCCTCTTCCTCCGCCCCTCCTCCCTCAGCCCCTCCTCCCTCCGCCCCTCCTCCCTCAGCCCCTCCTCCTTCAGCCCCTCCTCCCTCAGCCCCTCCTCCCTCAGCCCCTCTTCCCTCAGCCCCTCCTCCTTCAGCCCCTCCTCCCTAAGTCTCTCCTCCCGCAGCCCTTCCTCTCTCAGACAATCCTCCCTCAGCCCCTCCTCCCTCAGCCCCTCCTGTCTCAGTCCCCTCCTCCCTCAGCCCCTCCTCCCTCAGCCCCTCTTCCTCCGCCCCTCCTCCCTCAGCCCCTACTCCCTCCGCCCCTCCTCCCTCAGCCCCTCCTCCTTCAGCCCCTCCTCCCTCAGCCCCTCCTCCCTCTGCCCTCCTCTCTCAGTCCCTCGTCCCTCAGCCCCTCCTCCCTCAGCCCCTCTTCCTCCGCCCCTCCTCCCTCAGCCCCTCCTCCCTCCGCCCCTCCTCCCTCAGCCCCTCCTCCTTCAGCCCCTCCTCCCTCTGCCCCTCCTCCCTCTGCCCCTCCTCCCTTAAGCCCCTCCTCCCTCAGCCCCTCCTCCCTCAATCTCTCCTCCCTCAGCCCCTCCTCCCTCAGCCCCTCCTCCCTCAGCCCCTCCATCTTCAGCCCCTCCTCTCTCAGCCCCTCCTCCCTCTGCCCCTCCTCCCTTAAGCCCCTCCTCCCTCAGCCACTCCTCCCTCAATCTCTCCTCCCTCAGCCCCTCCTCCCTCAGCCCCTCCTCCCTCAGCTCCGCCTCCCTCAGCCCCTCCTCCCTAAGTCTCTCCTCCCTCAGCCTTTCCTCTCTCAGACAATCCTCCCTCAGCCCCTCCTCCCTCAGCCCCTCCTCTCTCAGTCCCTCCTCCTTCAACCCCTGCTCCCTCAGCCCCTGTTATCTCAGCCCCTCCTCCATCAGCCCCTCCTCCCTCATCCCCCCCTCCCTCAGTCTCACCTCCCTCAGCCTTTATTCTCTCAGACCCTCCTCCCTCAGCCCCTCCTCCCTCAGCCCCTCCTCCCTCAGCCCCTCCTCCCTCATCACCCCCTCCCTCATCACCCCCTCCCTCAGTCTCACCTCCCTCAGCCTTTCCTTTCTCAGACCCTCCTCCCTCAGCCCCTCCTCCCTCAGCCCCTCCTCTCGCAGTCCCTCCTCCCTCAGCTTCTCCTCCCTCAGCCCCTCCTTCTTCAGTCCTTCCTTTCTCAGACGCTCTTCATTCAGTCCCTCCTCCCTCAACACCTCCTCACTCAGCCCTTCCTCCCTCAGCCCTTCCTCCCTCAGCCCTCTTCCCTCAGTCCCTCCTCCCTCAGCCCCGCCTCTCTCAGCCCCTCCTCCCTCAGCCCCTCCTCCTTCAGCCCCTCCTCCCTCTGCCCCTCCTCCCTCAGCCCCTCCTCTTTCAGCCCCTCCTCCCTCAGCCCCTCCGCCCTCAGCCCCTCCTCCCTCAGCCCCTTCTCCCTCAGTCTCTCCTCCCTCAGCCCTTTCTCTCTCCGACCTTCCTCCCTCAGCCCCTCCTCCCTCAGCCCCTCCTCCCTCAGCCTCTCCTTCTTCAGCCCTTCCTTTCTCAGACCCTCTTCCCTCAGCCCGTCCTCCCTCAGCACCTCCTCCCTCAGCCCTTCCTCCCTCAGAGCTACCTCCCTCAGCCCTCTTCCCTCAGTCCCTCCTCCCTCAGCCCCGCCTCCCTCAACACCTCAACACCTCGACCCTCCGCCCCACCTCCCTCAGCCCCTCCTCCTTCAGCCCCTCCTCCCTCAGTCTCTCCTCCATCAGTCTCTCCTCCCTCAGCCCCCCCTTCCTCAGTCTCTCCTCCCTCAGCCCCTCCTTCCTCAGCCCCTCCTCTCGCAGTCCCTCCTCCCTCAGCTTCTCCTCCCTCAGCCCCTCCTTCTTCAGTCCTTCCTTTCTCAGACGCTCTTCATTCAGTCCCTCCTCCCTCAACACCTCCTCACTCAGCCCTTCCTCCCTCAGCCCTTCCTCCCTCAGCCCTCTTCCCTCAGTCCCCTCCTCCCTCAGCCCCCGCCTCTCTCAGCCCCTCCTCCCTCAGTCCCTCCTCCCTCAGCTCCGCCTCCCTCAGCCCCTCCTCCCTCTGCCCCTTCTCCCTCAGCCCCTCCTCCCTCAGCCTCTCCTCCCTCAATCTCTCCTCCCTCAGCCCCTCCTCCTTCAGCCCCTCCTCCCTCAGCTCCGCCTCCCTCAGCCCCTTCTCCCTCTGCCCCTCCTCCCTCAGTCTCTCCTCCCTCAGCCCTTCCTCTCTCAGACCCTCTTCCTTCAGCCCCTCCTCCCTCAGCACCTCCTCCCTCAGCCCTTCCTCCCTCAGCCCTTCCTCCCTAAGCCCTCTTCCCTCAGTCCCTCCTCCCTCAGCCCCGCCTCCCTCAACACCTCGACCCTCCGCCCCACCTCCCTCAGCCCCTCCTCTTTCAGTTACTCCTCCCTCAGCCCCCCCTCACTCAGTCTCTCCTCCCTCAGCCCCCCCTCCCTCAGTCTCTCCTCCCTCAACCCCTCCTCCCTCAGCCCCTCCTCTCTCAGTCCCTCCTCCCTCAGCCCCTCCTCCCTCAGCCCCTCCTTCTTCAGTCCTTCCTTTCTCAGACCCTCTTCCTTCAGCCCCTCCTTCCTCAGCACCTCCTCCCTCAGCCCTTCCTCCCTCAGCCCTTCCTCCCTCAGCCCTCTTCCCTCAGTCCCTCCTCCCTCAGCCCCGCCTCCCTCAGCCCCTCCTCCCTCAGTCCCTCCTCCCTCAGCTCCGCTTCCCTCAGCCCCTCCTCCTTCTGCCCCTTCTCCCTCAGCCTCTCCTCCTTCAATCTCTCCTCCTTCAATCTCTCCTCCCTCAGCCCCTCCTCCCTCAGCCCCTCCTCCCTCAGCACCTCCTCCCTCAGCCCGTCCTCCCTCAGCCCCTCCCTCCCTCAGCCCCTCCTCCCTCAGTCTCTCCTCCCTCAGCCCTTCCTCTCTCAGACCCTCCTCCCTCATTCCCTCCTCCCTCAGCCCCTCCTCCCTCCGCCACTCCTCCCTCAGCATTGCCTCCCTCAGCCCTTCCTCCCTCAGCCCTCTTCCCTCAGTCCCTCCTCCCTCAGCCCCGCCTCACTCAGCCCCTTCTCCCTCAGTCCCTCCTCCCTCAGCTCCGCTTCCCTCAGCCCCTCCTCCCTCAGTCCCTCTTCCCTAAGCTCCGCCTCCCTCAGCCCCTCCTCCCTCCGCCCCTCCTCCCTCAGCCCCTCCTCCCTCAGCCCGTCCTTCCTCAGCCCCTCAGCCCCTCCTCCCTCCGCCCCTCCTCCCTCAGCCCCTCCTCTTTCAGCGCTTCCTCCCTCAGCCAATCCTCCCTCGGTTTCTCCTCCCTCAGCCCTCTTCCCTCAGCCCGTCCTCCCTCAGCCCCGCCTCCCTCAGCCCCTCCTCCCTCAGTCCCACCTCCCTCAGCTCCGCCTCCCTCAGCCCCTCCTCCCACCGCCCCTCCTCCCTCAGCGCCTCCTCCTTCAGCCCCTCCTCCCTCAGTCTCTCCTCCCTCAGCCCCTCCTCCCTCTGCCCCTTCTCCCTCAGCCCCTTCTCCCTCAGCCCCTCCTCCCTCAATCTCTCCTCCCTCAGCCCCTCCTCCCTCAGCCCCTCCTGCCTCAGCCCCTCCTCACTCAGCTCCGCCTCCCTCAGCCCTTTCTCCCTCTGCCCCTCCTCCCTCAGTCTCTCCTCCCTCAGCCCTTCCTCTCTCAGACCCTCCTCCCTCATTCCCTCCTCCCTCAGCCCCTCCTCCCTCCGCCACTCCTCCCTCAGCACTTCCTCCCTCAGCCCTTCCTCCCTCAGCCCTCTTCCCTCAGTCCCTCCTCCCTCAGCCCCGCCTCACTCAGCCCCTCCTCCCTCAGTCCCTCCTCCCTCAGCTCCGCTTCCCTCAGCCCCTCCTCCCTCAGTAACTCTTCCCTCAGCTCCACCTCCCTCAGCCCCTCCTCCCTCCGAGCCTCCTCCCTCAGCCCCTCCTTCCTCAGCCCGTCCTCCCTCAGCCCCTGAGCCCCTCCTCCCTCCGCCCCTCCTCACTCAGATCTTCCTCCCTCAGCCCTCTTCCCTCAGTCCCTCCTCCCTCAGCTCCGCCTCCCTCAGCCCTTATTCCCTCAGCCCTTATTCCCTCAGCCCCTCCTCCCTCCACTCCACCTCCCTCAGCCCCTCCTCCTTCAGCCCGTCCTTCCGCAGTCTCTCCTCCCTCAGCCTTTCCTCTCTCAGAACTTCCTCCCTCAGCCCCTCCTCCCTCAGTCCGTCCTCCCTCAGCCCCTCCTCCCTCAGCCCCTCCTCCCTTAGCACCTCCTTCCTCAGCCCTTCCTCCCTCAGCCCTTCCTCCCTCAGCCCTCTCCCCTCAGTCCCTCCTCCCTCAGCCCCGCCTCCCTCAGCCCCTCCTCCCTCAGTCCCTCCTCCCTCAGCTCCGCCTCCCTCAGCCCCTCCTCCCTCTGCCCCTCCTCCCTCAGCCCCTCCTCCCTCAGCCCCTCCTCCCTCAGCTCCGCCTCCCTCAGCCCCTCCTCCTTCTGCCCCTCCTCCCTCAGTCTCTCCTCCCTCCGCCACTCCTCCCTCAGCCCTTCCTCCCTCAGCCCTTCCTCCCTCAGCCCTCTTCCCTCAGTCCCTCCTCCCTCAGCCCCGCCTCGCTCAGCCCCTCCTCCCTCAGTCCCTCCTCCCTCAGCTCCGCCTCCCTCAGCCCTTCCTTCCTCAGCCCTTCCTCCCTCAGACAATCCTCCCTCAGCCCCTCCTCTCTCATCCCCTCCTCCCTCAGTCTCTCCTCCCTCAGCCCTTCCTCTCTCAGTTCTTCCTCCCTCAGCCCCTCCTCCCTCAGCCCGTCCTCCCTCAGCCGCTCCTCCCTCAGCCGCTCCTCCCTCAGCCCCTCCTCCCTCCGCCCCTCCTCCCTCAGCCCTCCTCCTTCAGCCCCTCCTCCCTCAACCCCTCCTCCCTCAGCCCCTCCTGCCTCAGCCACTCCTCCCTCAGCCCCTCCTCCCTCAGTCTCTCTTCCCTCAGCCCTTACTCTCTCAGACCTTCCTCCCCCAGCCCCCTCCTCCCTCAGCCCCTCCTCCCTCAGCCCCTCTTCCCTCAGTGCCTCCTCCCTCCGCCCCTCCTCCCTCAGCCCCTCCTCCCTCAGCCCCTCCTCCATCAGCCCCTCCTCCCTCAGTCTCTCCTCCCTCAGCCCTTCCTCTCTCAGTCTCTCCTCCCTCAGCCCTTCCTCTCTCAGACCCTCCTCCCTAATTACCTCCTCCCTCAGCCCTTCCTCTCTCAGCCCCTCCTCCCTCAGCCCCTCCTTCCTCAGCCCCTCCTCCTTCAGCCCCTCCTCCCTCAGTCCCTCCTCCCTCAGTCCCTCCTCATTCAGCCCTTCCTCTCTCAGACCCTCCTCCCTCAGTCCCTCCTCCCTCAGCCCTTCCTCCCTCCGCCACTCCTCCCTCAGCCCTTCCTCCCTCAGCCCTTCCTCCCTCAGCCCTCTTCCCTCAGTCTCTCCTCCCTCAACCCCGCCTCCCTCGGCACCTCCTCCCTCAGTCCCTCCTCTCTCAGCTCCGCCTCCCTAAGCCCTTCCTTCTTCAGCCCTTCCTCCCTCAGGCACTCCTCCCTCAGCCCCTCCTCTCTAATCCCCTCCTTCCTCAGTCTCTCCTCCCTCAGCCCCTCCTCTTTCAGCCCCTCCGCCCTCATCCGCTCCTCCCTCAGCCCTCTCTCTCTTAGCCCCTCCTCTCTCAGCCCCTCCTCCCTCAGCCCCTCCTCCCTCAGCCCCTCCTCCCTCAGCCCCTCCTCCTTCAGCCCCTCCTCCCTCAGTCTTTCCTTCCTCAGCCCTTCCTCCCTCAGCCCCTCCTCCCTCAGCCCATCCTCCCTCAGCCCGTCCTCCCTCAGCCGCTCCTCCCTCAGCCCCTCCTCCCTCAGCCCCTCCTCCCTCCGCCCCTTCTCCCTCAGCCCCTCCTTCTTCAGCCCCTCCTCCATCAGCCCCTCCTCCCTCAGCCCCTCCTCCCTCAGCCCTTCCTCCGTCAGTCTCTCTTCGCTCAGCCCTTCGTCTCTCAAACCTTCCTCCCTCAGCCCCTCCTCCCTCAGTCCCTCCTCCCTCAGCCCCGCCTCCCTCAGCCCCTCCTCCCTCAGTCGCTCCTCCCTCAGCTCCGCCTCCCTCAGGCCCTCCTCCCTCTTCCCCTCCTCCCTCAGCCCCTCCTCCCTCAGCCCCTCCTCCCTCAATCTCTCCTCCCTCAGCCCCTCCTCCCTCAGCCCCTCCTCCCTCAGCCCCTCCTCCCTCAGCCCCTCCTCCCTCAGCCCCTCCTCCGTCAGCCCCTCCTCCCTCAGTCTCTCCTCCCTCAGCCCCTCCTCCTTCAGCCCCTCCTCCTTCAGCCCCTCCTCCCTCAGTCCCTCCTCCCTCAGCCACTCCTCCCTCCGCCCCTCCTCCCTCAGCCCCTCCTCCTTCAGCCCCTCCTCCCTCAGCCCCTCCTCCCTCAGCCCCTCCTCCCTCAGCCACTCCTCCCTCAGCCCCTCCTCCCTCAGTCTCTCTTCCCTCAGCCCTTACTCTCTCAGACCTTCCTCCCCCAGCCCCTCCTCCCTCAGCCCCTCCTCCCTCAGCCCCTCTTCCCTCAGTGCCTCCTCCCTCCGCCCCTCCTCCCCCAGCCCCTCCTCCATCAGCCCTCCTCCCTCAGCGCTTCTTCCCTCAGCCCCTCCTCCCTCAGCCCCTCCTTCATCAGCCCCTCCTCCCTCAGTCTCTCCTCCCTCAGCCCTTCCTCTCTCAGTTTCTCCTCCCTCAGCCCCTCCTCCCTCAGCCCTCCTCCCTCATTACCTCCTCCCTCAGCCCTTCCTCTCTCAGCCCCTCCTCCCTCAGCCCCTCCTTCCTCAGCCCCTCCTCCTTCAGCCCCTCCTCCCTCAGTCCCTCCTCCCTCAGCCCCTCCTCTCTCAGTCCCTCCTCCCTCAGCCCCTCCTCCCTAAGCTCCTCCTTCTTCAGCCCTTCCTTTCTCAGACCCTCTTCCTTCAGCCCCTCCTCCCTCAGCACCTCCTCCCTCAGCCCTTCCTCCCTCAGCCCCGCCTCCCTCAGCCCCTCCTCCCTCAGTCTCTCCTCCCTCAGCTCCGCCTCCCTCAGCCCCTCCTCCCTCTGCCCCTCCTCCCTCAGCCCCTCCTCCCTCAGCCCCTCCTCCCTCAGCCCCTCCTCCCTCAATCTCTCCTCCCTCAGCCCCTCCTCCCTCAGCCCCTCCTCACTCAGCCCCTCTTCCCTCTGCCCCTCCTCCCTCAATCTCTCCTCCCTCAGCCCTTCCTCTCTCTGACCCTCCTCCCTCAGTCCCTCCTCCCTCAGTCCCTCCTCCCTCAGCCCCTCCTTCCTTAGCCCTTCCTCCCTCAGACACTCTTCCCTCAGCCCCTCCTCCCTCATCCCTCCTCCCTCAGCCCCTCCTCCCTCAGCGCCTCCTCCCTCCACCCCTCCTCCCTCAGCCCCTCCTCCTTCAGCCACTCCTCCCTCAGCCCCTCCTCCCTCATTGCCTCCTCCCTCAGCCCCTCCTCCCTCAGTCTCTCCTCCCTCATTCCTTCCTCTCTCAGACAATCCTCCCTCAGCCCCTCCTCCCTCAGCCCCTCCTCTCTCAGTCCCTCCTCCCTAAGCCCCTCCTCCCTCAGCCCCTGCTTCTTCAGCCCTTCCTCCCTCAGGCCTTCCTTTCTCAGACCCTCTTCCCTCAGCCCCTCCTCCCTCAGCACCTCCTCCCTCAGCCATTCCTCCCTCAGCCCTCCTTCCCTCAGCCCTCTTCCCTCATCCCCTCCTCCCTCAGCCCCGCCTCCCTCAGCCCCTCCTCCCTCAGTGCCTCCTCCCTCAGCTCCGCCTCCCTCAGCCCCTCCTCCCTCTGCCCCTCCTCCCTCAGCCCCTCCTTCCTCAGCCCCTCCTCCCTCAATCTCTCCTCCCTCAGCCCCTCCCTCCTCAGCGCTCCTCCCTCAGCCCCTCCTCCCTCAGCGCCTCCTCCCTCCACCCCTCCTCCCTCAGCCCCTCCTCCTTCAGCCCCTCCTCCCTCAGCCCCTCCTCCCTCATTGCCTCCTCCCTCAGTCCCTCCTCCCTCAGTCTCTCCTCCCTCAGCCTTCCTCTCTCAGACAATCCTCGCTCAGCCCCTCCTCCCTCAGCCCCTCCTCTCTCAGTCCCACCTCCCTAAGCCCCTCCTCCCTCAGCCCCTGCTTCTTCAGCCCTTCCTCCCTCAGCCCTTCCTTTCTCAGACCCTCTTCCCACAGCCCCTCCTCCCTCAGCACCTCCTCCCTCAGCCCTTCCTCCCTCAGCCCTCCTTCCCTCAGCCCTCTTCCCTCAGTCCCTCCTCCCTCAGCCCCGCCTCCCTCAGCCCCTCCTCCCTCAGTCCCTCCTCCCTCAGCTCCGCCTCCCTCAGCTCCTCCTCCCTCTGCCCCTCCTCCTCAGCCCCTCCTCCCTCAGCCCCTCCTCCCTCAATCTCTCCTCCCTCAGCCCCTCCTCCCTCAGCCCCTCCTCCCTCAGCTCCGCCTCCCTCAGCCCCTCCTCCCTCTGCCCCTCCTCCCTCAGCCTCTCCTCCCTCAGCCCTTCCTCTCTCAGCCCCTCCTCCCTCAGTCCCTCCTCCCTCAGTCCCTCCTCCCTCAGCCCCTCCTTCCTCAGCCCTTCCTCCCTCAGACACTTCTCCCTCAGCCCCTCCTCAATCATCCCCTCCTCAATCATCCCCTCCTCCCTCAGCCCCTCCTCCCTCAGCCCCTCCTCCCTCAGCCCCTCCTCCCTCAGCCCCCTCCTCCCTCAATCTGTCCTCCCTCAGCCCCTCCTCCCTCAGTCCTCCTCCCTCAGCTCCGCCTCCCTCAGCCCCTCCTCCCTCAGCCCCTCCTCCCTCAATCTTTCCTCCCTCAGCCCCTCCTCCCTCAACCCTCCTCCCTCAGTTCCGCCTCCCTTAGCCCCTCCTCCCTCTGCCCCTCCTCCCTCAGCCTCTCCTCCCTCAGCCCTTCCTCTCTCAGACCCTCCACCCTCAGTCCATCTTCCCTCAGTCCCTCCTCCCTCAGCCCCTCCTTCCTCAGCCCTTCCTCCCTCAGACACTCCTCCCTCAGCCCCTCCTCAATCATCCCCTCCTCCCTCAAACCCTCCTCCCTCAGTCCCTCCTCCCTCAGCCCTCCTTCCTCAGCCCTTCCTCCTTCAGACACTCCTCGCTCAGCCCCTCCTCCCTCAGTCTCTCCTCCCTCAGCCCTTTTTCTCTCAGACCCTCCTCCCTCAGTCCCTCCTCCTCAGTCCCTCCTCCCTCAGTCCCTCCTCCCTCAGCCCCTCCTTCCTCAGCCCTTCCTCCCTCAGACACTCCTCCCTCAGCCCCTCCTACCTCAGCCCCACTTTCCCTCAGTCTCTCCTCCCGCAGCTCCTCCTCTCTCAGACCCACTTCCCTCAGCCCTTCCTTCCTCAGCCCCTCCTCCCTCAGACACTAATTCTTCAGAACCTCCTCCCTCATCCCCTCCTCCGTCAGTTTCTCCTCCCTCAGCCCTTCTTCTCTCAGAACCTCCTCCCTCAGGCCCTCCTCCTTCAGCCCCTCCTCCCTCAGCCCCTCTTCCCTCAGACCCTCCTCCCTCAGCCCCTTCTTCCTCCGCCCCTCCTCCGTCAGCCCCTTCTCCTTCAGCCCCTCCTCCTTCAGCCCCTCCTCCCTCAGCTCCTCCTCCCTCAGCCCCTCCTTCCTCAGCCCCTCCTCCCTCAGTCTCACCTCCTTCAGCCCTTCCTCTCTCAGACCCTCCTCCCTCAGCCCCTCCTCCCTCAGCCCCTACTTCCTCAGCGCCTCCTCCCTCCGCCACTCCTCCCTCAGCCCCTAATCCTTCAGGCCCTCCTCCCTCAGCCCCTCCTCCCTCGGCCCCTCCTCCCTTAGCGCCTCCTCGCTCAGCGCGTCCTCCCTCCGCCCCTCCTCCCTCAGCCCCTCCTGCTTCAGCCCCTCCTCCCTCAGCCCCTCCTCCCTCAGCCCCTCCACCCTCAGCCCCTCCTCCCTCAGCCCCTCCTCCCTAAGTCTCTCCTCCCTCAGCCCTTCCTCTCTCAGACAATCCTCCCTTAGCCCCTCCTCCCTCAGCCCCTCCTCTCTCAGTCCCTCCTCCCTCTGCCCCTCCTCCCTCAGCCCCTCTTCCTCCACCCCTCCTCCCTCAGCCCCTCCTCCCTCCGCCCCTCCTCCTTCAGCCCCTCCGTCCTCAGCCCCTCCTCCCTCAGCCCCTCCTCCCTCAGCCCCTCCTCCCTCAGCCCCTCCTCCCTCAGTCTCTCCTCCCTCAGATCTTCCTCTCTCAGACAATCCTCTTTCAGCCCTTCCTCCCTCAGCCCCTCCTCTCTCAGTCCCTCCTCCCTCAGCCCCACCTCCTTCAGCTTCTCCTTCCCCAGCCCCTCCTCCCTCCGCCCCTCCTCCCTCAGCCCTCCTCCTTCAGCTCCTCCTCCCTCAGCCCCTCCTCCCTCAGCCCCTCCTCTCTCAGCCCCTCCTCCCTCAGACTCTCCTCCCTCAGCCCTTCCTCTCTCAGACAATCCTCCCTCAGCCCCTAGTCCCTCAGCCCCTCCTCTCTCAGTCCCTCTTCCCACAGCCCCTCCTCCTTCAGCCCCTCCTCCCTCAGCCCCTCCTCCCTCAGCCCTTCCTTTCTCAGACCCTCTTCCCACAGCCCCTCCACCCTCAGCACCTCCTCCCTCAGCCCTTCCTCCCTCAGCTCTCCTTCCCTCAGCCCTCTTCCCTCAGTCCCTCCTCCCTCAGCCCCGCCTCCCTCAGCCCCTCCTCCCTCAGCACCTCCTCCCTCAGCCCCTCCTCCCTCAGCCCCTCCTCCTTCAGCCCCTCCTCCCTCAGCCCCTCCTCCCTCAGCCCCTCCCCCTCAGCCCCTCCTCCCTCAGCCCCTCCTCCCTCAGTCTCTCCTCCCTCAGCCCTTCCTCTCTCAGACAATCCTCCCTCAGCCCCTCCTCCCTCAGCCCCTCCTCTCTCAGTCCCTCCTCCCTCAGCCCCTCCTCCCTCAGCCCCTCCTCCCTCAGTATCTCCTCCCTCAGCCCTTCCTCTCTCAGACAATCCTCCCTCAGCCCCTCCTCCCTCAGCCCCTCCTCTCTCAGTCCCTCTTCCCTCAGCCCCTCCTCCCTCAGCCCCTCCTTCTTCAGCCCTTCCTTTCTCAGACCCTCTTCCCTCAGCTTCTCCTCCGTCAGTGTCTCCTCCCTCAGCCCTTCCTCTCTCAGACAACCCTCCCTCAGCCCTTCCTCTCTCAGCCCCTCCTCTCTCAGTCCCTCCTCAATCAGCCCCTCCTCCCTCAGCCCCTGCTTCTTCAGCCCTTCCTCCCTCAGCCCTTCCTTTCTCAGACCCTCTTCCCTCAGCCCCTCCTCCCTCAGCACCTCCTCCCTCAGCCCCTCCTCCCTCAGCCCCTCCTCCCTCAGCCCCTCCTCCTTCAGCCCCTCCTCCCTCAGCCCCTCCTCCCTCAGCCCCTCCTCCCTCAGCCCCTCCTCCCTCAGCCCCTCCTCCCTCAGTCTCTCCTCGCTCAGCCCTTCCTCTCTCAGACAATCCTCCCTCAGCCCCTCCTCCCTCAGCCCCTCCTCTCTCAGTCCCTCCTCCCTCAGCCCCTCCTCCCTCAGCCCCTCCTCCCTCAGTCTCTCCTCCCTCAGCCCTTCCTCTCTCAGACAATCCTCCCTCAGCCCCTCCTCCCTCAGCCCCTCCTCTATCAGTCCCTCTTCCCTCAGCCCCTCCTCCCTCAGCCCCTCCTTCTTCAGCCCTTCCTTTCTCAGACCCTCTTCCCTCAGCCCCTCCTCCGTCAGCACCTCCTCCCTCAGTCCTTCTTCCCTCAGCCCTTCCTCCCTCAGTCCCTCCTCCCTCAGCTCCGCCTCCCTCAGCCCCTCCTCCCTCTGCCCCTCCTCCCTCAGCCCCCCCTCCCTCAGCCCCTCCTCCCTCAATCTCTCCTCCCTCAGCCCCTCCTCCCTCAGCCCCTCCTCCCTCAGCTCCGCCTCCCTCAGCCCCTCCTCCCTCTGCCCCTCCTCCCTCAGTCTCTCCTCCCTCAGCCCTTCCTCTCTCAGACAATCCTCCCTCAGCCCCTCCTCCCTCAGCCCCTCCTCTCTCAGTCCCTCCTCCCTCAGCCCCTCCTCCCTCAGCCTCTCCTCCCTCAGTCTCTCCTCCCTCAGCTCTTCCTTTCTCAGACCCTCTTCCCTCAGCCCCTCCTCCCTCAGCACCTCCTCCCTCAGCCCTTCCTCCCTCAGCCCCTCCTCCTTCAGACCCTCCTCCCTCAGCCCCTCCTCCCTAAGCCCCTCCTCCCTCAGCCCCTCCTCCCTCAGCCCCTCCTCCCTCAGTCTCTCCTCCCTCAGCCCTTCCTCTCTCAGACAATCCTCCCTCAGCCCCTCCTCCCTCAGCCCCTCCTCTCTCAGTCCCTCCTCCCTCAGCCCCTCCTCCCTCAGCCCCTCCTCCCTCAGTCTCTCCTCCCTCAGCCCTTCCTCTCTCAGACGATCCTCCCTCAGCCCCTCCTCCCTCAGCCCCTCCTCTCTCAGTCCCTCCTTCCTCAGCCCCTCCTCCCTCAGCCCCTCCTCCCTCAGTCTCTCCTCCCTCAGCCCTTCCTTTCTCAGACCCTCTTCCCTCAGCCCCTCCTCCCTCAGCACCTCCTCCCTCAGCCCCTCCTCCCTCTGCCCCTCCTCCCTCAGTCTCTCCTCCCTCAGCCCTTCCTCTCTCAGACAATCCTCCCTCAGCCCCTCCTCCCTCAGCCCCTCCTCTCTCAGTCCCTCCTCCCTCAGCCCCTCCTCCCTCAGCCCCTCCTCCCTCAGTCTCTCCTCCCTCAGCCCTTCCTTTCTCAGACCCTCTTCCCTCAGCCCCTCCTCCCTCAGCACCTCCTCCCTCAGCCCCTCCTCCCTCAGCCCCTCCTCCTTCAGCCCCTCCTCCCTCAGCCCCTCCTCCCTCAGCCCCTCCTCCCTCAGCCCCTCCTCCCTCAGCCCCTCCTTCCTCAGCCCCTCCTCCCTCAGTCTCTCCTCCCTCAGCCCTTCCTCTCTCAGACAATCCTCCCTCAGCCCCTCCTCCCTCAGCCCCTCCTCTCTCAGTCCCTCCTCCCTCAGCCCCTCCTCCCTCAGCCCCTCCTCCCTCAGTCTCTCCTCCCTCAGCCCTTCCTCTCTCAGACAATCCTCCCTCAGCCCCTCCTCCCTCAGCCCCTCCTCTCTCAGTCCCTCTTCCCTCAGCCCTTCCTCCCTCAGCCCCTCCTTCTTCAGCCCTTCCTTTCTCAGACCCTCTTCCCTCAGCCCCTCCTCCGTCAGCACCTCCTCCCTCAGTCCTTCTTCATTCAGCCCTTCCTCCCTCAGTCCCTCCTCCCTCAGCTCCGCCTCCCTCAGCCCCTCCTCCCTCTGCCCCTCCTCCCTCAGCCCCCCCTCCCTCAGCCCCTCCTTCCTCTGCCCCTCCTCCCTCAGTCTCTCCTCCCTCAGCCCTTCCTCTCTCAGACAATCCTCCCTCAGCCCCTCCTCCCTCAGCCCCTCCTCACTCAGTCCCTCCTCCCTCAGCCCCTCCTCCCTCAGCCCCTCCTCCCTCAGTCTCTCCTCCCTCAGCCCTTCCTCTCTCAGACAATCCTCCCTCAGCCCCTCCTCCCTCAGCTCCGCTCCCTCAGCCCCTCCTCCCTCTGCCCCTCCTCCCTCAGTCTCTCCTCCCTCAGCCCTTCCTCTCTCAGACATTCCTCCCTCAGCCCCTCCTCCCTCAGCCCCTCCTCTCTCAGTCCCTCCTCCCTCAGCCCCTCCTCCCTCAGCCCCTCCTCCCTCAGTCTCTCCTCCTTCAGCCCTTCCTTTCTCAGACCCTCTTCCCTCAGCCCCTCCTCCCTCAGCACCTCCTCCCTCAGCCCCTCCTCCCTCAGCCCCTCCTCCCTCAGTCTCTCCTCCCTCAGCCCTTCCTCTCTCAGACAATCCTCCCTCAGCCCTCCTCCCTCAGCTCCGCCTCCCTCAGCCCCTCCTCCCTCTGCCCGTCCTCCCTCAGTCTCTCCTCCCTCAGCCCTTCCTCTCTCAGACATTCCTCCCTCAGCCCCTCCTCCCTCAGCCCCTCCTCTCTCAGTCCCTCCTCCCTCAGCCCCTCCTCCCTCAGCCCCTCCTCCCTCAGTCTCCCCTCCTTCAGCCCTTCCTTTCTCAGACCCTCTTCCCTCAGCCCCTCCTCCCTCAGCACCTCCTCCCTCAGCCCCTCCTCCCTCAGCCCCTCCTCCCTCAGTCTCTCCTCCCTCAGCCCTTCCTTTCTCAGACCCTCTTCCCTCAGACCCTCCTCCCTCAGCACCTCCTTCCTCAGCCCCTCCTCCCTCAGCCCCTCCTCCTTCAGCCCCTCCTCCCTCAGCCCCTCCTCCCTCAGCCCCTCCTCCCTCAGCCCCTCCTCCCTCAGCCCCTCCTCCCTCAGTCTCTCCTCCCTCAGCCCTTCCTCTCTCAGACAATCCTCCCTCAGCCTCTCCTCCCTCAGCCCCTCCTCTCTCAGTCCCTCCACCCTCAGCCCCTCCTCCCTCAGCCCCTCCTCCCTCAGTCTCTCCTCCCTCAGCCCTTCCTCTCTCAGACAATCCTCCTTCAGCCCCTCCTCCCTCAGTCCCTCCTCTCTCAGTCCCTCCTCCCTCAGCCCCTCCTCCCTCAGCCCCTCCTCCCTCAGTCTCTCCTCCCTCAGCCCTTCCTCTCTCAGACAATCCTCCCTCAGCCCCTCCTCCCTCAGCCCCTCCTCTCTCAGTCCCTCTTCCCTCAGCCCCTCCTCCCTCAGCCCCTCCTTCTTCAGCCCTTCCTTTCTCAGACCCTCTTCCCTCAGCCCCTCCTCCCTCAGTCTCTCCTATCTCAGCCCTTCCTCTCTCAGACAATCCTCCCTCAGCCCTTCCTCTCTCAGCCCCTCCTCTCTCTATCCCTCCTCAATCAGCCCCTCCTCCCTCAGCCCCTGCTTCTTCAGCCCTTCCTCCCTCAGCCCTTCCTTTCTCAGACCATCTTCCCTCAGCCCCTCCTCCCTCAGCACCTCCTCCCTCAGCCCCTCCTCCCTCAGCCCCTCCTCCTTCAGCCCCTCCTCCCTCAGCCCCTCCTCCCTCAGCCCCTACTCCCTCAGCCCCTCCTCCCTCAGCCCCTCCTCCCTCAGCCCCTCCTCCTTCAGCCCCTCCTCCCTCAGCCCCTCCTCCCTCAGCCCCTACTCCCTCAGCCCCTCCTCCCTCAGCCCCTCCTCCCTCAGCCCCCCTCCCTCAGCCCCTCCTCACTCAGTCTCTCCTATCTCAGCCCTTCCTCTCTCAGACAATCCTCCCTCAGCCCCTCCTCCCTCAGCCCCTCCTCTCTCAGTCCCTCCTCCCTCAGCCCCTCTTCCCTCAGCCCCTCCTCCGTCAGTGTCTCCTCCCTCAGCCCTTCCTCTCTCAGACAATCCTCCCTCAGCCCTTCCTCTCTCAGCCCCTCCTCTCTCTATCCCTCCTCAATCAGCCCCTCCTCCCTCAGCCCCTGCTTCTTCAGCCCTTCCTCCCTCAGCCCTTCCTTTCTCAGACCATCTTCCCTCAGCCCCTCCTCCCTCAGCACCTCCTCCCTCAGCCCCTCCTCCCTCAGCCCCTCCTCCTTCAGCCCTTCCTCCCTCAGCCCCTCCTCCCTCAGCCCCTACTCCCTCAGCCCCTCCTCCCTCAGCCCCTCCTCCCTCAGCCCCCCCTCCCTCAGCCCCTCCTCCCTCAGTCTCTCCTATCTCAGCCCTTCCTCTCTCAGACAATCCTCCCTCAGCCCCTCCTCCCTCAGCCCCTCCTCTCTCAGTCCCTCCTCCCTCAGCCCCTCTTCCCTCAGCCCCTCCTCCGTCAGTGTCTCCTCCCTCAGCCCTTCCTCTCTCAGACAATCCTCCCTCAGCCCTTCCTCTCTCAGCCCCTCCTCTCTCTATCCCTCCTTAATCAGCCCCTCCTCCCTCAGCCCCTGCTTCTTCAGCCCTTCCTCCCTCAGCCCTTCCTTTCTCAGACCATCTTCCCTCAGCCCCTCCTCCCTCAGCACCTCCTCCCTCAGCCCCTCCTCCCTCAGCCCCTCCTCCTTCAGCCCCTCCTCCCTCAGCCCCTCCTCCCTCAGCCCCTACTCCCTCAGCCCCTCCTCCCTCAGCCCCTCCTCCCTCAGCCCCTCTTCCCTCAGTCTCTCCTCCCTCAGCCCTTCCTCTCTCAGACAATCCTCCCTCAGCCCCTCCTCCCTCAGTCCCTCCTCTCTCAGTCCCTCCTCCCTCAGCCCCTCCTCCCTCAGCCCCTCCTCCCTCAGTCTCTCCTCCCTCAGCCCTTCCTCTCTCAGACAATCCTCCCTCAGCCCCTCCTCCCTCAGCCCCTCCTCTCTCAGTCCCTCTTCCCTCAGCCCCTCCTCCCTCAGCCCCTCCTTCTTCAGCCCTTCCTTTCTCAGACCCTCTTCCCTCAGCCCCTCCTCCGTCAGCACCTCCTCCCTCAGTCCTTCTTCCCTCAGCCCTTCCTCCCTCAGTCCCTCTACCCTCAGCTCCGCCTCCCTCAGCCCCTCCTCCCTCTGCCCCTAATCCCTCAGCCCCCCCTCCCTCAGCCCCTCCTCCCTCAATCTCTCCTCCCTCAGCCCCTCCTCCCTCAGCCCCTCCTCCCTCAGCTCCGCCTCCCTCAGCCCCTCTTCCCTCTGCCCCTCCTCCCTCAGTCTCTCCTCCCTCAGCCCTTCCTCTCTCAGACAATCCTCCCTCAGCCCCTCCTCCCTCAGCCCCTCCTCTCTCAGTCCCTCCTCCCTCAGCCCCTCCTCCCTCAGCCCCTCCTCCCTCAGTCTCTCCTCCCTCAGCCCTTCCTTCCTCAGACCCTCTTCCCTCAGCCCCTCCTCCCTCAGCACTTCCTCCCTCAGCCCCTCCTCCCTCAGCCCCTCCTCCTTCAGCCCCTCCTTCCTCAGCCCCTCCTCCCTCAGCCCCTCCTCCCTCAGCCCCTCCTTCCTCAGCCCCTCCTCCCTCAGTCTCTCCTCCCTCAGCCCTTCCTCTCTCAGACAATCCTCCCTCAGCCCCTCCTCCCTCAGCCCCTCCTATCTCAGTCCCTCCTTCCTCAGCCCCTCCTCCCTCAGCCCCTCCTCCCTCAGTCTCTCCTCCCTCAGCCCTTCCTCTCTCAGACAATCCTCCCTCAGCCCCTCCTCCCTCAGCCCGTCCTCTCTCAGTCCCTCCTCCCTCAGCCCCTCCTCCCTCAGCCCCTCCTCCCTCAGTCTCTCCTCCCTCAGCCCTTCCTTTCTCAAACCCTCTTCCCTCAGCCCCTCCTCCCTCAGCCCTTCCTCTCTCAGACAATCCTCCCTCAGCCCCTCCTCCCTCAGCCCCTCCTCACTCAGTCCCTCCTCCCTCAGCCCCTCCTCCCTCAGCCCCTCCTCCCTCAGTCTCTCCTCCCTCAGCCCTTCCTCTCTCAGACAATCCTCCCTCAGCCCCTCCTCCCTCAGCTCCGCTCCCTCAGCCCCTCCTCCCTCTGCCCCTCCTCCCTCAGTCTATCCTCCCTCAGCCCTTCCTCTCTCAGACATTCCTCCCTCAGCCCCTCCTCCCTCAGCCCCTCCTCTCTCAGTCCCTCCTCCCTCAGCCCCTCCTCCCTCAGCCCCTCCTCCCTCAGTCTCTCCTCCTTCAGCCCTTCCTTTCTCAGACCCTCTTCCCTCAGCCCCTCCTCCCTCAGCACCTCCTCCCTCAGCCCCTCCTCCCTCAGCCCCTCCTCCCTCAGTGTCTCCTCCCTCAGCCCTTCCTCTCTCAGACAATCCTCCCTCAGCCCCTCCTCCCTCAGCTCCGCCTCCCTCAGCCCCTCCTCCCTCTGCCCCTCCTCCCTCAGTCTCTCCTCCCTCAGCCCTTCCTCTCTCAGACATTCCTCCCTCAGCCCCTCCTCCCTCAGCCCCTCCTCTCTCAGTCCCTCCTCCCTCAGCCCCTCCTCCCTCAGCCCCTCCTCCCTCAGTCTCTCCTCCTTCAGCCCTTCCTTTCTCAGACCCTCTTCCCTCAGCCCCTCCTCCCTCAGCACCTCCTCCCTCAGCCCCTCCTCCCTCAGCCCCTCCTCCCTCAGTCTCTCCTCCCTCAGCCCTTCCTTTCTCAGACCCTCTTCCCTCAGACCCTCCTCCCTCAGCACCTCCTTCCTCAGCCCCTCCTCCCTCAGCCCCTCCTCCTTCAGCCCCTCCTCCCTCAGCCCCTCCTCCCTCAGCCCCTCCTCCCTCAGCCCCTCCTCCCTCAGCCCCTCCTCCCTCAGTCTCTCCTCCCTCAGCCCTTCCTCTCTCAGACAATCCTCCCTCAGCCTCTCCTCCCTCAGCCCCACCTCTCTCAGTCCCTCCACCCTCAGCCCCTCCTCCCTCAGCCCCTCCTCCCTCAGTCTCTCCTCCCTCAGCCCTTCCTCTCTCAGACAATCCTCCCTCAGCCCCTCCTCCCTCAGTCCCTCCTCTCTCAGTCCCTCCTCCCTCAGCCCCTCCTCCCTCAGCCCCTCCTCCCTCAGTCTCTCCTCCCTCAGCCCTTCCTCTCTCAGACAATCCTCCCTCAGCCCCTCCTCCCTCAGCCCCTCCTCTCTCAGTCCCTCTTCCCTCAGCCCCTCCTCCCTCAGCCCCTCCTTCTTCAGCCCTTCCTTTCTCAGACCCTCTTCCCTCAGCCCCTCCTCCCTCAGTCTCTCCTATCTCAGCCCTTCCTCTCTCAGACAATCCTCCCTCAGCCCTTCCTCTCTCAGCCCCTCCTCTCTCTATCCCTCCTCAATCAGCCCCTCCTCCCTCAGCCCCTGCTTCTTCAGCCCTTCCTCCCTCAGCCCTTCCTTTCTCAGACCATCTTCCCTCAGCCCCTCCTCCCTCAGCACCTCCTCCCTCAGCCCCTCCTCCCTCAGCCCCTCCTCCTTCAGCCCCTCCTCCCTCAGCCCCTCCTCCCTCAGCCCCTACTCCCTCAGCCCCTCCTCCCTCAGCCCCTCCTCCCTCAGCCCCTCCTCCTTCAGCCCCTCCTCCCTCAGCCCCTCCTCCCTCAGCCCCTACTCCCTCAGCCCCTCCTCCCTCAGCCCCTCCTCCCTCAGCCCCCCTCCCTCAGCCCCTCCTCCCTCAGTCTCTCCTATCTCAGCCCTTCCTCTCTCAGACAATCCTCCCTCAGCCCCTCCTCCCTCAGCCCCTCCTCTCTCAGTCCCTCCTCCCTCAGCCCCTCTTCCCTCAGCCCCTCCTCCGTCAGTGTCTCCTCCCTCAGCCCTTCCTCTCTCAGACAATCCTCCCTCAGCCCTTCCTCTCTCAGCCCCTCCTCTCTCTATCCCTCCTCAATCAGCCCCTCCACCCTCAGCCCCTGCTTCTTCAGCCCTTCCTCCCTCAGCCCTTCCTTTCTCAGACCATCTTCCCTCAGCCCCTCCTCCCTCAGCACCTCCTCCCTCAGCCCCTCCTCCCTCAGCCCCTCCTCCTTCAGCCCTTCCTCCCTCAGCCCCTCCTCCCTCAGCCCCTACTCCCTCAGCCCCTCCTCCCTCAGCCCCTCCTCCCTCAGCCCCCCCTCCTTCAGCCCCTCCTCCCTCAGTCTCTCCTATCTCAGCCCTTCCTCTCTCAGACAAACCTCCCTCAGCCCCTCCTCCCTCAGCCCCTCCTCTCTCAGTCCCTCCTCCCTCAGCCCCTCTTCCCTCAGCCCCTCCTCCGTCAGTGTCTCCTCCCTCAGCCCTTCCTCTCTCAGACAATCCTCCCTCAGCCCTTCCTCTCTCAGCCCCTGCTCTCTCTATCCCTCCTCAATCAGCCCCTCCTCCCTCAGCCCCTGCTTCTTCAGCCCTTCCTCCCTCAGCCCTTCCGTTCTCAGACCATCTTCCCTCAGCCCCTCCTCCCTCAGCACCTCCTCCCTCAGCCCCTCCTCCCTCAGCCCCTCCTCCTTCAGCCCCTCCTCCCTCAGCCCCTCCTCCCTCAGCCCCTACTCCCTCAGCCCCTCCTCCCTCAGCCCCTCCTCCCTCAGCCCCTCTTCCCTCAGTCTCTCCTCCCTCAGCCCTTCCTCTCTCAGACAATCCTCCCTCAGCCCCTCCTCCCTCAGTCCCTCCTCTCTCAGTCCCTCCTCCCTCAGCCCCTCCTCCCTCAGCCCCTCCTCCCTCAGTCTCTCCTCCCTCAGCCCTTCCTCTCTCAGACAATCCTCCCTCAGCCCCTCCTCCCTCAGCCCCTCCTCTCTCAGTCCCTCTTCCCTCAGCCCCTCCTCCCTCAGCCCCTCCTTCTTCAGCCCTTCCTTTCTCAGACCCTCTTCCTTCAGCCCCTCCTCCGTCAGCACCTCCTCCCTCAGTCCTTCTTCCCTCAGCCCTTCCTCCCTCAGTCCCTCTACCCTCAGCTCCGCCTCCCTCAGCCCCTCCTCCCTCTGCCCCTCCTCCCTCAGCCCCCCCTCCCTCAGCCCCTCCTCCCTCAATCTCTCCTCCCTCAGCCCCTCCTCCCTCAGCCCCTCCTCCCTCAGCTCCGCCTCCCTCAGCCCCTCTTCCCTCTGCCCCTCCTCCCTCAGTCTCTCCTCCCTCAGCCCTTCCTCTCTCAGACAATCCTCCCTCAGCCCCTCCTCCCTCAGCCCCTCCTCTCTCAGTCCCTCCTCCCTCAGCCCCTCCTCCCTCAGCCCCTCCTCCCTCAGTCTCTCCTCCCTCAGCCCTTCCTTCCTCAGACCCTCTTCCCTCAGCCCCTCCTCCCTCAGCACCTCCTCCCTCAGCCCCTCCTCCCTCAGCCCCTCCTCCTTCAGCCCCTCCTTCCTCAGCCCCTCCTCCCTCAGCCCCTCCTCCCTCAGCCCCTCCTTCCTCAGCCCCTCCTCCCTCAGTCTCTCCTCCCTCAGCCCTTCCTCTCTCAGACAATCCTCCCTCAGCCCCTCCTCCCTCAGCCCCTCCTATCTCAGTCCCTCCTTCCTCAGCCCCTCCTCCCTCAGCCCCTCCTCCCTCAGTCTCTCCTCCCTCAGCCCTTCCTCTCTCAGACAATCCTCCCTCAGCCCCTCCTCCCTCAGCCCGTCCTCTCTCAGTCCCTCCTCCCTCAGCCCCTCCTCCCTCAGCCCCTCCTCCCTCAGTCTCTCCTCCCTCAGCCCTTCCTTTCTCAAACCCTCTTCCCTCAGCCCCTCCTCCCTCAGCACCTCCTCCCTCAGCCGCTCCTCCCTCTGCCCCTCCTCCCTCAGTCTCTCCTCCCTCAGCCCTTCCTCTCTCAGACAATCCTCCCTCAGCCCCTCCTCCCTCAGCCCCTCCTCTCTCAGTCCCTCCTCCCTCAGCCCCTCCTCCCTCAGTCTCTCCTCCCTCAGCCCTTCCTTTCTCAGACCGTCTTCCCTCAGCCCCTCCTCCCTCAGCCCCTCCTCCCTCAGCCCCTCCTCCCTCAGCCCCTCCTCCCTCAGCCCCTCCTCCCTCAGTCTCTCCTCCCTCAGCCCTTCCTCTCTCAGACAATCCTCCATCAGCCCCTCCTCCCTCAGCCCCTCCTCTCTCAGTCCCTCCTCCCTCAGCCCCTCCTCCCTCAGCCCCTCCTCCCTCAGTCTCTCCTCCCTCAGCCCTTCCTTTCTCAGACCCTCTTCCCTCAGCCCCTCCTCCCTCAGCTCCGCCTCCCTCAGCCCCTCCTCCCTCTGCCCCTCCTCCCTCAGTCTCTCCTCCCTCAGCCCTTCCTCTCTCAGACAATCCTCCCTCAGCCCCTCCTCCCTCAGCCCCTCCTCTCTCAGTACCTCCTCCCTCAGCCCCTCCTCCCTCAGCCCTCCTTCCTCAGTCTCTCCTCCCTCAGCCCTTCCTTTCTCAGACCCTCTTTCCTCAGCCCCTCCTCGCTCAGCACCTCCTCCCTCAGCCCCTCCTCCCTCAGCCCCTCCTCCTTCAGCCCCTCCTCCCTCAGCCCCTCCTCCCTCAGCCCCTCCTCCCTCAGCCCCTCCTCCTTCAGCCCCTCTTCCCTCAGCCCCTCCTCCCTCAGCCCCTCCTCCTTCAGCCCCTCCTCCCTCAGCCCCTCATCCCTCAGTCCCTCTTCCCTCAGCCCCTCCTCCCTCAGCCCCTCCTTCTTCAGCCCTTCCTTTCTCAGACCCTCTTCCCTCAGCCCCTCCTCCGTCAGCACCTCCTCCCTCAGTCCTTCCTCCCTCAGCCCTTCCTCCCTCAGTCCCTCCTCCCTCAGCTCCGCCTCCCTCAGCCCCTCCTCCCTCAGCTCCGCCTCCCTCAGCCCCTCCTCCCTCTGCCCCTCCTCCCTCAGCCCACCCTCCCTCAGCCCCTCCTCCCTCAATCTCTCCTCCCTCAGCCCCTCCTCCCTCAGCCCCTCCTCCCTCAGCCCCTCCTCCCTCAGCTTCTGCTCCCTCAGCGCCTCCTCCCTCAGCCCCTCCTCCTTCAGTCTCTCCTCCCTCAGACCTTCCTCTCTCAGACAACCCTCCCTCAGCCCTTCCTCTCTCAGCCCCTCCTCTCTCAGTCCCTCCTCAATCAGCCCCTCCTCCCTCAGCCCCTGCTTCTTCAGCCCTTCCTCCCTCAGCCCTTCCTTTCTAAGACCCTCTTCCCTCAGCCCCTCCTCCCTCAGCACCTCCTCCCTCAGCCCCTCCTCCCTCAGCCCCTCCTCCTTCAGCCCCTCCTCCCTCAGCCCCTCCTCCCTCAGCCCCTCCTCCCTCAGCCCCTCCTCCCTCAGCCCCTCCTCCCTCAGTCTCTCCTCCCTCAGCCCTTCCTCTCTCAGACAATCCTCCCTCAGCCCCTCCTCCCTCAGCCCCTCCTCTCTAAGTCCCTCCTCCCTCAGCCCCTCCTCCCTCAGCCCCTCCTCCCTCAGCCCCTCCTCCGTCAGCCCCTCCTCCCTCAGCCTCTCCTCCCTCAGCCCTTCCTCTCTCAGTCTCTCCTCCCTCAGCCCTTCCTCTCTCAGACCCTCCTCCCTCAGTCCCTCCTCCCTCAGTCCCTCCTCCCTCAGCCCCTCCTTCCTCAGCCCTTCCTCCCTCAGACACTCCTCCCTCAGCCCCTCCTCCCTCATAATCTCCTCCCTCAGCCCTTCCTCTCTCAGCCCCTCCTCCCTCAGCCCCTCCGTCCTCAGCCCCTCCTCCTTCAGCCCCTCCTCCCTCAGTCCCTCCTCCCTCAGTCCCTCCTCATTCAGCCCTTCCTCTCTCAGACCCTCCTCCCTCAGTCCCTCCTCCCTCAGCCCCTCCTCCCTCCGCCACTCCTCCCTCAGCAATTCCTCCCTCAGCCCTTCCTCCCTCAGCACTCTTCCCACAGTCCCTCCTCCCTCAACCCCGCCTCCCTCAGCACCTCCTCCCTCAGTCCCTCCTCCCTCAGCTCCGCCTCCCTCAGCCCTTCCTTCCTCAGCCCTTCCTCCCTCAGACACTCCTCCCTCAGCCCCTCCTCTCTTATCCCCTCCTCCCTCAGTCTCTCCTCCCTCAGCACCTCCTCCCTCAGCCCCTCCTCCCTCAGCCCCTCCTCCTTCAGCCCCTCCTCCCTCAGCCCCTCCTCCCTCAGCCCCTCCTCCCTCAGCCCCTCCTTCCTCAGCCCCTCCTCCCTCAGTCTCTCCTCCCTCAGCCCTTCCTCTCTCAGACAATCCTCCCTCAGCCCCTCCTCCCTCAGCCCCTCCTCTCTCAGTCCCTCCTTCCTCAGCCCCTCCTCCCTCAGCCCCTCCTCCCTCAGTCTCTCCTCCCTCAGCCCTTCCTCTCTCAGACAATCCTCCCTCAGCCCCTCCTCCCTCAGCCCCTCCTCTCTCAGTCCCTCCTCCTTCAGCCCCTCCTCCCTCAGCCCCTCCTCCCTCAGTCTCTCCTCCCTCAGCCCTTCCTTTCTCAAACCCTCTTCCCTCAGCCCCTCCTCCCTCAGCACCTCCTCCCTCAGCCCCTCCTCCCTCTGCCCCTCCTCCCTCAGTCTCTTCTCCCTCAGCCTTTCCTCTCTCAGACAATCCTCCCTCAGCCCCTCCTCCCTCAGCCCCTCCTCTCTCAATCCCTCCTCCCTCAGCCCCTCCTCCCTCAGCCCCTCCTCCCTCAGTCTCTCCTCCCTCAGCCCTTCCTTTCTCAGACCGTCTTCCCTCAGCCCCTCCTCCCTCAGCCCCTCCTCCCTCAGCCCCTCCTCCCTCAGCCCCTCCTCCCTCAGCCCCTCCTCCCTCAGCCCCTCCTCCCTCAGTCTCTCCTCCCTCAGCCCTTCCTCTCTCAGACAATCCTCCCTCAGCCCCTCCTCCCTCAGCCCCTCCTCTCTCAGTCCCTCCTCCCTCAGCCCCTCCTCCCTCAGCCCCTCCTCCCTCAGTCTCTCCTCCCTCAGCCCTTCCTTTCTCAGACCCTCTTCCCTCAGCCCCTCCTCCCTCAGCTCCGCCTCCCTCAGCCCCTCCTATCTCTGCCCCTCCTCCCTCAGTCTCTCCTCCCTCAGCCGTTCCTCTCTCAGACAATCCTCCCTCAGCCCCTCCTCCCTCAGCCCCTCCTCTCTCAGTCCCTCCTCCCTCAGCCCCTCCTCCCTCAGCCCCTCCTTCCTCAGTCTCTCCTCCCTCAGCCCTTCCTTTCTCAGACCCTCTTTCCTCAGCCCCTCCTCGCTCAGCACCTCCTCCCTCAGCCCCTCCTCCCTCAGCCCCTCCTCCTTCAGCCCCTCCTCCATCAGCCCCTCCTCCCTCAGCCCCTCCTCCCTCAGCCCCTCCTTCTTCAGCCCCTCCTCCCTCAGCCCCTCCTCCCTCAGCCCCTCCACCCTCAGCCCCTCCTTCCTCAGCCCCTCCTCTCTCAGTCCCTCTTCCCTCAGCCCCTCCTCCCTCAGCCCCTCCTTCTTCAGCCCTTCCTTTCTCAGACCCTCTTCCCTCAGCCCCTCCTCCGTCAGCACCTCCTCCCTCAGTCCTTCCTCCCTCAGCCCTTCCTCCCTCAGTCCCTCCTCCCTCAGCTCCGCCTCCCTCAGCCCCTCCTCCCTCTGCCCCTTCTCCTTCAGCCCACCCTCCCTCAGCCCCTCCTCCCTCAATCTCTCCTCCCTCAGCCCCTCCTCCCTCAGCTTCTCCTCCCTCAGCCCCTCCTCCCTCAGCTTCTGCTCCCTCAGCGCCTCCTCCCTCAGCCCCTCCTCCTTCAGTCTCCCCTCCCTCAGCCCTTCCTTTCTCAGACAACCCTCCCTCAGCCCTTCCTCTCTCAGCCCCTCCTCTCTAAGTCCCTCCTCCCTCAGCCCCTCCTCCCTCAGCCCCTCCTCCGTCAGCCCCTCCTCCCTCAGTCTCTCCTCCCTCAGCCCTTCCTCTCTCAGTCTCTCCTCCCTCAGCCCTTCCTCTCTCAGACCCTCCTCCCTCAGTCCCTCCTCCCTCAGTCCCTCCTCCCTCAGCCCCTCCTTCCTCAGCCCTTCCTCCCTCAGACACTCCTCCCTCAGCCCCTCCTCCATCATTACCTCCTCCCTCAGCCCTTCCTCTCTCAGCCCCTCCTCCCTCAGCCCCTCCGTCCTCAGCCCCTCCTCCTTCAGTCCCTCCTCCCTCAGTCCCTCCTCCCTCAGTCCCTCCTCATTCAGCCCTTCCTCTCTCAGACCCTCCTCCCTCAGTCCCTCCTCCCTCAGCCCCTCCTCCCTCCGCCACTCCTCCCTCAGCCCTTCCTCCCTCAGCCCTTCCTCCCTCAGCCCTCTTCCCTCAGTCCCTCCTCCCTCAACCCCGCCTCCCTCAGCACCTCCTCCCTCAGTCCCTCCTCCCTCAGCTCCGCCTCCCTCAGCAATTCCTTCCTCAGCCCTTCCTCCCTCAGACACTCCTCCCTCAGCCCCTCCTCTCTTATCCCCTCCTCCCTCAGTCTCTCCTCCCTCAGCCCCTCCTCTTTCAGCCCCTCCACCCTCATCCGCTCCTCCCTCAGCCCTTCCTCTCTCAGCCCCTCCTCTCTCAGCCCCTCCTCCCTCAGCCCCTCCTCCCTCAGCCCCTCCTCCCTCAGCCCCTCCTCCTTCAGCCCCTCCTCCCTCAGTCTTTCCTTCCTCAGCCCTTCCTCTCTCAGAACTTCCTCCCTCAGCCCCTCCTCCCTCAGCCCGTCCTCCCTCAGCCGCTCCTCCCTCAGCCCCTCCTCCCTCAGCCCCTCCTCCCTCCGCCCCTTTTCCTTCAGTCGCTCCTCTCTCAGCTCCACCTCCCTCAGCCCCTCCTCCCTAAGCCCCTCCTTCTTCAGCCCCTCCTCCCTCAGCCCCTCCTCCCTCAGCCTCTCCTCCCTCAGCCCCTCCTCCGTCAGTCTCTCTTCGCTCAGCCCTTCCTCTCTCAGACCTTCCTCCCTCAGCCCCTCCTCCCTCAGTCCCTCCTCCCTCAGCCCCGCCTCCCTCAGCCCCTCCTCCCTCAGTCGCTCCTCCCTCAGCTCCGCCTCCCTCAGCCCCTCCTCCCTCTGCCCCTCCTCCCTCAGCCCCTCCTCCCTCAGCCCCTCCTGCCTCAATCTCTCCTCACTCAGCCCCTCCTCCCTCAGCCCCTCCTCCCTCAGCCCCTCCTCCCTCAGCCCCTCCTCCGTCAGCCCCTCCTCCCTCAGTCTCTCCTCCCTCAGCCCCTCCTCCCTCAGTCGCTCCTCCCTCAGCTCCGCCTCCCTCAGCTCCGCCTCCCTCAGCCCCTCCTCCCTCTGCCCCTCCTCCCTCAGCCCCCCCTCCCTCAGCCCCTCCTCCCTCAATCTCTCCTCCCTCAGCCCCTCCTCCCTCAGCCCCTCCTCCCTCAGCTCCGCCTCCCTCAGCCCCTCTTCCCTCTGCCCCTCCTCCCTCAGTCTTTCCTCCCTCAGCCCTTCCTCTCTCAGACAATCCTCCCTCAGCCCCTCCTCCCTCAGCCCCTCCTCTCTCAGTCCCTCCTCCCTCAGCCCCTCCTCCCTCAGCCCCTCCTCCCTCAGTCTCTCCTCCCTCAGCCCTTCCTTCCTCAGACCCTCTTCCCTCAGCCCCTCCTCCCTCAGCACCTCCTCCCTCAGCCCCTCCTCCCTCAGCCCCTCCTCCTTCAGCCCCTCCTCCCTCAGCCCCTCCTCCCTCAGCCCCTCCTCCCTCAGCCCCTCCTTCCTCAGCCCCTCCTCCCTCAGTCTCTCCTCCCTCAGCCCTTCCTCTCTCAGACAATCCTCCCTCAGCCCCTCCTCCCTCAGCCCCTCCTATCTCAGTCCCTCCTTCCTCAGCCCCTCCTCCCTCAGCCCCTCCTCCCTCAGTCTCTCCTCCCTCAGCCCTTCCTCTCTCAGACAATCCTCCCTCAGCCCCTCCTCCCTCAGCCCGTCCTCTCTCAGTCCCTCCTCCCTCAGCCCCTCCTCCCTCAGCCCCTCCTCCCTCAGTCTCTCCTCCCTCAGCCCTTCCTTTCTCAAACCCTCTTCCCTCAGCCCCTCCTCCCTCAGCACCTCCTCCCTCAGCCCCTCCTCCCTCTGCCCCTCCTCCCTCAGTCTCTCCTCCCTCAGCCCTTCCTCTCTTAGACAATCCTCCCTCAGCCCCTCCTCCCTCAGCCCCTCCTCTCTCAGTCCCTCCTCCCTCAGCCCCTCCTCCCTCAGCCCCTCCTCCCTCAGTCTCTCCTCCCTCAGCCCTTCCTTTCTCAGACCGTCTTCCCTCAGCCCCTCCTCCCTCAGCCCCTCCTCCCTCAGCCCCTCCTCCCTCAGCCCCTCCTCCCTCAGCCCCTCCTCCCTCAGTCTCTCCTCCCTCAGCCCTTCCTCTCTCAGACAATCCTCCATCAGCCCCTCCTCCCTCAGCCCCTCCTCTCTCAGTCCCTCCTCCCTCAGCCCCTCCTCCCTCAGCCCCTCCTCCCTCAGTCTCTCCTCCCTCAGCCCTTCCTTTCTCAGACCCTCTTCCCTCAGCCCCTCCTCCCTCAGCTCCGCCTCCCTCAGCCCCTCCTCCCTCTGCCCCTCCTCCCTCAGTCTCTCCTCCCTCAGCCCTTCCTCTCTCAGACAATCCTCCCTCAGCCCCTCCTCCCTCAGCCCCTCCTCTCTCAGTCCCTCCTCCCTCAGCCCCTCCTCCCTCAGCCCCTCCTTCCTCAGTCTCTCCTCCCTCAGCCCTTCCTTTCTCAGACCCTCTTTCCTCAGCCCCTCCTCGCTCAGCACCTCCTCCCTCAGCCCCTCCTCCCTCAGCCCCTCCTCCTTCAGCCCCTCCTCCCTCAGCCCCTCCTCCCTCAGCCCCTCCTCCCTCAGCCCCTCCTCCTTCAGCCCCTCCTCCCTCAGCCCCTCCTCCCTCAGCCCCTCCTCCTTCAGCCCCTCCTCCCTCAGCCCCTCCTCCCTCAGTCCCTCTTCCCTCAGCCCCTCCTCCCTCAGCCCCTCCTTCTTCAGCCCTTCCTTTCTCAGACCCTCTTCCCTCAGCCCCTCCTCCGTCAGCACCTCCTCCCTCAGTCCTTCCTCCCTCAGCCCTTCCTCCCTCAGTCCCTCCTCCCTCAGCTCCGCCTCCCTCAGCCCCTCCTCCCTCTGCCCCTCCTCCCTCAGCCCACCCTCCCTCAGCCCCTCCTCCCTCAATCTCTCCTCCCTCAGCCCCTCCTCCCTCAGCCCCTCCTCCCTCAGCCCCTCCTCCCTCAGCTTCTGCTCCCTCAGCGCCTCCTCCCTCAGCCCCTCCTCCTTCAGTCTCTCCTCCCTCAGCCCTTCCTCTCTCAGACAACCCTCCCTCAGCCCTTCCTCTCTCAGCCCCTCCTCTCTCAGTCCCTCCTCAATCAGCCCCTCCTCCCTCAGCCCCTGCTTCTATAGCCCTTCCTCCCTCAGCCCTTCCTTTCTAAGACCCTCTTCCCTCAGCCCCTCCTCCCTCAGCACCTCCTCCCTCAGCCCCTCCTCCCTCAGCCCCTCCTCCTTCAGCCCCTCCTCCCTCAGCCCCTCCTCCCTCAGCCCCTCCTCCCTCAGCCCCTCCTCCCTCAGCCCCTCCTCCCTCAGTCTCTCCTCCCTCAGCCCTTCCTCTCTCAGACAATCCTCCCTCAGCCCCTCCTCCCTCAGCCCCTCCTCTCTAAGTCCCTCCTCCCTCAGCCCCTCCTCCCTCAGCCCCTCCTCCCTCAGCCCCTCCTCCGTCAGCCCCTCCTCCCTCAGTCTCTCCTCCCTCAGCCCTTCCTCTCTCAGTCTCTCCTCCCTCAGCCCTTCCTCTCTCAGACCCTTCTCCCTCAGTCCCTCCTCCCTCAGTCCCTCCTCCCTCAGCCCCTCCTTCCTCAGCCCTTCCTCCCTCAGACACTCCTCCCTCAGCCCCTCCTCCCTCATTACCTCCTCCCTCAGCCCTTCCTCTCTCAGCCCCTCCTCCCTCAGCCCCTCCGTCCTCAGCCCCTCCTCCCTCCGCCACTCCTCCCTCAGCAATTCCTCCCTCAGCCCTTCCTTCCTCAGCCCTCTTCCCTCAGTCCCTCCTCCCTCAACCCCGCCTCCCTCAGCACCTCCTCCCTCAGTCCCTCCTCCCTCAGCTCCGCCTCCCTCAGCCCTTCCTTCCTCAGCCCTTCCTCCCTCAGACACTCCTCCCTCAGCCCCTCCTCTCTTATCCCCTCCTCCCTCAGTCTCTCCTCCCTCAGCACCTCCTCCCTCAGCCCCTCCTCCCTCAGCCCCTCCTCCTTCAGCCCCTCCTCCCTCAGCCCCTCCTCCCTCAGCCCCTCCTCCCTCAGCCCCTCCTTCCTCAGCCCCTCCTCCCTCAGTCTCTCCTCCCTCAGCCCTTCCTCTCTCAGACAATCCTCCCTCAGCCCCTCCTCCCTCAGCCCTTCCTCTCTCAGACAATCCTCCCTCAGCCCCTCCTCCCTCAGCCCCTCCTCTCTCAGTCCCTCCTCCCTCAGCCCCTCCTCCCTCAGCCCCTCCTCCCTCAGTCTCTCCTCCCTCAGCCCTTCCTTTCTCAGACCGTCTTCCCTCAGCCCCTCCTCCCTCAGCCCCTCCTCCCTCAGCCCCTCCTCCCTCAGCCCCTCCTCTCTCAGTCCCTCCTCCCTCAGCCCCTCCTCCCTCAGCCCCTCCTCCCTCAGCCCCTCCTCCTTCAGCCCCTCCTCCCTCAGCCCCTCCTCCCTCAGCACCTCCTCCCTCAGCCCCTCCTCCCTCTGCCCCTCCTCCCTCAGTCTCTTCTCCCTCAGCCCTTCCTCTCTCAGACAATCGTCCCTCAGCCCCTCCTCCCTCAGCCCCTCCTCTCTCAGTCCCTCCTCCCTCAGCCCCTCCTCCCTCAGCCCCTCCTCCCTCAGTCTCTCCTCCCTCAGCCCTTCCTTTCTCAGACCGTCTTCCCTCAGCCCCTCCTCCCTCAGCCCCTCCTCCCTCAGCCCCTCCTCCCTCAGCCCCTCCTCCCTCAGCCCCTCCTCCCTCAGTCTCTCCTCCCTCAGCCCTTCCTCTCTCAGACAATCCTCCCTCAGCCCCTCCTCCCTCAGCCCCTCCTCTCTCAGTCCCTCCTCCCTCAGCCCCTCCTCCCTCAGCCCCTCCTCCCTCAGTCTCTCCTCCCTCAGCCCTTCCTTTCTCAGACCCTCTTCCCTCAGCCCCTCCTCCCTCAGCTCCGCCTCCCTCAGCCCCTCCTCCCTCTGCCCCTCCTCCCTCAGTCTCTCCTCCCTCAGCCGTTCCTCTCTCAGACAATCCTCCCTCAGCCCCTCCTCCCTCAGCCCCTCCTCTCTCAGTCCCTCCTCCCTCAGCCCCTCCTCCCTCAGCCCCTCCTTCCTCAGTCTCTCCTCCCTCAGCCCTTCCTTTCTCAGACCCTCTTTCCTCAGCCCCTCCTCGCTCAGCACCTCCTCCCTCAGCCCCTCCTCCCTCAGCCCCTCCTCCTTCAGCCCCTCCTCCATCAGCCCCTCCTCCCTCAGCCCCTCCTCCCTCAGCCCCTCCTCCTTCAGCTCCTCCTCCCTCAGCCCCTCCTCCCTCAGCCCCTCCTCCCTCAGCCCCTCCTTCCTCAGCCCCTCCTCTCTCAGTCCCTCTTCCCTCAGCCCCTCCTCCCTCAGCCCCTCCTTCTTCAGCCCTTCCTTTCTCAGACCCTCTTCCCTCAGCCCCTCCTCCGTCAGCACCTCCTCCCTCAGTCCTTCCTCCCTCAGCCCTTCCTCCCTCAGTCCCTCCTCCCTCAGCTCCGCCTCCCTCAGCCCCTCCTCCCTCTGCCCCTCCTCCTTCAGCCCACCCTCCCTCAGCCCCTCCTCCCTCAATCTCTCCTCCCTCAGCCCCTCCTCCCTCAGCTTCTCCTCCCTCAGCCCCTCCTCCCTCAGCTTCTGCTCCCTCAGCGCCTCCTCCCTCAGCCCCTCCTCCTTCAGTCTCCCCTCCCTCAGCCCTTCCTCTCTCAGACAACCCTCCCTCAGCCCTTCCTCTCTCAGCCCCTCCTCTCTCAGTATCTCCTCAATCAGCCCCTCCTCCCTCAGCCCCTGCTTCTTCAGCCCTTCCTCCCTCAGCCCTTCCTTTCTCAGACCCTCTTCCCTCAGCCCCTCCTCCCTCAGCACCTCCTCCCTCAGCCCCTCCTCCCTCAGCCCCTCCTCCTTCAGCCCCTCCTCCCTCAGCCCCTCCTCCATCAGCCCCTCCTCCCTCAGCCCCTCCTCCCTCAGCCCCTCCTCCCTCAGTCTCTCCTCCCTCAGCCCTTCCTCTCTCAGACAATCCTCCCTCAGCCCCTCCTCCCTCAGCCCCTCCTCTCTAAGTCCCTCCTCCCTCAGCCCCTCCTCCCTCAGCCCCTCCTCCGTCAGCCCCTCCTCCCTCAGTCTCTCCTCCCTCAGCCCTTCATCTCTCAGCCTCTCCTCCCTCAGCCCTTCCTCTCTCAGACCCTCCTCCCTCAGTCCCTCCTCCCTCAGTCCCTCCTCCCTCAGCCCCTCCTTCCTCAGCCCTTCCTCCCTCAGACACTCCTCCCTCAGCCCCTCCTCCCTCATTACCTCCTCCCTCAGCCCTTCCTCTCTCAGCCCCTCCTCCCTCAGCCCCTCCGTCCTCAGCCCCTCCTCCTTCAGCCCCTCCTCCCTCAGTCCCTCCTCCCTCAGTCCCTCCTCATTCAGCCCTTCCTCTCTCAGACCCTCCTCCCTCAGTCCCTCCTCCCTCAGCCCCTCCTCCCTCCGCCACTCCTCCCTCAGCCCTTCCTCCCTCAGCCCTTCCTCCCTCAGCCCTCTTCCCTCAGTCCCTCCTCCCTCAACCCCGCCTCCCTCAGCACCTCCTCCCTCAGTCCCTCCTCCCTCAGCTCCGCCTCCCTCAGCCCTTCCTTCCTCAGCCCTTCCTCCCTCAGACACTCCTCCCTCAGCCCCTCCTCTCTTATCCCCTCCTCCCTCAGTCTCTCCTCCCTCAGCCCCTCCTCTTTCAGCCCCTCCACCCTCATCCGCTCCTCCCTCAGCCCTTCCTCTCTCAGCCCCTCCTCTCTCAGCCCCTCCTCCCTCAGCCCCTCCTCCCTCAGCCCCTCCTCCCTCAGCCCCTCCTCCTTCAGCCCCTCCTCCCTCAGTCTTTCCTTCCTCAGCCCTTCCTCTCTCAGAACTTCCTCCCTCAGCCCCTCCTCCCTCAGCCCGTCCTCCCTCAGCCGCTCCTCCCTCAGCCCCTCCTCCCTCAGCCCCTCCTCCCTCCGCCCCTTTTCCCTCAGTCGCTCCTCTCTCAGCTCCGCCTCCCTCAGCCCCTCCTCCCTAAGCCCCTCCTTCTTCAGCCCCTCCTCCCTCAGCCCCTCCTCCCTCAGCCTCTCCTCCCTCAGCCCCTCCTCCGTCAGTCTCTCTTCGCTCAGCCCTTCCTCTCTCAGACCTTCCTCCCTCAGCCCCTCCTCCCTCAGTCCCTCCTCCCTCAGCCCCGCCTCCCTCAGCCCCTCCTCCCTCAGTCGCTCCTCCCTCAGCTCCGCCTCCCTCAGCCCCTCCTCCCTCTGCCCCTCCTCCCTCAGCCCCTCCTCCCTCAGCCCCTCCTGCCTCAGCCCCTCCTCCCTCAGCCCCTCCTCCCTCAGCCTCTCCTCCCTCAGCCCCTCCTCCGTCAGTCTCTCTTCGCTCAGCCCTTCCTCTCTCAGACCTTCCTCCCTCAGCCCCTCCTCCCTCAGTCCCTCCTCCCTCAGCCCCGCCTCCCTCAGCCCCTCCTCCCTCAGCCCCTCCTCTCTCAGTCCCTCCTCCCTCAGCCCCTCCTCCCTCAGCCCCTCCTTCCTCAGTCTCTCCTCCCTCAGCCCTTCCTTTCTCAGACCCTCTTTCCTCAGCCCCTCCTCGCTCAGCACCTCCTCCCTCAGCCCCTCCTCCCTCAGCCCCTCCTCCTTCAGCCCCTCCTCCATCAGCCCCTCCTCCCTCAGCCCCTCCTCCCTCAGCCCCTCCTTCTTCAGCCCCTCCTCCCTCAGCCCCTCCTCCCTCAGCCCCTCCACCCTCAGCTTCTCCTTCCTCAGCCCCTCCTCTCTCAGTCCCTCTTCCCTCAGCCCCTCCTCCCTCAGCCCCTCCTTCTTCAGCCCTTCCTTTCTCAGACCCTCTTCCCTCAGCCCCTCCTCCGTCAGCACCTCCTCCCTCAGTCCTTCCTCCCTCAGCCCTTCCTCCCTCAGTCCCTCCTCCCTCAGCTCCGCCTCCCTCAGCCCCTCCTCCCTCTGCCCCTCCTCCTTCAGCCCACCCTCCCTCAGCCCCTCCTCCCTCAATCTCTCCTCCCTCAGCCCCTCCTCCCTCAGCTTCTCCTCCCTCAGCCCCTCCTCCCTCAGCTTCTGCTCCCTCAGCGCCTCCTCCCTCAGCCCCTCCTCCTTCAGTCTCCCCTCCCTCAGCCCTTCCTCTCTCAGACAACCCTCCCTCAGCCCTTCCTCTCTCAGCCCCTCCTCTCTAAGTCCCTCCTCCCTCAGCCCCTCCTCCCTCAGCCCCTCCTCCGTCAGCCCCTCCTCCCTCAGTCTCTCCTCCCTCAGCCCTTCCTCTCTCAGTCTCTCCTCCCTCAGCCCTTCCTCTCTCAGACCCTCCTCCCTCAGTCCCTCCTCCCTCAGTCCCTCCTCCCTCAGCCCCTCCTTCCTCAGCCCTTCCTCCCTCAGACACTCCTCCCTCAGCCCCTCCTCCCTCATTACCTCCTCCCTCAGCCCTTCCTCTCTCAGCCCCTCCTCCCTCAGCCCCTCCGTCCTCAGCCCCTCCTCCTTCAGTCCCTCCTCCCTCAGTCCCTCCTCCCTCAGTCCCTCCTCATTCAGCCCTTCCTCTCTCAGACCCTCCTCCCTCAGTCCCTCCTCCCTCAGCCCCTCCTCCCTCCGCCACTCCTCCCTCAGCCCTTCCTTCCTCAGCCCTTCCTCCCTCAGCCCTCTTCCCTCAGTCCCTCCTCCCTCAACCCCGCCTCCCTCAGCACCTCCTCCCTCAGTCCCTCCTCCCTCAGCTCCGCCTCCCTCAGCAATTCCTTCCTCAGCCCTTCCTCCCTCAGACACTCCTCCCTCAGCCCCTCCTCTCTTATCCCCTCCTCCCTCAGTCTCTCCTCCCTCAGCCCCTCCTCTTTCAGCCCCTCCACCCTCATCCGCTCCTCCCTCAGCCCTTCCTCTCTCAGCCCCTCCTCTCTCAGCCCCTCCTCCCTCAGCCCCTCCTCCCTCAGCCCCTCCTCCCTCAGCCCCTCCTCCTTCAGCCCCTCCTCCCTCAGTCTTTCCTTCCTCAGCCCTTCCTCTCTCAGAACTTCCTCCCTCAGCCCCTCCTCCCTCAGCCCGTCCTCCCTCAGCCGCTCCTCCCTCAGCCCCTCCTCCCTCAGCCCCTCCTCCCTCCGCCCCTTTTCCTTCAGTCGCTCCTCTCTCAGCTCCGCCTCCCTCAGCCCCTCCTCCCTAAGCCCCTCCTTCTTCAGCCCCTCCTCCCTCAGCCCCTCCTCCCTCAGCCTCTCCTCCCTCAGCCCCTCCTCCGTCAGTCTCTCTTCGCTCAGCCCTTCCTCTCTCAGACCTTCCTCCCTCAGCCCCTCCTCCCTCAGTCCCTCCTCCCTCAGCCCCGCCTCCCTCAGCCCCTCCTCCCTCAGTCGCTCCTCCCTCAGCTCCGCCTCCCTCAGCCCCTCCTCCCTCTGCCCCTCCTCCCTCAGCCCCTCCTCCCTCAGCCCCTCCTGCCTCAATCTCTCCTCACTCAGCCCCTCCTCCCTCAGCCCCTCCTCCCTCAGCCCCTCCTCCCTCAGCCCCTCCTCCGTCAGCCCCTGCTCCCTCAGTCTCTCCTCCCTCAGCCCCTCCTCCCTCAGTCGCTCCTCCCTCAGCTCCGCCTCCCTCAGCTCCGCCTCCCTCAGCCCCTCCTCCCTCTGCCCCTCCTCCCTCAGCCCCCCCTCCCTCAGCCCCTCCTCCCTCAATCTCTCCTCCCTCAGCCCCTCCTCCCTTAGCCCCTCCTCCCTCAGCTCCGCCTCCCTCAGCCCCTCTTCCCTCTGCCCCTCCTCCCTCAGTCTTTCCTCCCTCAGCCCTTCCTCTCTCAGACAATCCTCCCTCAGCCCCTCCTCCCTCAGCCCCTCCTCTCTCAGTCCCTCCTCCCTCAGCCCCTCCTCCCTCAGCCCCTCCTCCCTCAGTCTCTCCTCCCTCAGCCCTTCCTTCCTCAGACCCTCTTCCCTCAGCCCCTCCTCCCTCAGCACCTCCTCCCTCAGCCCCTCCTCCCTCAGCCCCTCCTCCTTCAGCCCCTCCTCCCTCAGCCCCTCCTCCCTCAGCCCCTCCTCCCTCAGCCCCTCCTTCCTCAGCCCCTCCTCCCTCAGTCTCTCCTCCCTCAGCCCTTCCTCTCTCAGACAATCCTCCCTCAGCCCCTCCTCCCTCAGCCCCTCCTATCTCAGTCCCTCCTTCCTCAGCCCCTCCTCCCTCAGCCCCTCCTCCCTCAGTCTCTCCTCCCTCAGCCCTTCCTCCCTCAGCCCCTCCTCCCTCAGCCCCTCCTCCCTCAGTCTCTCCTCCCTCAGCCCTTCCTTTCTCAAACCCTCTTCCCTCAGCCCCTCCTCCCTCAGCACCTCCTCCCTCAGCCCCTCCTCCCTCTGCCCCTCCTCCCTCAGTCTCTCCTCCCTCAGCCCTTCCTCTCTTAGACAATCCTCCCTCAGCCCCTCCTCCCTCAGCCCCTTCTCTCTCAGTCCCTCCTCCCTCAGCCCCTCCTCCCTCAGCCCCTCCTCCCTCAGTCTCTCCTCCCTCAGCCCTTCCTTTCTCAGACCGTCTTCCCTCAGCCCCTCCTCCCTCAGCCCCTCCTCCCTCAGCCCCTCCTCCCTCAGCCCCTCCTCCCTCAGCCCCTCCTCCCTCAGTCTCTCCTCCCTCAGCCCTTCCTGTCTCAGACAATCCTCCATCAGCCCCTCCTCCCTCAGCCCCTCCTCTCTCAGTCCCTCCTCCCTCAGCCCCTCCTCCCTCAGCCCCTCCTCCCTCAGTCTCTCCTCCCTCAGCCCTTCCTTTCTCAGACCCTCTTCCCTCAGCCCCTCCTCCCTCAGCTCCGCCTCCCTCAGCCCCTCCTCCCTCTGCCCCTCCTCCCTCAGTCTCTCCTCCCTCAGCCCTTCCTCTCTCAGACAATCCTCCCTCAGCCCCTCCTCCCTCAGCCCCTCCTCTCTCAGTCCCTCCTCCCTCAGCCCCTCCTCCCTCAGCCCCTCCTTCCTCAGTCTCTCCTCCCTCAGCCCTTCCTTTCTCAGACCCTCTTTCCTCAGCCCCTCCTCGCTCAGCACCTCCTCCCTCAGCCCCGCCTCCCTCAGCCCCTCCTCCTTCAGCCCCTCCTCCCTCAGCCCCTCCTCCCTCAGCCCCTCCTCCCTCAGCCCCTCCTCCTTCAGCCCCTCCTCCCTCAGCCCCTCCTCCCTCAGCCCCTCCTCCTTCAGCCCCTCCTCCCTCAGCCCCTCCTCCCTCAGTCCCTCTTCCCTCAGCCCCTCCTCCCTCAGCCCCTCCTTCTTCAGCCCTTCCTTTCTCAGACCCTCTTCCCTCAGCCCCTCCTCCGTCAGCACCTCCTCCCTCAGTCCTTCCTCCCTCAGCCCTTCCTCCCTCAGTCCCTCCTCCCTCAGCTCCGCCTCCCTCAGCCCCTCCTCCCTCTGCCCCTCCTCCCTCAGCCCACCCTCCCTCAGCCCCTCCTCCCTCAATCTCTCCTCCCTCAGCCCCTCCTCCCTCAGCCCCTCCTCCCTCAGCCCCTCCTCCCTCAGCTTCTGCTCCCTCAGCGCCTCCTCCCTCAGCCCCTCCTCCTTCAGTCTCTCCTCCCTCAGCCCTTCCTCTCTCAGACAACCCTCCCTCAGCCCTTCCTCTCTCAGCCCCTCCTCTCTCAGTCCCTCCTCAATCAGCCCCTCCTCCCTCAGCCCCTGCTTCTATAGCCCTTCCTCCCTCAGCCCTTCCTTTCTAAGACCCTCTTCCCTCAGCCCCTCCTCCCTCAGCACCTCCTCCCTCAGCCCCTCCTCCCTCAGCCCCTCCTCCTTCAGCCCCTCCTCCCTCAGCCCCTCCTCCCTCAGCCCCTCCTCCCTCAGCCCCTCCTCCCTCAGCCCCTCCTCCCTCAGTCTCTCCTCCCTCAGCCCTTCCTCTCTCAGACAATCCTCCCTCAGCCCCTCCTCCCTCAGCCCCTCCTCTCTAAGTCCCTCCTCCCTCAGCCCCTCCTCCCTCAGCCCCTCCTCCCTCAGCCCCTCCTCCGTCAGCCCCTCCTCCCTCAGTCTCTCCTCCCTCAGCCCTTCCTCTCTCAGTCTCTCCTCCCTCAGCCCTTCCTCTCTCAGACCCTTCTCCCTCAGTCCCTCCTCCCTCAGTCCCTCCTCCCTCAGCCCCTCCTTCCTCAGCCCTTCCTCCCTCAGACACTCCTCCCTCAGCCCCTCCTCCCTCATTACCTCCTCCCTCAGCCCTTCCTCTCTCAGCCCCTCCTCCCTCAGCCCCTCCGTCCTCAGCCCCTCCTCCCTCCGCCACTCCTCCCTCAGCAATTCCTCCCTCAGCCCTTCCTTCCTCAGCCGTCTTCCCTCAGTCCCTCCTCCCTCAACCCCGCCTCCCTCAGCACCTCCTCCCTCAGTCCCTCCTCCCTCAGCTCCGCCTCCCTCAGCCCTTCCTTCCTCAGCCCTTCCTCCCTCAGACACTCCTCCCTCAGCCCCTCCTCTCTTATCCCCTCCTCCCTCAGTCTCTCCTCCCTCAGCACCTCCTCCCTCAGCCCCTCCTCCCTCAGCCCCTCCTCCTTCAGCCCCTCCTCCCTCAGCCCCTCCTCCCTCAGCCCCTCCTCCCTCAGCCCCTCCTTCCTCAGCCCCTCCTCCCTCAGTCTCTCCTCCCTCAGCCCTTCCTCTCTCAGACAATCCTCCCTCAGCCCCTCCTCCCTCAGCCCCTCCTCTCTCAGTCCCTCCTTCCTCAGCCCCTCCTCCCTCAGCCCTTCCTCCCTCAGTCTCTCCTCCCTCAGCCCTTCCTCTCTCAGACAATCCTCCCTCAGCCCCTCCTCCCTCAGCCCCTCCTCTCTCAGTCCCTCCTCCCTCAGCCCCTCCTCCCTCAGCCCCTCCTCCCTCAGTCGCTCCTCCCTCAGCCCTTCCTTTCTCAGACCGTCTTCCCTCAGCCCCTCCTCCCTCAGCCCCTCCTCCCTCAGCCCCTCCTCCCTCAGCCCCTCCTCTCTCAGTCCCTCCTCCCTCAGCCCCTCCTCCCTCAGCCCCTCCTCCCTCAGCCCCTCCTCCTTCAGCCCCTCCTCCCTCAGCCCCTCCTCCCTCAGCACCTCCTCCCTCAGCCCCTCCTCCCTCTGCCCCTCCTCCCTCAGTCTCTTCTCCCTCAGCCCTTCCTCTCTCAGACAATCGTCCCTCAGCCCCTCCTCCCTCAGCCCCTCCTCTCTCAGTCCCTCCTCCCTCAGCCCCTCCTCCCTCAGCCCCTCCTCCCTCAGTCTCTCCTCCCTCAGCCCTTCCTTTCTCAGACCGTCTTCCCTCAGCCCCTCCTCCCTCAGCCCCTCCTCCCTCAGCCCCTCCTCCCTCAGCCCCTCCTCCCTCAGCCCCTCCTCCCTCAGTCTCTCCTCCCTCAGCCCTTCCTCTCTCAGACAATCCTCCCTCAGCCCCTCCTCCCTCAGCCCCTCCTCTCTCAGTCCCTCCTCCCTCAGCCCCTCCTCCCTCAGCCCCTCCTCCCTCAGTCTCTCCTCCCTCAGCCCTTCCTTTCTCAGACCCTCTTCCCTCAGCCCCTCCTCCCTCAGCTCCGCCTCCCTCAGCCCCTCCTCCCTCTGCCCCTCCTCCCTCAGTCTCTCCTCCCTCAGCCGTTCCTCTCTCAGACAATCCTCCCTCAGCCCCTCCTCCCTCAGCCCCTCCTCTCTCAGTCCCTCCTCCCTCAGCCCCTCCTCCCTCAGCCCCTCCTTCCTCAGTCTCTCCTCCCTCAGCCCTTCCTTTCTCAGACCCTCTTTCCTCAGCCCCTCCTCGCTCAGCACCTCCTCCCTCAGCCCCTCCTCCCTCAGCCCCTCCTCCTTCAGCCCCTCCTCCATCAGCCCCTCCTCCCTCAGCCCCTCCTCCCTCAGCCCCTCCTCCTTCAGCCCCTCCTCCCTCAGCCCCTCCTCCCTCAGCCCCTCCTCCCTCAGCCCCTCCTTCCTCAGCCCCTCCTCTCTCAGTCCCTCTTCCCTCAGCCCCTCCTCCCTCAGCCCCTCCTTCTTCAGCCCTTCCTTTCTCAGACCCTCTTCCCTCAGCCCCTCCTCCGTCAGCACCTCCTCCCTCAGTCCTTCCTCCCTCAGCCCTTCCTCCCTCAGTCCCTCCTCCCTCAGCTCCGCCTCCCTCAGCCCCTCCTCCCTCTGCCCCTCCTCCTTCAGCCCACCCTCCCTCAGCCCCTCCTCCCTCAATCTCTCCTCCCTCAGCCCCTCCTCCCTCAGCTTCTCCTCCCTCAGCCCCTCCTCCCTCAGCTTCTGCTCCCTCAGCGCCTCCTCCCTCAGCCCCTCCTCCTTCAGTCTCCCCTCCCTCAGCCCTTCCTCTCTCAGACAACCCTCCCTCAGCCCTTCCTCTCTCAGCCCCTCCTCTCTCAGTCCCTCCTCAATCAGCCCCTCCTCCCTCAGCCCCTGCTTCTTCAGCCCTTCCTCCCTCAGCCCTTCCTTTCTCAGACCCTCTTCCCTCAGCCCCTCCTCCCTCAGCACCTCCTCCCTCAGCCCCTCCTCCCTCAGCCCCTCCTCCTTCAGCCCCTCCTCCCTCAGCCCCTCCTCCATCAGCCCCTCCTCCCTCAGCCCCTCCTCCCTCAGCCCCTCCTCCCTCAGTCTCTCCTCCCTCAGCCCTTCCTCTCTCAGACAATCCTCCCTCAGCCCCTCCTCCCTCAGCCCCTCCTCTCTAAGTCCCTCCTCCCTCAGCCCCTCCTCCCTCAGCCCCTCCTCCGTCAGCCCCTCCTCCCTCAGTCTCTCCTCCCTCAGCCCTTCCTCTCTCAGCCTCTCCTCCCTCAGCCCTTCCTCTCTCAGACCCTCCTCCCTCAGTCCCTCCTCCCTCAGTCCCTCCTCCCTCAGCCCCTCCTTCCTCAGCCCTTCCTCCCTCAGACACTCCTCCCTCAGCCCCTCCTCCCTCATTACCTCCTCCCTCAGCCCTTCCTCTCTCAGCCCCTCCTCCCTCAGCCCCTCCGTCCTCAGCCCCTCCTCCTTCAGCCCCTCCTCCCTCAGTCCCTCCTCCCTCAGTCCCTCCTCATTCAGCCCTTCCTCTCTCAGACCCTCCTCCCTCAGTCCCTCCTCCCTCAGCCCCTCCTCCCTCCGCCACTCCTCCCTCAGCCCTTCCTCCCTCAGCCCTTCCTCCCTCAGCCCTCTTCCCTCAGTCCCTCCTCCCTCAACCCCGCCTCCCTCAGCACCTCCTCCCTCAGTCCCTCCTCCCTCAGCTCCGCCTCCCTCAGCCCTTCCTTCCTCAGCCCTTCCTCCCTCAGACACTCCTCCCTCAGCCCCTCCTCTCTTATCCCCTCCTCCCTCAGTCTCTCCTCCCTCAGCCCCTCCTCTTTCAGCCCCTCCACCCTCATCCGCTCCTCCCTCAGCCCTCCCTCTCTCAGCCCCTCCTCTCTCAGCCCCTCCTCCCTCAGCCCCTCCTCCCTCAGCCCCTCCTCCCTCAGCCCCTCCTCCTTCAGCCCCTCCTCCCTCAGTCTTTCCTTCCTCAGCCCTTCCTCTCTCAGAACTTCCTCCCTCAGCCCCTCCTCCCTCAGCCCGTCCTCCCTCAGCCGCTCCTCCCTCAGCCCCTCCTCCCTCAGCCCCTCCTCCCTCCGCCCCTTTTCCCTCAGTCGCTCCTCTCTCAGCTCCGCCTCCCTCAGCCCCTCCTCCCTAAGCCCCTCCTTCTTCAGCCCCTCCTCCCTCAGCCTCCCTCCCTCAGCCTCTCCTCCCTCAGCCCCTCCTCCGTCAGTCTCTCTTCGCTCAGCCCTTCCTCTCTCAGACCTTCCTCCCTCAGCCCCTCCTCCCTCAGTCCCTCCTCCCTCAGCCCCGCCTCCCTCAGCCCCTCCTCCCTCAGTCGCTCCTCCCTCAGCTCCGCCTCCCTCAGCCCCTCCTCCCTCTGCCCCTCCTCCCTCAGCCCCTCCTCCCTCAGCCCCTCCTGCCTCAATCTCTCCTCACTCAGCCCCTCCTCCCTCAGCCCCTCCTCCCTCAGTCCCTCCTCCCTCAGCCCCTCCTCCGTCAGTCCCTCCTCCCTCAGCCCCTCCTCCCTAAGCCCCTTCTTCTTCAGCCCTTCCTTTCTCAGACCCTCTTCCCTCAGCCCCTCCTCCCTCAGCACCTCCTCTCTCAGACCCTCCTCCCTCATTCCCTCCTCCCTCAGCCCCTCCTCCCTCCGCCCCTCCTCCCTCAGCATTTCCTCCCTCAGCCCTTCCTCCCTCAGCCCTCTTCCCTCAGTCCCTCCTCCCTCAGCCCCGCCTCACTCAGCCCCTCCTCCCTCAGTCCCTCCTCCCTCAGCTCCGCTTCCCTCAGCCCCTCCTCCATCAGTGCCTCTTCCCTCAGCTCCGCCTCCCTCAGCCCCTCCTCCCTCCGCAACTCCTCCCTCAGCCCCTCCTCCCTCAGCCCGTCCTTCCTCAGCCCCTCCTTCCTCCGCCCCTCCTCCCTTAGCCCCTCCTCTTTCAGCCCTTCCTCCCTCAGCCCCTCCTCCCTCGGTCTCTCCTCCCTCAGCCGTCTTCCCTCAGTCCCTCCTCCCTCAGCCCTTCCTCTCTCAGACCTTCCTCCCTCAGCACCTCCTCCCTCAGCCCGTCCTCCCTCAGCCCCTTCCTCCCTCAGCCCCTCCTCCCTCAGCACCTCCTCCCTCAGCCCTTCCTCCCTCAGCCCTTCCTCCCTCAGCCCTCTTCCCTCAGTCCCTCCTCTCTCAGCCCCGCCTCCCTCAGCCCCTCCTCCCTCAATCTCTCCTCACTCAGCCCCTCCTCCCTCAGCCCCTCCTCCCTCAGCCCCTCCTCCCTCAGCTCCGCCTCCCTCAGCCCCTTCTCCCTCTGCCCCTCCTCCCTCAGTCTCTCCTCCCTCAGCCCTTCCTCTCTCAAACCCTCCTCCCTCATTCCCTCCTCCCTCAACCCCTCCTCCCTCCGCCACTCCTCCCTCAGCACTTCCTCCCTCAGCCCTTCCTCCCTCAGACCCTCCTCCCTCAGTCCCTCCTCCCTCAGCCCCTCTTCCCTCAGTGCTTCCTCCGTCCGCCCCTCCTCCCTCAGCCCCTCCTCCATCAGCCCCTCCTCCCTCAGCGCTTCCTCCCTCAGCCCTTCCTCCCTCAGCCCCTCCTCCGTCAGCCCCTCCTCCCTCAGTCTCTCCTCCCTCAGCCCTTCCTCTCTCAGTCTCTCCTCCCTCAGCCCTTCCTCTCTCAGACCCTCCTCCCTCAGTCCCTCCTCCCTCAGTCCCTCCTCCCTCAGCCCCTCCTTCCTCAGCCCTTCCTCCCTCAGACACTCCTCCCTCAGCCCCTCCTCTCTCATTACCTCCTCCCTCAGCCCTTCCTCTCTCAGCCCCTCCTCCCTCAGCCCCTCCGTCCTCAGCCCCTCCTCCTTCAGCCCCTCCTCCCTCAGTCCCTCCTCCCTCAGTCCCTCCTCATTCAGCCCTTCCTCTCTCAGACCCTCCTCCCTCAGTCCCTCCTCCCTCAGCCCCTCCTCCCTCCGCCACTCCTCCCTCAGCCCTTCCTCCCTCAGCCCTTCCTCTCTCAGACCTTCTTCCCTCAGCACCTCCTTCCTCAGCCCTTCCTCCCTCAGCCCTCTTCCCTCAGTCCCTCCTCCCTCAGCCCCGCCTCATTCAGCCCCTCCTCCCTCAGTCCCTCCTCCCTCAGCTCCGCTTCCCTCAGCCCCTCCCCCCTCAGTCCCTCTTCCCTAAGCTCCGCCTCCCTCAGCCCCTCCTCCCTCCGAGCCTCCTCCCTCAGCCCCTCCTCCCTCAGCCCGTCCTCCCTCAGCCCCTGTTCCCTCCGCCCCTTCTCCCTCAGCCCCTCTTCTTTCAGCCCTTCCTCCCTCAGCCCCTCCTCCCTCAGTCTCTCCTCCCTCAGCCCTTCCTCTCTCAGACCCTCCTCCCTCAGCCCCTCCTCCCTCAGCCCCTCCTCTCTCAGTCCCTCCTCCATCAGCCCCTCCTCCCTCAGTCTCTCCTTCTTCAGCCCTTCCTTTCTCAGACCCTCTTCCCTCAGCCCCTCCTCCCTCAGCACCACCTCCCTCAGCCCTTCCTCCCTCAGCCCTTCCTCCCTCAGCCCTCTTCCCTCAGTCCCTCCTCCCTCAGCCCCGCCTCCCTCAGCCCCTCCTCCCTCAGCCCCTCCTCCCTCCACCCCACCTCCCTCAGCCCCTCCTCCTTCAGCCCCTCCTCCCGCAGTCTCTCCTCCCTCAGCCTTTCCTCTCTCAGACCTTCCTCCCTCAGCCCCTCCTCCCTCAGCCCGTCCTCCCTCAGCCCCTCCTCCCTCAGCCCCTCCTCCCTCAGCACCTCCTTCCTCAGCCCTTCCTCCCTCAGCCCTTCCTCCCTCAGCCTTCCTCCCTCAGCCCTCTCCCCTCAGTCCCTCCTCCCTTAGCCCCGCCTCCCTCAGTCCCTCCTCCCTCAGTCCCTCCTCCCTCAGCTCCGCCTCCCTCAGCCCCTCCTCCCTCTGCCCCTCCTCCCTTAGCTCCTCCTCGCTCAGCTCCGCCTCCCTCAGCCCCTCCTCCTTCTGCCCCTCCTCCCTCAGTCTCTCCTCCCTCAGCCCTCCCTCTCTCAGACCCTCCTCCCTCAGTGCCTCCTCCCTCAGCCCCGCCTCCCTCAGCCCCTCCTCCCTCAGTCCCTCCTCCCTCAGCTCCGCATCCCTAAGCCCTTCCTTCCTCAGCCCTTCCTCCCTCAGACAATCCTCCCTCAGCCCCTCCTCTCTCATCCCCTCCTCCCTCAGTCTCTCCTCCCTCAGCCTCTCCTCTTTCAGCCCCTCCACCCTCATCCGCTCCTCCCTCAGCCCTTCCTCTCTCAGCCCCTCCTCTCTCAGCCCCTCCTCCCTCAGCCCCTCCTCCCTCAGCCCCTCCTCCCTCAGCCCCTCCTCCCTCAGCCCCTCCTCCCTCAGCCCCTCCTCCCTCAGCCCCTCCTCCCTCAGCCCCTCCTCCCTCAGCCCCTCCTCCCTCAGTCTCTCTTCCCTCAGCCCTTCCTCTCTCAGACCTTCCTCCCCCAGCCCCTCCTCCCTCAGCCCCTCTTCCCTCAGTGCCTCCTCTCTCCGCCCCTCCTCCCTCAGCCCATCCTCCATCAGTCTCTCCTCCCTCAGCCCTTCCTCTCTCAGTCTCTCCTCCCTCAGCCCTTCCTCTCTCAGACCCTCCTCCCTCAGTCCCTCCTCCCTCAGCCCCTCTTCCCTCAGTGCCTCCTCCGTCCGCCCCTCCTCCCTCAGCCCCTCCTACATCAGCCCCTCCTCCCTCAGCGCTTCCTCCCTCAGCCCCTCCTCCCTCAGCCCCTCCTCCCTCAGCCCCTCCTCCCTCAGTCTTTCCTCCCTCAGCCCTTCCTCTCTCAGTCTCTCCTCCCTCAGCCCTTCCTCTCTCAGACCCTCCTCCCTCAGTCCCTCTTCCCTCAGTCCCTCCTCCCTCAGCCCCTACTTCCTCAGCCCTTCCTCCCTCAGACACTCCTCCCTCAGCCCCTCCTCCCTCATTACCTCCTCCCTCAGCCCTTCCTCTCTCAGCCCCTCCTCCCTCAGCCCCTCCGTCCTCAGCCCCTCCTCCTTCAGCCCCTCCTCCCTCAGTCCCTCCTCCCTCAGCCCCTCCTCCCTCAGCCCCTCCTCCCTCAGCCCCTCCTCCCTCAGTCTCTCTTCCCTCAGCCCTTCCTCTCTCAGACCTTCCTCCCCCAGCCCCTCCTCCCTCAGCCCCTCTTCCCTCAGTGCCTCCTCTCTCCGCCCCTCCTCCCTCAGCCCATCCTCCATCAGTCTCTCCTCCCTCAGCCCTTCCTCTCTCAGTCTCTCCTCCCTCAGCCCTTCCTCTCTCAGACCCTCCTCCCTCAGTCCCTCCTCCCTCAGCCCCTCTTCCCTCAGTGCCTCCTCCGTCCGCCCCTCCTCCCTCAGCCCCTCCTCCATCAGCCCCTCCTCCCTCAGCGCTTCCTCCCTCAGCCCCTCCTCCCTCAGCCCCTCCTCCCTCAGCCCCTCCTCCCTCAGTCTCTCCTCCCTCAGCCCTTCCTCTCTCAGTCTCTCCTCCCTCAGCCCTTCCTCTCTCAGACCCTCCTCCCTCAGTCCCTCTTCCCTCAGTCCCTCCTCCCTCAGCCCCTACTTCCTCAGCCCTTCCTCCCTCAGACACTCCTCCCTCAGCCCCTCCTCCCTCATTACCTCCTCCCTCAGCCCTTCCTCTCTCAGCCCCTCCTCCCTCAGCCCCTCCGTCCTCAGCCCCTCCTCCTTCAGCCCCTCCTCCCTCAGTCCCTCCTCCCTCAGTCCCTCCTCATTCAGCCCTTCCTCTCTCAGACCCTCCTCCCTCAGCCCTTCCTCCCTCAGCCCTCTTCCTTCAGTCCCTCCTCCCTCAACCCCGCCTCCCTCAGCACCTCCTCCCTCAGTCCCTCCTCCCTCAGCTCCGCCTCCCTCAGCCCTTCCTTCCTCAGCCCTTCCTCCCTCAGACACTCCTCCCTCAGCCCCTCCTCTCTTATCCCCTCCTCCCTCAGTCTCTCCTCCCTCAGCCCCTCCTCTTTCAGCCCCTCCACCCTCATCCGCTCCTCCCTCAGCCCTTCCTCTCTCAGCCCTTCCTCTCTCAGCCCCTCCTCCCTCAGCCCCTCCTCCCTCAGCCCCTCCTCCCTCAGCCCCTCCTCCTTCAGCCCCTCCTCCCTCAGTCTTTCCTTCCTCAGCCCTTCCTCTCTCAGACCTTCCTCCCTCAGCCCCTCCTCACTCAGCCCGTCCTCCCTCAGCCGCTCCTCCCTCAGCCCCTCCTCCCTCAGCCCCTCCTCCCTCTGCCCCTTTTCCCTCAGTCGCTCCTCTCTCAGCTCCGCCTCCCTCAGCCCCTCCTCCCTAAGCCCCTCCTTCTTCAGCCCCTCCTCCCTCAGCCCCTCCTCCCTCAGCCTCTCCTCCCTCAGCCCCTCCTCCGTCAGTCTCTCTTCGCTAAGCCCTTCCTCTCTCAGACCTTCCTCCCTCAGCCCCTCCTCCCTCAGTCCCTCCTCCCTCAGCCCCGCCTCCCTCAGCCCCTCCTCCCTCAGTCGCTCCTCCCTCAGCTCCGCCTCCCTCAGCTCCGCCTCCCTCAGCCCCTCCTCCCTCTGCCCCTCCTCCCTCAGCCCCTCCTCCCTCAGCCCCTCCTCCCTCAATCTCTCCTCACTCAGCCCCTCCTCCCTCAGCCCCTCCTCCCTCAGCCCCTCCTCCCTCAGCCCCTCCTCCGTCAGCCCCTCCTCCCTCAGTCTCTCCTCCCTCAGCCCTTTCTCTCTCAGACCCTCCTCCCTCAGTCCCTCCTCCCTCAGCCCCTCCTCCCTAAGCCCCTTCTTCTTCAGCCCTTCCTTTCTCAGACCCTCTTCCCTCAGCCCCTCCTCCCTCAGCACCTCCTCCCTCAGCCCTTCCTCCCTCAGCCCCGCCTCCCTCAGCCCCACCTCCCTCAGTCTCTCCTCCCTCAGCTCCGCCTCCCTCAGCCCCTCCTCCCTCTGCCCCTCCTCCCTCAGCCCCTCCTCCCTCAGCCCATAATCCCTCAGCCCCTCCTCCCTCAATCTCTCCTCCCTCAGCCCCTCCTCCCTCAGCCCTCCTCCCTCAGCTCCGCCTCCCTCAGCCCCTCCTCCCTCAGCCCCTCCTCCCTCAGCTCCGCCTCCCTCAGGCCCTCCTCCCTCTGCCCCTCCTCCCTCAGTCTCTCCTCCCTCAGCCCTTCTTCTCTCAGACCTTCCTCCCTCAGTCCCTCCTCCCTCAGTCCCTCCTCCCTAAGCCTCTCCTTCCTCAGCCCTTCCTCCCTCAGACACTCCTCTCTCAGCCCCTCCTCCCTCATCCCCTCCTCCCTTAGCCCTTCCTCTCTCAGCCCCTCCTCCCTCAGCCCCTCCTCCTTCAGCCCCTCCTCCCTCAGACCCTCCTCCCTCAGCCCTTCCTCCTACAGCCCCTCCTCCCTCAGCCCCTCCTCCCTCAGACCCACCTCATTCAGCCCTTCCTTCCTCAGCCCTTCCTCCCTCAGACATTCCTTCTTCAGCCCCTCCTCCCTCATCCCATCCTCCGTCAGTCTCTCCTCCCTCAGCCCTCCTTCTCTCAGACCCTCCTCCCTCAGCCCCTCCTCCTTCAGCCCCTCCTCCCTCAGCCCCTCCTCCCTCAGCCCCTCCTCCTTCAGCCCCTCCGTCCTCAGCCCCTCCTCCCTCAGCCCCTCCTCATTCAGCCCCTCCTCCCTCAGCCCCTCCTCCCTCAGTCTCTCCTCCCTCAGCCCTTCCTCTCTCAGACAACCCTCCCTCAGCCCCTCCTCCCTCAGCCCCTCCTCTCTCAGTCCCTCCTCAATCAGCCCCTCCTCCTTCAGCCCCTCCTTCCCCAGCCCCTCCTCCCTCCGCCCCTCCTCCCTCAGCCCCTCCTCCTTCAGCCCCTCCTCCCTCAGCCCCTCCTCCCTCAGCCCCTCCTCCCTCAGCCCCTCCTCCCTCAGTCTCTCCTCCCTCAGCCCTTCCTCTCTCAGACAATCCTCCCTTAGCCCCTCCTCCCTCAGCCCCTCCTCTCTCAGTCCCTCCTCCCTCAGCCCCTCCTCCTTCAGCCCCTCCTTCCCCAGCCCCTCCTCCCTCCGCCCCTACTCCCTCAGCCCCTCCTCCTTCAGCCCTTCCGTCCTCAGCCCCTCCTCCCTCAGCCCCTCCTCCCTCAGCCCCTCCTCCCTCAGCCCCTCCTCCCTCAGTCTCTCCTCCCTCAGCCCTTCCTCTCTCAGACAACCCTCCCTCAGCCCCTCCTCCCTCAGCCCCTCCTCTCTCAGTCCCTCCTCCCTCAGCCCCTCCTCCTTCAGCCCCTCCTTCCCCAGCCCCTCCTCCCTCCGCCCCTACTCCCTCAGCCCCTCCTCCTTCAGCCCCTCCTCCCTCAGCCCCTCCTCCCTTAGCCCCTCCTCCCTCAGCTCCTCCTCCCTCAGTCTCTCCTCCCTCAGCCCCTCCTCTCTCAGACAATCCTCCCTCAGCCCCTCCTTCCTCAGGCCCTCAACTCTCAGTCCCTCCTCCCACAGCCCCTCCTCCTTCAGCCGCTCCTCCCTCAGCCCCTCCTCCCTCAGCCCTTCCTTTCTCAGACCCTCTTCCCACAGCCCCTCCTCCCTCAGCACCTCCTCCCTCAGCCCTTCCTCCCTCAGCTCTCCTTCCCTCAGCCCTCTTCTCTCAGTCCCTCCTCCTTCAGCCCCGCCTCCCTCAGCCCCTCCTCCCTCAGTCCCTCCTCCCTCAGCTCCGCCTCCCTCAGCCCCTCCTCCCTCTGCCCATCCTCCCTCAGCCTCTCCTCCCTCAGCCCCTCCTCCCTCAGCTTCTCCTCCCTCAGCGCCTCCTCCCTCAGCCCCTCCTCCCTCAGTCTCTCCTCCCTCAGCCCTTCCTCTCTCAGACAACCCTCCCTCAGCCCCTCCTCCCTCAGCCCCTCCTCTCTCAGTCCCGCCTCAATCAGCCCCTCCTCCCTCAGCCCCTGCTTCTTCAGCCCTTCCTCCCTCAGCCCTTCCTTTCTCAGACCCTCTTCCCTCAGCCCCTCCTCCCTCAGCACCTCCTCCCTCAGCCCCTCCTCCCTTAGCCCCTCCTCCTTCAGATCCTCCTCCCTCAGCCCCTCCTCCCTCAGCCCCTCCTCCCCCAGCCCCTCCTCCCTCAGCCCCTCCTCCCTCAGTCTCTCCTCCCTCAGCTCTTCCTCTCTCAGACAATCCTCCCTCAGCCCCTCCTCCCTCAGCCCCTCCTCTCTCAGTCCCTCCTCCCTCAGCCCCTCCTCCCTCAGCCCCTCCTCCCTCAGTCTCTCCTCCCTCAGCCCTTCCTCTCTCAGACAATCCTCCCTCAGCCCCTCCTCCCTCAGCCCCTCCTCTCTCAGCCCCGCCTCCCTCAGCCCCTCCTCCCTCAGTCCCTCCTCCCTCAGCTCCGCCTCCCTCAGCCCCTCCTCCCTCTGCCCCTCCTCCCTCAGCCCCCCCTCCCTCAGCCCCTTCTCCCTCAATCTCTCCTCCCTCAGCCCCTCCTCCCTCAGCCCCTCCTCCCTCAGCTCCGCCTCCCTCAGCCCCTCCTCCCTCTGCCCCTCCTCCCTCAGCCCCTCCTCCCTCAGCCCCTCCTCCCTCAGTCTCTCCTCCCTTAGCCCTTCCTCTCTCAGACAATCCTCCCTCAGCCCCTCCTCCCTCAGCCCCTCCTCTTTCAGCCCCGCCTCCCTCAGCCCCTCCTCCCTCAGTCCCTCCTCCCTCAGCTCCACCTCCCTCAGCCCCTCCTCCCTCTGCCCCTCCTCCCTCTGCCCCTCCTCCCTCAGCCCCCCCTCCCTCAGCCCCTTCTCCCTCAATCTCTCCTCCCTCAGCCCCTCCTCCCTCAGCCCCTCCTCCCTCAGCTCCGCCTCCCTCAGCCCCTCCTCCCTCTGCCCCTCCTCCCTCAGTCCCTCCTCCCTCAGCCCTTCTTCTCTCAGACCCTCTTCCCTCAGTCCCTCCTCCCTCAGTCCCTCCTCCCTCAGTCCCTCCTCCTTCAGCCCCTCCTTCCTCAGCCCTTCCTCCCTCAGACACTCCTCTCTCAGCCCCTCCTCCCTCATCCCCTCCTCCCTTAGCCCTTCCTCTCGCAGCCCCTCCTCCCTCAGCCCCTCTTCCTTCAGCCCCTCCTCCCTCAGACCCTCCTCCCTCAGCCCTTCCTCCTACAGCCCCTCCTCCCTCAGCCCCTCCTCCCTCAGACCCACCTCATTCAGCCCTTCCTTCCTCAGCCCCTCCTCCCTCAGACACTCCTTCTTCAGCCCCTCCTTCCTCATCCCATCCTCCGTCAGTCTCTCCTCCCTCAGCCCTCCTTCTCTCAGAATTTCCTCCCTCAGCCCCTCCTCCTTCAGCCCCTCCTCCCTCAGCCCCTCCTCCCTCAGCCCCTCCTTCCTCAGTCTCCCCTCCCTCAGCCCTTCCTCTCTCAGCCCCTCCTCCCTCAGCCCCTCCTCCCTTAGCCCCTCCTCCCTCAGAACCTCCTCCCTCAGTCTCTCCTCCCTCAGCCGTTCCTCTCTCAGACCCTCCTCCAACAGCCCCTCCTCCCTCAGCCCCTCCTCCCTCAGCCCCTCCTTCTTCTGCCTTTCCTCCCTCAGACACTCCTCCCTCAGCCTCTCCTCCCTCATCCCCTCCTCCCTCAGTCTCTCCTCCCTCAGCCCTTCCTCTCTCAGCCCCTCCTCCCTCAGCGTCTCCTCCCTCAGCCCCTCCTCCTTCAGCCGCTCCTCCCTCATCCCCTCCTCCCTCAGATACTCCTCCTTCAGCCCCTCCTCCCTCATCCCCTCCTCCCTCAGTCTCTCCTCGCTCAGCAGTTCCTCTCTCAGAACCTCCTCCCTCAGCCCCTCCTCCCTCAGCCCTTCCTCTCTCAGACCCTCCTCCCTCAGCCCCTCCTCCCTCAGCCCCTCCTCCCTCAGCCCCTCCTCCCACAGCGCCTCCTCCCTGCGCCACTCCTCCCTCAGCCCCTCCTCTTTCAGCCCCTCCTCCCTCAGCGCCTCCTCCCTCAGCCCCTCCTTCCTCAGTCTAACCTCCCTCAGCCCTTCCTCTCTCAGCCCCTCCTCCCTCAGCCCCTCCTCCCTCAGCCCCTCCTCCCTCAGCCCCTCCTCCCTCAGTCTCTCCTCCCTCAGCCGTTCCTCTCTCAGACCCTCCTCCAACAGCCCCTCCTCCCTCAGCCCCGCCTCCCTCAGCCCCTCCTCAATCAGTCCTTCCTCCCTCAGCTCCGCCTCCCTCAGCCCCTCCTCCCTCAGCCCCTCCTTCCTCTGCCCTTCCTCCCTCAGACACTCCTCCCTCAGCCTCTCCTCCCTCATCCCCTCCTCCCTCAGTCTCTCCTCCCTCAGCCCTTCCTCTCTCAGCCCCTCCTCCCTCAGCGTCTATTCCCTCAGCCCCTCCTCCTTCAGCCGCTCCTCCCTCATCCCCTCCTCCCTCAGATACTCCTCCTTCAGCCCCTCCTCCCTCATCCCCTCCTCCCTCAGTCTCTCCTCCCTCAGCAGTTCCTCTCTCAGAACCTCCTCCTTCAGCCCCTCAGCCCCTCCTCCTTCAGCCCGTCCTCCTTCAGCCCTTCCCTCCTCCGCCCCTCCTCCCTCAGCCCCTCCTCTTTCAGCCCCTCCTCCCTCAGTCCCTCCTCCCTCAGCCCCTCCTCCCTCAGCCTCTTCTCCTCAGTCTCTCCTCCCTGAGCCCTTCCATTCTCCGACCTTCCTCCCTCAGCCCCTCCTCCTCAGCCCCGCCTCCCTCAGCCCCTCCTCAATCAGTCTTCCTCCCTCAGCTCCGCCTCCCTCAGCCCCTCCTCCCTCTGCCCCTCCTCCCTCAGCCCCCCCTCCCTCAGCCCCTCTTCCCTCAATCTCTCCTCCCTCAGCCCTCCTCCCTCAGCCCCTCCTCCCTCAGCTCCGCCTCCCTCAGCCCCTCCTCCCTCTGCCCTCCTCCCTCAGTCTCTCCTCCCTCAGCCCTTCTTCTCTCAGACCCTATTCCCTCAGTCCCTCCTCCCTCAGTCCCCTCCTCCCTCAGCAACTCCTCCCTCAGTCTCTCCTCCCTCAGCCCTTCCTCTCTCAGACCCTCCTACAACAGCCCCTCCTCTCTCAGCCCCTCCTCCCTCAGCCCCTCCTTCCTCAGCCCTTCCTCTCTCAGACACTCCTCCCTCAGCCTCTCCTCCTCATCCCCTCCTCCCTCAGTCTCTCCTCCCTCAGCCCTTCCTCTCTCAGCCCCTCCTCCCTCAGCGTCTCCTCCCTCAGCCCCTCCTCCTTCAGCCGCTCCTCCCTCATCCCCTCCTCCCTCAGATACTCCTCCTTCAGCCCCTCCTCCCTCCTCCCCTCCTCCCTCAGTCTCTCCTCCCTCAGCCCTTCCTCTCTCAGACCCTCCTCTTTCAGCCCCTCCTCCCTCAGCCCGTCCTCCTTCAGCCTTCCTTCCTCGCGCCTCCTCCCTCAGCCCCTCCTCTTTCAGCCCTCCTCCCTCAGCCCCTCCTCCCTCTGCCCCTCCTCCCTCAGCCCCTCCTCCCTCAGCCTCTTCTCCCTCAGTCTCTCCTCCCTGAGCCCTTCTTCTCTCCGACCTTCCTCCCTCAGCCCCTCCTCCCTCAGCCCCTGCTCCCTCAGCCCCTCCTTCTTCAGCCCTTCCTTTGTCAGACCGTCTTCCCTAACCCCTCCTCCCTCAGCACCTCCTCCTTCAGCCCTTCCTCCCTCAGCCCTCTTCCCTCAGTCTCTCCTCCCTCAGCCCCGACTCCCTCAGCCCCTCCTCCCTTAGTCCCTCCTCCCTCAGCTCCGCCTCCCTCAGCCCCTCCTCCCTCCGCCCCTCCTCCCTCAGCCCCTCCTCCTTCAGCCCCTCCTCCCTAAGTCTCTCCTCCCTCAGCCCTTCCTCTCTCAGACCTTCCTCCCTCAGCCCTTCCTCCCTCAGCCCGTCCTTCCTCAGCCCCTCCTCCCTCAGCCCCTCCTCCCTCAGCACCTCCTCCCTCAGCCCTTCCTCCCTCAGCCCTTCCTCCCTCAGCCCTCTTCCCTCAGTCCCTCCTCCCTCAGCCCCGCCTCTTTCAGCCCCTCCTCCCTCAGTCCCTCCTCCCTCAGCTCCGCCTCCCTCAGCCCCTCCTCCCTTTGCCCCTCCTCCCTCAGCCCCTCCGCCCTCAATCTCTCCTCCCTCAGCCCCTCTTCCCTCAGCCCCTCCTACCTCAGCTCCACCTCCCTTAGCCCCTCCTCAATCTGCCCCTCCTCCCTCAGTCTCTCCTCCCTCAGCCCTTCCTCTCTCAGACCCTCCTCCCTCAGTGCTTCCTCCCTCAGCCCCTCCTCCCTCCGCCACTCCTCCCTCAGCCCTTCCTCCCTCAGCCCTTCCTCCCTCAGCCCTTCCTCCCTCAGCCCTCTTCCCTCAGTCCCTCCTCCCTCAGTCCCGCCTCCCTCAGCCCCTCCTCCCTCAGTCCCTCCTCCCTCAGCTCCGACTCCCTCAGCCCCTCCTCCCTCCGCCCCTCCTCCCTCAGCCCCTCCTCCCTCAGCCCGTCCTCTCTCAGCCCCTCAGCCCCTCCTCCCTCCGCCCCTCCTCCCTCAGCCCCTTCTCTTTTAGCCCCTCCTCCCTCAGCCCCTCCTCCCTCAGTCTCTCCTCCCTCAGCCCTTCCTCTCTCAGACCCTCCTCCCTCAGCCCCTCCTCCCTCAGCCCCTCCTCTCTCAGTCCCTCCTCCCTCAGCCCCTCCTCCCTCAGCCCATCCTTCTTCAGCCCTTCCTTTCTCAGACCCTCTTCCCTCAGCCCCTCCTCCCTCAGCACCTCCTCCCTCAGCCGTTCCTCCCTCAGCCCTTCCTCCCTCAGCCTTCTTCCCTCAGTCCCTCCTCCCTCAGCCCCGCCTCCCTTAGCCCCCCCTCCCTCAGTCCTTCCTCCCTCAGCTCCGCCTCCCTAAGCCCCTCCTCTCTCCGCCCCTCCTCCCTCAGCCCATCCGCCTTCAGCACCTCCTCCCTCAGTCTCTCCTCCCTCAGCCCTTCCTCTCTCAGACCTTCCTCCCTCAGCCCCTCCTCCCTCAGCCGGTCCTCCGTCAGCCCCTACTCCCTCAGCCCCTCCTCCCACAGCACTTCCTCCCTCAGCCCTTCCTCACTCAGCCCTTCCTCCCTCAGCCCTCTTCCCTCAGTCCCTCCTCCCTAAGCCCCGCCTCCCTCAGCACCTCCTCCCTCCGCCCCTCCTCCCTCAGCCCCTCCTCCTTCAGCCCCTTCTCCCTCAGCCCCTCCTCCCTCAGCCCCTCCTCCCTAAGCCCCTCCTCCCTCAGTCTCTCCTCCCTCAGCCGCTCCACATTCAGCCCCTCCTCCCTCAGCCCCTCCTCCCTCAGCCCCTCCCCCCTCAGCCCCTCCTCCCTCAGTCTCACCTCCCTCAGCTCTTCCTCTCTCAGACCCTCCTCCCTCAGCCCCTCCTCCCTCAGCGCCTCCTCCCTCCGCCACTCCTCCCTCAGCCCCTCCTCTTTCAGCCCCTCCTCCCTCAGCCCCCCTCCCTCAGCCCCTCCTCCCTCAGTCTCACCTCCCTCAGCCCTTCCTCTCTCAGCCCCTCCTCCCTCAGCCCCTCCTCCCTCATCCCCTCCTCCCTCAGCCCCTCCTCCCTCAGCGCCTCCTCCCTCCGCCACTCTTCCCTCAGCCCCTCCTCTTTAAGCCCCCCTCCCTCAGCCCCCCTCCCTCAGCCCCTCCTCCCTCAGCCCCTCCTCCCTCAGCCCCTCCTCCCTCCGCCACTCCTCCCTCAGCCCCTCCTCTTTCAGCCCCTCCTCCCTCAGCCCCCCTCCCTCAGCCCCTCTTCCCTCAGTCTCACCTCCCTCAGCCCCACCTCCCTCAGTCTCTCCTCCCTCAGCTCTTCCTCTCTCAGACCCTTTTCCAACAGCCCCTCCTCCCTCAGCCCAACCTCCCTCAGCCCCTCCTTCCTCAGCCCTTCCTCCCTCAGACACTCCTCCCTCAGCCTCTCCTCCCTCATCCCCTCCTCCCTCAGTCTCTCCTCCCTCAGCCCTTCCTCTCTCAGCCCCTCCTCCCTCAGCCCCTCTTTCCTCAGCCCCTCCTCCTTCAGCCCCTCCTCCCTCATCCCCTCGTCACTCAGATACTCCTCCTTCAGCCCCTCCTCCCTCATCCCCTCCCCCTCAGTCTCTCCTCCCTCAGCCCTTCCTCCCTCAGCCCCTCCTCCCTAAGCCCGTCCTCCCTCTGCACCTCCTCCCTCCGCCCCTCCTCCCTCAGCCTCTCCTCTTTCATCCCCTCCTCCCTCAGCCCCTCCTCCCTCAGCCCCTTCTCCCTCAGTTTCTCCTCCCTCAGCCCTTCCTCTCTCCGACCTCCCTCCCTCAGCCCTTCCTCCCTCAGCCCCTCCTCCCTCGGCCCCTCCTTCTTCAGCCCTCCCTTTCTCAGACCCTCTTCCCTCAGCCCCTGCTCTCTCAGCACCTCCTCCCTCAGCCCACTTCCCTCAGTCCCTCCTCCCTCAGCCCCGCCTCCCTCAGCCCCTCCTCCCTCCGCCCTTCCTCCCTCAGTCTCTCCTCCCTCAGCCCTTCCTCTCTCAGACCTTAATCCCTCAGCCCCTCCTCATTCAGCCCGTCCTCCCTCAGCCCCTCCTCCCTCAGCCCCTCCTCTTTCAGCCCTTCCTCCCTCAATCTCTCCTCCCTCAGCCCCTCCTCCCTCAGCCCCTCCTCCCTCAGCTCCGCCTCCCTCAGCCCCTCCTCCCTCTGCCCCTCCTCCCTCAGTCTCTCCTCCCTCAGCCTTTCCTCTCTCAGACCCTCCTCCCTCAGTCCCTCCTCCCTCAGCCCCTCCTCCCTCAGCCCTTCCTCCCTCAGCCCTTCCTCCCTCAGCCCTCTTCCCTCAGTCCCCTCCTCCCTCAGCCCCGCCTCCCTCAGCCCCTCCTCCCTCAGTCCCTCCTCCCTCAGCTCCACCTCCCTCAGCCCCTCCTCCCACCGCCCCTCCTCCCTCAGCTCCTCCTCCCTCAGCCCGTCCTCCCTCAGCCCCTCAGCCCCTCCTCCCTCCGCCCCTCCTCCCTCAGCCCCTCCTCTTTCAGCCCCTCCTCCCTCAGCTCCTCCTCCCTCAGTCTCTCCTCCCTCAGCCCTTCCTCTCTCAGCCCTTCCTCTCTCAGACCCTCCTCCCTCAGCCCCTCCTCCCTCAGCCCCTCCTCCCTCAGCCCCTCCTTCTTCAGCCCTTCCTTTCTCAGACCCTCTTCCTTTAGCCCCTCCTCCCTCAGCACCTCCTCCCTCAGCCCTTCCTCCCTCAGCTCTTCCTCCCTCAGCCCTCTTCCCTCAGTCCCTCCTCCCTCAGCCCCGCCTCCCTCAGCCCCTCCTCCCTCAGTACCTCTTCCCTCAGCACCGCCTCCCAAAGCCCCTCCTCCCACCGCCCCTCCTCCCTCAGCCCCTCCTCCTTCAGCCCCTCCTCCCTCAGTCTCTCCTCCCTCAGCCCTTTCTCTCTCAGACCTTCCTCCCTCAGCACCTCCTCCCTCAGCCCGTCCTCCCTCAGCCCCTCCCTCCCTCAGCTTCTCCTCCCTTAGCACCTCCTCCCTCAGCCCTTCCTCCCTCAGCCCTTCCTCCCTCAGCCCTCTTCCCTAAGTCCCTCCTCCCTCAGCCCCGCCTCCCTCAGCCCCTATTCCCTCAGTCCCTCCTCCCTCAGCTCCGCCTCCTCAGCCCCTCCTCCCTCTGCCCCTCCTCCCTCAATCTCTCCTCTCTCAGCCTCTCCTCCCTCAGCCCTTCCTCTCTCAGACCCTCCTCCCTCAGTCCATCCTCCCTCAGTCCCTTCTCCCTCAGCCCCTCCTTCCTCAGCCCTTCCTCCCTCAGACACTCCTCCCTCAACCCCTCCTCAATCATCCCCTCCTCCCTCAGCCCCTCCTCCCTCAGCCCCTCCTCCCTCAATCTCTCCTCCCTCAGCCCCTCTTCCCTCAGTCCCTCCTCCCTCAGCCCCGACTCCCTCAGCCCCTCCTCCCTCAGTCCCTCCTCCCTCGGCTCCGCCTCCCTCAGCCCCTCCTCCCTCTGCCCCTCCTCCCTCAGCCCCTCCTCCCTCAGCCCCTCCTCCCTCAATCTCTCCTCCCTCAGCCCCTCTTCCCTCAGTCCCTCCTCCCTCAGCCCCGCCTCCATCAGCCCCTCCTCCCTCAGTCCCTCCTCCCTCAGCTCCGCCTCCCTCAGCCCGTCCTTCCTCAGCCCCTCCTCCTTCAGCCCTTCCTCTCTCAGACCCTCCTCCCTCAGCACCTCCTCCCTCAGCCCCCCTTCCTCAGCCCCGCCTCCCTCAGCATCTCCTTTCTCTGTCAATGCTCCCTCAGCTCCGCCTCCCTCAGCCCCTCCTCCCTCTGCCCCTCCTCCCTCAGCCCCTCCTCCCTCAGCCCCTCCTCCCTCAATCTCTCCTCCCTCAGCCCCTCTTCCCTCAGTCCCTCCTCCCTCAGCCCCGCCTCCCTCAGCCCCTCCTCCCTCAGTCCCTATTCCCTCAGCTATGCCTCCCTCAGCCCCTCCTCCCTCTGCCCCTCCTCCCTCAGCCCCTAATTTCTCAGCCCCTCCTCCCTCAATCTCTCCTCCCTCAGCCCTCCTCCCTCAGCCCCTCCACCCTCAGCTCCGCCTCCCTCAGCCCCTCCTCCCTCTGCCCCTCCTCCCTCAGTCTCTCCTCCCTCAGCCCTTCCTCTCTCAGAACCTCCTCCCTCAGTCCCTCCTCCCTCAGCCCCTCCTCCCTCAGCCCCTCCTCCCCCGCCACTCCTCCCTCAGCCCTTCCTCCCTCAGCCCTTCCTCCCTCAGCCCTCTTCCCTCAGTCCCTCCTCCCTCAGCCCCGCCTCCCTCAGCTTCTCCTCCCTCAGTCCCTCCTCCCTCAGCTCCGCCTCACTCAGCCCCTCCTCCCACCGCCCCTCCTCCCTCAGCCCCTCCTCCCTCAGCCCGTCCTCTCTCAGCCCCTCAGCCCCTCCTCCCTCCGCCCCAACTCCCTCAGCGCCTCCTCTTTAAGCCCCTCCTCCCTCAGCCCCTCCTCCCTCAGTCTCTCCTCCCTCAGCTTTTCCTCTCTCAGACCCTCCTCCCTCAACCCCTCCTCCCTCAGCCCCTCCTCTCTCAGTCCCTCCTCCCTCAGCCCCTCCTCCCCCAGCCCCTCCTTCTTCAGCCCTTCCTTTCTCAGACCCTCTTCCCTCAGCCCCTCCTCCCTCAGCACCTCCTCCCTCAGCCCTTCCTCCCTCAGCCCTTCCTCCCTCAGCCCTCTTCCCTCAGTCCCTCCTCCCTCAGCCCCGCCTCCCTCAGCCCCTCCTCCCTCAGTCCTTCCTCGCTTAGCTCCGCCTCCCTCAGCCCCTCCTCTCTCCGCCCCTCCTCCCTCAGCCCCTATTCCTTCAGCCCCCCCTCCCTCAGTCTCTCCTCCCTCAGCCCTTCCTCTCTCAGACCTTCCTCCCTCAGCCCCTCCTCCCTCAGCCCGTCCTACCTCAGCCCCTACTCCCTCAGCCCCTCCTCCCTCAGCACCTCCCCCCTCAGCCCTTCCTCCCTCAGCCCTTCCTCCCTCAGCCCTCTTCCCTCAGTCCCTCCTCCCTCAGCCCCGCCTCCCTCAGCATCTCCTCCCTCCGCACCTCCTCCCTCAGCCCCTCCTCCTTCAGCCCCTTCTCCCTCAGCCCCTCCTCCCTCAGCCCCTCCTCCCTCAGCCCCTCCTCCCTCAGCCCCTCCTCCCTCAGTCTCTCCTCCCTCAGCCCCTCCACCTTCAGCCCCTCCTCCCTCAGCCCCTCCTCCCTCAGTCTCACCTGCCTCAGCCCTTCCTCTCTCAGACCCTTTTCCCTAAGCCCCTCCTCCCTCAGCCCCTCCTCCCTCAGGCCCTCCGCCCTCAGCGCCTCCTCCCTTCGCCACTCCTCCCGCAGCCCCTCCTCTGTCAGCCCCTCTTCCCTCAGCCCCCCCTCCCTCAGCCCCTCCTCCCTCAGTCTCACCTCACTCAGCCCTTCCTCTCTCAGCGCCTCCTCCCTCAGCACCTCCTCCCTCAGCCCCTCCTCCCTCAGCCCCTCCTCCCTCAGTCTCTCCTCCCTCAGCTCTTCCTCTCTCAGACCCTCCTCCAACAGCCCCTCCTCCTTCAGCCCCTCCTCCCTCAGCCCCTCCTTCCTCAGCCCTTCCTCCCTCAGACACTCCTCCCTCAGCCTCTCCTCCCTCATCCCCTCCTCCCTCAGTCTCTCCTCCCTCAGCCCTTCTTCTCTCAGCCCCTCCTCCCTCAGCCCCTCCTCCCTCAGCCCCTCCTCCCTCAGCCCCTCCTCCTTCAGCCCTCCTCCCTCATCCCCTCCTCCCTCAGATACTCCTCCTTCAGCCCCTCCTCCTTCATCCACTGCTCCCTCAGTCTCTCTTCCCTCAGCCCTTTCACCCTCAGCCTCTCCTCCCTCAGCCCGTCCTCCCTCAGCCCCTCCTCCATCCGCCCGTCCTCCCTCAGCCCCTCCTCTTTCAGCCCCTCCTCCCTCAGCCCCTCCGCCCTCAGCCCCTCCTCCCTCAGCCCCTTCTCCCTCAGTCTCTCCTCCCTCAGCCCTTCCTCTCTCCGACCTTCCTCCCTCAGCCCCTCCTCCCTCAGCCCCTCCTCCCTCAGCCTCTCCTTCTTCAGCCCTTCCTTTCTCAGACCCTCTTCCCTCAGCCCGTCCTCCCTCAGCACCTCCTCCCTCAGCCCTTCCTCCCTCAGAGCTACCTCCCTCAGCCCTCTTCCCTCAGTCCCTCCTCCCTCAGCCCCGCCTCCCTCAACACCTCAACACCTCGACCCTCCGCCCCACCTCCCTCAGCCCCTCCTCCTTCAGCCCCTCCTCCCTCAGTCTCTCCTCCATCAGTCTCTCCTCCCTCAGCCCCCCCTCCCTCAGTCTCTCCTCCCTCAGCCCCTCCTTCCTCAGCCCCTCCTCTCGCAGTCCCTCTTCCCTCAGCTTCTCCTCCCTCAGCCCCTCCTTCTTCAGTCCTTCCTTTCTCAGACGCTCTTCCTTCAGTCCCTCCTCCCTCAACACCTCCTCACTCAGCCCTTCCTCCTTCAGCCCTTCCTCCCTCAGCCCTCTTCCCTCAGTCCCTCCTCCCTCAGCCCCGCCTCTCTCAGCCCCTCCTCCCTCAGTCCCTCCTCCCTCAGCTCCGCCTCCCTCAGCCCCTCCTCCCTCTGCCCCTTCTCCCTCAGCCCCTCCTCCCTCAGCCTCTCCTCCCTCAATCTCTCCTCCCTCAGCCCCTCCCCCTCAGCCCCTCCTCCCTCAGCTCCGCCTCCCTCAGCCCCTTCTCCCTCTGCCCCTTCCCCTCAGTCTCTCCTCCCTCAGCCCTTCCTCTCTCAGACCCTCTTCCTTCAGCCCCTCCTCCCTCAGCACCTCCTCCCTCAGCCCTTCCTCCCTCAGCCCTTCCTCCCTAAGCCCTCTTCCCTCAGTCCCTCCTCCCTCAGCCCCGCCTCCCTCAACACCTCGACCCTCCGCCCCACCTCCCTCAGCCCCTCCTCTTTCAGTTACTCCTCCCTCAGCCCCCCCTCCCTCAGTCTCTCCTCCCTCAGCCCCTCCTCCCTCAGCCCCTCCTCTCTCAGTCCCTCCTCCCTCAGCCCCTCCTCCCTCAGCCCCTTCTTCTTCAGTCCTTCCTTTCTCAGACCCTCTTCCTTCAGCCCCTCCTTCCTCAGCACCTCCTCCCTCAGCCCTTCCTCCCTCAGCCTTTCCTCCCTCAGCCCTCTTCCCTCAGTCTCTCCTCCCTCAGCCCCGCCTCCCTCAGCCCCTTCTCCCTCAGTCCCTCCTCCCTCAGCTCCGCTTCCCTCAGCCCCTCCTCCTTCTGCCCCTTCTCCCTCAGCCCCTCCTCCCTCAGCCTCTCCTCCTTCAATCTCTCCTCCCTCAGCCCCTCCTCCCTCAGCCCCTCCTCCCTCAGCACCTCCTCCCTCAGCCCGTCCTCCCTCAGCCCCTCCCTCCCTCAGCCGCTCCTCCCTCAGTCTCTCCTCCCTCAGCCCTTCCTCTCTCAGACCCTCCTCCCTCATTCCCTCCTCCCTCAGCCCCTCCTCCCTCCGCCACTCCTCCCTCAGCATTGCCTCCCTCAGCCCTTCCTCCCTCAGCCCTCTTCCCTCAGTCCCTCCTCCCTCAGCCCCGCCTCACTCAGCCCCTTCTCCCTCAGTCCCTCCTCCCTCAGCTCCGCTTCCCTCAGCCCCTCCTCCCTCAGTCCCTCTTCCCTCAGCTCCGCCTCCCTCAGCCCCACCTCCCTCCGCCCCTCCTCCCTCAGCCACTCCTCCCTCAGCCCGTCCTTCCTCAGCCCCTCAGCCCCTCCTCCCTCCGCCCCTCCTCCCTCAGCCCCTCCTCTTTCAGCGCTTCCTCCCTCAGCCAATCCTCCCTCGGTCTCTCCTCCCTCAGCCCTCTTCCCTCAGCCCCTCCTCCCTCAGCCCCGCCTCCCTCAGCCCCTCCTCCCTCAGTCCCACCTCCCTCAGCTCCGCCTCCCTCAGCCCCTCCTCCCACCGCCCCTCCTCCCTCAGCGCCTCCTCCTTCAGCCCCTCCTCCCTCAGTCTCTCCTCCCTCAGCCCCTCCTCCCTCAGCCCCTCCTGCCTCAGCCCCTCCTCACTCAGCTCCGCCTCCCTCAGCCCTCTCTCCCTCTGCCCCTCCTCCCTCAGTCTCTCCTCCCTCAGCCCTTCCTCTCTCAGACCCTCCTCCCTCATTCCCTCCTCCCTCAGCCCCTCCTCCCTCTGCCACTCCTCCCTCAGCACTTCCTCCCTCAGCCCTTCCTCCCTCAGCCCTCTTCCCTCAGTCCCTCCTCCCTCAGCCCCGCCTCACTCAGCCCCTCCTCCCTCAGTCCCTCCTCCCTCAGCTCCGCTTCCCTCAGCCCCTCCTCCCTCAGTAAGTCTTCCCTCAGCTCCACCTCCCTCAGCCCCTCCTCCCTCCGAGCCTCCTCCCTCAGCCCCTCCTCCCTCAGCCCGTCCTCCCTCAGCCCCTCAGCCCCTCCTCCCTCCGCCCCTCCTCCCTCAGCCCTTCCTCCCTCAGCCCTCTTCCCTCAGTCCCTCCTCCCTCAACTCCGCCTCCCTCAGCCCCTCCTCCCTCAGCCCCTCCTCCCTCCACTCCACCTCCCTCAGCCCCTCCTCCTTCAGCCCCTCCTCCCGCAGTCTCTCCTCCCTCAGCCTTTCCTCTCTCAGAACTTCCTCCCTCAGCCCCTCCTCTCTCAGTCCGTCCTCCCTCAGCCCCTCCTCCCTCAGCCCCTCCTCCCTCAGCACCTCCTTCCTCAGCCCTTCCTCCCTCAGCCCTTCCTCCCTCAGCCCTCTCCCCTCAGTCCCTCCTCCCTCAGCCCCGCCTCCCTCAGCCCCTCCTCCCTCAGTCCCTCCTCCCTCAGCTCCGCCTCCCTCAGCCCCTCCTCCCTCTGCCCCTCCTCCCTCAGCCCCTCCTCCCTCAGCCCCTCCTCCCTCAGCTCCGCCTCCCTCAGCCCCTCCTCCTTCTGCCCCTCCTCCCTCAGTGTTTCCTCCCTCCGCCACTCCTCCCTCAGCCCTTCCTCCCTCAGCCCTTCCTCCCTCAGCCCTCTTCCCTCAGTCCCTCCTCCCTCAGCCCCGCCTCGCTCAGCCCCTCCTCCCTCAGTCCCTCCTCCCTCAGCTTCGCCTCCCTCAGCCCTTCCTTCCTCAGCCCTTCCTCCCTCAGACAATCCTCCCTCAGCCCCTCCTCTCTCATCCCCTCCTCCCTCAGTCTCTCCTCCCTTAGCCCTTCCTCTCTCAGTTCTTCCTCCCTCAGCCCCTCCTCCCTCAGCCCGTCCTCCCTCAGCCGCTCCTCCCTCAGCCGCTCCTCCTTCAGCCCCTCCTCCCTCAGCCCTCCTCCTTCAGCCCCTCCTCCCTCAACCCCTCCTCCCTCAGCCCCTCCTCCTTCAGCCACTCCTCCCTCAGCCCCTCCTCCCTCAGTCTCTCTTCCCTCAGCCCTTACTCTCTCAGGCCTTCCTCCCCCAGCCCCTCCTCCCTCAGCCCCTCCTCCCTCAGCCCCTCTTCCCTCAGTGCCTCCTCCCTCCGCCCCTCTTCCCTCAGCCCCTCCTCCCTCAGCCCCTCCTCCATCAGCCCCTCCTCCCTCAGTCTCTCCTCCCTCAGCCCTTCCTCTCTCAGCCCCTCCTCCCTCAGCCCCTCCTTCCTCAGCCCCTCCTCCTTTAGCCCCTCCTCCCTCAGTCCCTCCTCCCTCAGTCCCTCCTCATTCAGCCCTTCCTCTCTCAGACCCTCCTCCCTCAGTCCCTCCTCCCTCAGCCCTTCCTCCCTCCGCCACTCCTCCCTCAGCCCTTCCTCCCTCAGCCCTTCCTCCCTCAGCCCTCTTCCCTCAGTCTCTCCTCCCTCAACCCCGCCTCCCTCGGCACCTCCTCCCTCAGTCCCTCCTCCCTCAGCTCCGCCTCCCTAAGCCCTTCCTTTTTCAGCCCTTCCTCCCTCAGGCACTCCTCCCTCAGCCCCTCCTCTCTCATCCCCTCCTCCCTCAGTCTCTCCTCCCTCAGCCCCTCCTCTTTCAGCCCCTCCACCCTCATCCGCTCCTCCCTCAGCCCTCTCTCTCTTAGCCCCTCCTCTCTCAGCCCCTCCTCCCTCAGCCCCTCCTCCCTCAGCCCCTCCTTCCTCAGCCCCTCCTCCTTCAGCCCCTCCTCCCTCAGTCTTTCCTTCCTCAGCCCTTCCTCCCTCAGCCCCTCCTCCCTCAGCCCGTCCTCCCTCAGCCGCTCCTCCCTCAGCCCCTCCTCCCTCAGCCCCTCCTCCCTCCGCCCCTTCTCCCTCAGCCCCTCCTTCTTCAGCCCCTCCTCCATCAGCCCCTCCTCCCTCAGCCCCTCCTCCCTCAGCCCCTCCTCCGTCAGTCTCTCTTCGCTCAGCCCTTCGTCTCTCAAACCTTCCTCCCTCAGCCCCTCCTCCCTCAGTCCCTCCTCCCTCAGCCCCGCCTCCCTCAGCCCCTCCTCCCTCAGTCGCTCCTCCCTCAGCTCCGCCTCCCTCAGCCCCTCCTCCCTCTTCCCCTCCTCCCTCAGCTCCTCCTCCCTCAGCCCCTCCTCCCTCAATCTCTCCTCCCTCAGCCCCTCCTCCCTCAGCCCCTCCTCCCTCAGCCCCTCCTCCCTCAGCCCCTCCTCCGTCAGCCCCTCCTCCCTCAGTCTCTCCTCCCTCAGCCCCTCCTCCTTCAGCCCCTCCTCCTTCAGCCCCTCCTCCCTCAGTCCCTCCTCCCTAAGCCACTCCTCCCTCCGCCCCTCCTCCCTCAGCCCCTCCTCCTTCAGCCCCTCCTCCCTCAGCCCCTCCTCCCTCAGCCCCTCCTCCCTCAGCCACTCCTCCCTCAGCCCCTCCTCCCTCAGTCTCTCTTCTCTCAGCATTTACTCTCTCAGACCTTCCTCCCCCAGCCCCTCCTCCCTCAGCCCCTCCTCCCTCAGCCCCTCTTCCCTCAGTGCCTCCTCCCTCCGCCCCTCCTCCCCCAGCCCCTCCTCCATCAGCCCTCCTCCCTCAGCGCTTCCTCCCTCAGCCCCTCCTCCCTCAGCCCCTCCTCCATCAGCCCCTCCTCCCTCAGTCTCGCCTCCCTCAGCCCTTCCTCTCTCAGTTTCTCCTCCCTCAGCCCCTCCTCCCTCAGCCCTCCTCCCTCATTACCTCCTCGCTCAGCCCTTCCTCTCTCAGCCCCTCCTCCCTCAGCCCCTCCTTCCTCAGCCCCTCCTCCTTCAGCCCCTCCTTTCTCAGTCCCTCCTCCCTCAGCCCCTCCTCTCTCAGTCCCTCCTCCCTCAGCCCCTCCTCCCTAAGCTCCTCCTTCTTCAGCCCTTCCTTTCTCAGACCCTCTTCCTTCAGCCCCTCCTCCCTCAGCACCTCCTCCCTCAGCCCTTCCTCCCTCAGCCCCGCCTCCCTCAGCCCCTCCTCCCTCAGTCTCTTCTCCCTCAGCTCCGCCTCCCTCAGCCCCTCCTCCCTCTGCCCCTCCTCCCTCAGCCCCTCCTCCCTCAGCCCCTCCTCCCCCAGCCCCTCCTCCCTCAATCTCTCCTCCCTCAGCCCCTCCTCCCTCAGCCCCTCCTCACTCAGCCCCTCTTCCCACTGCCCCTCCTCCCTCAGTCTCTCCTCCCTCAGCCCTTCCTCTCTCTGACCCTCCTCCCTCAGTCCCTCCTCCCTCAGTCCCTCCTCCCTCAGCCCCTCCTTCCTTAGCCCTTCCTCCCTCAGACACTCTTCCCTCAGCCCCTCCTCCCTCATCCCTCCTCCCTCAGCACCTCCTCCCTCAGCGCCTCCTCCCTCCACCCCTCCTTCTTCAGCCCCTCCTCCTTCAGCCACTCCTCCCTCAGCCCCTCCTCCCTCATTGCCTCCTCCCTCAGCCCCTCCTTCCTCAGTCTCTCCTCCTTCAGCTCCGCCTCCCTCAGCCCCTCCTCCCTCTGCCCCTCCTCCCTCAGCCCCTCCTCCCTCAGCCCCTCCTCCCTCAATCTCTCCTCCCTCAGCCCCTCCCTCCTCAGCGCTCCTCCCTCAGCCCCTCCTCCCTCAGCGCCTCCTCCCTCCACCCCTCCTCCCTCAGCCCCTCCTCCTTCAGCCCCTCCTCCCTCAGCCCCTCCTCCCTCATTGCCTCCTCCCTCAGTCCCTCCTCCCTCAGTCTCTCCTCCCTCAGCCCTTCCTCTCTCAGACAATCCTCCCTCAGCCCCTCCTCCCTCAGCCCCTCCTCTCTCAGTCCCTCCTCCCTAAGCCCCTCCTCCCTCAGCCCCTGCTTCTTCAGCCCTTCCTCCCTCAGCCCTTCCTTTCTCAGACCCTCTTCCCACAGCCCCTCCTCCCTCAGCACCTCCTCCCTCAGCCCTTCCTCCCTCAGCCCTCCTTCCCTCAGCCCTCTTCCCTCAGTCCCTCCTCCCTCAGCCCCGCCTCCCTCAGCCCCTCCTCCCTCAGTCCCTCCTCGCTCAGCTCCGCCTCCCTCAGCTCCTCCTCCCTCTGCCCCTCCTCCCTCAGCCCCTCCTCCCTCAGCCCCTCCTCCCTCAATCTCTCCTCCCTCAGCCCCTCCTCCCTCAGCCCCTCCTCCCTCAGCTCCGCCTTCCTCAGCCCCTCCTCCCTCTGCCCCTCCTCCCTCAGCCTCTCCTCCCTCAGCCCTTCCTCTCTCAGCCCCTCCTCCCTCAGTCCCTCCTCCCTCAGTCCCTCCTCCCTCAGCCCCTCCTTCCTCAGCCCTTCCTCCCTCAGACACTTCTCCCTCAGCCCCTCCTCAATCATCCCCTCCTCCCTCAGCCCCTCCTCCCTCAGCCCCTCCTCCCTCAATCTGTCCTCCCTCAGCCCCTCCTCCCTCAGTCCTCCTCCCTCAGCTCCGCCTACCTCAGCCCCTCCTCCCTCAGCCCCTCCTCCCTCAATCTCTCCTCCCTCAGCCCCTCCTCCCTCAACCCCTCCTCCCTCAGTTCCGCCTCCCTTAGCCCCTCCTCCCTCTGCCCCTCCTCCCTCAGCCTCTCCTCCCTCAGCCCTTCCTCTCTCAGACCCTCCACCCTCAGTCCATCCTCCCTCAATCCCTCCTCCCTCAGCCCCTCCTTCCTCAGCCCTTCCTCCCTCAGACACTCCTCCCTCAGCCCCTCCTCAATCATCCCCTCCTCCCTCAAACCCTCCTCCCTCAGTCCCTCCTCCCTCAGCCCCTCCTTCCTCAGCCCTTCCTCCTTCAGACACTCCTCCCTCAGCCCCTCCTCCCTCAGTCTCTCCTCCCTCAGCCCTTCCTCTCTCAGACCCTCCTCCCTCAGTCCCTCCTCCCTCAGTCCCTCCTCCCTCAGCCCCTCCTTCCTCAGCCCTTCCTCCCTCAGACACTCCTCCCTCAGCCCCTCCTACCTCAGCCCCACTTTCCCTCAGTCTCTTCTCCCGCAGCTCCTCCTCTCTCAGACCCACTTCCCTCAGCTCTTCCTTCCTCAGCCCCTCCTCCCTCAGACACTAATTCTTCAGAACCTCCTCCCTCATCCCCTCCTCCGTCAGTCTCTCCTCCCTCAGCCCTTCTTCTCTCAGAACCTCCTCCCTCAGGCCCTCCTCCTTCAGCCCCTCCTCCCTCAGCCCCTCCTCCCTCAGACCCTCCTCCCTCAGCCCCTCCTTCCTCCGCCCCTCCTCCGTCAGCCCCTTCTCCTTCAGTCCCTCCTCCTTCAGCCCCTCCTCCCTCAGCTCCTCCTCCCTCAGCCCCTCCTTCCTCAGCCCCTCCTCCCTCAGTCTCACCTCCTTCAGCCCTTCCTCTCTCAGACCCTCCTCCCTCAGCCCCTCCTCCCTCAGCCCCTACTTCCTCAGCGCCTCCTCCCTCCGCCACTCCTCCCTCAGCCCCTAATCCTTCAGGCCCTCCTCCCTCAGCCCCTCCTCCCTCAGCCCCTCCTCCCTTAGCGCCTCCTCGCTCAGCGCCTCCTCCCTCCGCCCCTCCTCCATCAGCCCCTCCTGCTTCAGCCCCTCCTCCCTCAGCCCCTCCTCCCTCAGCCCCTCCTCCCTCAGCCCCTCCTCCCTCAGCCCCTCCTCCCTCAGTCTCTCTTCGCTCAGCCCTTCCTCTCTCAGACAATCCTCCCTCAGCCCCTCCTCCCTCAGCCCCTCCTCTCTCAGTCCCTCCTCCCTCAGCCCCTCCTCCCTCAGCCCCTCCTCCCTCAGTCTCTCCTCCCTCAGCCCTTCCTCTCTCAGACAATCCTCCCTCAGCCCCTCCTCCCTCAGCCCCTCCTCTCTCAGTCCCTCTTCCCTCAGCCCCTCCTCCCTCAGCCCCTCCTTCTTCAGCCCTTCCTTTCTCAGACCCTCTTCCCTCAGCCCCTCCTCCGTCAGCGCCTCCTCCCTCAGTCCTTCTTCCCTCAGCCCTTCCTCCCTCAGTCCCTCCTCCCTCAGCTCCGCCTCCCTCAGCCCCTCCTCCCTCTGCCCCTCCTCCCTCAGTCTCTCCTCCCTCAGCCCTTCCTCTCTCAGACAATCCTCCCTCAGCCCCTCCTTCCTCAGCCCCTCCTCTCTCAGTCCCTCCTCCCTCAGCCCCTCCTCCCTCAGCCCCTCCTCCCTCAGTCTCTCCTCCCTCAGCCCTTCCTTTCTCAGACCCTCTTCCCTCAGCCCCTCCTCCCTCAGCACCTCCTCCCTCAGCCCTTCCTCCCTCAGCCCCTCCTCCTTCAGCCCCTCCTCCCTCAGCCCCTCCTCCCTCAGCCCCTCCTCCCTCAGTCTCTCCTCCCTCAGCCCTTCCTTTCTCAGACCCTCTTCCCTCAGCCCCTCCTCCCTCAGCACCTCCTCCCTCAGCCCTTCCTCCCTCAGCCCCTCCTCCTTCAGCCCCTCCTCCCTCAGCCCCTCCTCCCTAAGCCCCTCCTCCCTCAGCCCCTCCTCCCTCAGCCCCTCCTCCCTCAGTCTCTCCTCCCTCAGCCCTTCCTCTCTCAGACAATCCTCCCTCAGCCCCTCCTTCCTCAGCCCCTCCTCTCTCAGTCCCTCCTCCCTCAGCCCCTCCTCCCTCAGCCCCTCCTCCCTCAGTCTCTCCTCCCTCAGCCCTTCCTTTCTCAGACCCTCTTCCCTCAGCCCCTCCTCCCTCAGCACCTCCTCCCTCAGCCCTTCCTCCCTCAGCCCCTCCTCCTTCAGCCCCTCCTCCCTCAGCCCCTCCTCCCTAAGCCCCTCCTCCCTCAGCCCCTCCTCCCTCAGCCCCTCCTCCCTCAGTCTCTCCTCCCTCAGCCCTTCCTCTCTCAGACAATCCTCCCTCAGCCCCTCCTCCCTCAGCCCCTCCTCTCTCAGTCCCTCCTCCCTCAGCCCCTCCTCCCTCAGCCCCTCCTCCCTCAGTCTCTCCTCCCTCAGCCCTTCCTCTCTCAGACGATCCTCCCTCAGCCCCTCTTCCCTCAGCCCCTCCTCTCTCAGTCCCTCCTCCCTCAGCCCCTCCTCCCTCAGCCCCTCCTCCCTCAGTCTCTCCTCCCTCAGCCCTTCCTTTCTCAGACCCTCTTCCCTCAGCCCCTCCTCCCTCAGCACCTCCTCCCTCAGCCCCTCCTCCCTCTGCCCCTCCTCCCTCAGTCTCTCCTCCCTCAGCCCTTCCTCTCTCAGACAATCCTCCCTCAGCCCCTCCTCCCTCAGCCCCTCCTCTCTCAGTCCCTCCTCCCTCAGCCCCTCCTCCCTCAGCCCCTCCTCCCTCAGTCTCTCCTCCCTCAGCCCTTCCTTTCTCAGACCCTCTTCCCTCAGCCCCTCCTCCCTCAGCACCTCCTCCCTCAGCCCCTCCTCCCTCAGCCCCTCCTCCTTCAGCCCCTCCTCCCTCAGCCCCTCCTCCCTCAGCCCCTCCTCCCTCAGCCCCTCCTCCCTCAGCCCCTCCTCCCTCAGCCCCTCCTCCCTCAGTCTCTCCTCCCTCAGCCCTTCCTCTCTCAGACAATCCTCCCTCAGCCCCTCCTCCCTCAGCCCCTCCTCTCTCAGTCCCTCCTCCCTCAGCCCCTCCTCCCTCAGCCCCTCCTCCCTCAGTCTCTCCTCCCTCAGCCCTTCCTCTCTCAGACAATCCTCCCTCAGCCCCTCCTCCCTCAGCCCCTCCTCTCTCAGTCCCTCTTCCCTCAGCCCTTCCTCCCTCAGCCCCTCCTTCTTCAGCCCTTCCTTTCTCAGACCCTCTTCCCTCAGCCCCTCCTCCGTCAGCACCTCCTCCCTCAGTCCTTCTTCATTCAGCCCTTCCTCCCTCAGTCCCTCCTCCCTCAGCTCCGCCTCCCTCAGCCCCTCCTCCCTCTGCCCCTCCTCCCTCAGCCCCCCCTCCTTCAGCCCCTCCTTCCTCTGCCCCTCCTCCTTCACTCTCTCCTCCCTCAGCCCTTCCTCTCTCAGACAATCCTCCCTCAGCCCCTCCTCCCTCAGCCCCTCCTCTCTCAGTCCCTCCTCCCTCAGCCCCTCCTCCCTCAGCCCCTCCTCCCTCAGTCTCTCCTCCCTCAGCCCTTCCTCTCTCAGACAATCCTCCCTCAGCCCCTCCTCCCTCAGCTCCGCCTCCCTCAGCCCCTCCTCCCTCTGCCCCTCCTCCCTCAGTCTCTCCTCCCTCAGCCCTTCCTCTCTCAGACATTCCTCCCTCAGCCCCTCCTCCCTCAGCCCCTCCTCTCTCAGTCCCTCCTCCCTCAGCCCCTCCTCCCTCAGCCCCTCCTCCCTCAGTCTCTCCTCCTTCAGCCCTTCCTTTCTCAGACCCTCTTCCCTCAGCCCCTCCTCCCTCAGCACCTCCTCCCTCAGCCCCTCCCCCCTCAGCCCCTCCTCCCTCAGTCTCTCCTCCCTCAGCCCTTCCTCTCTCAGACAATCCTCCCTCAGCCCCTCCTCCCTCAGCTCCGCCTCCCTCAGCCCCTCCTCCCTCTGCCCCTCCTCCCTCAGTCTCTCCTCCCTCAGCCCTTCCTCTCTCAGACATTCCTCCCTCGGCCCCTCCTCCCTCAGCCCCTCCTCTCTCAGTCCCTCCTCCCTCAGCCCCTCCTCCCTCAGCCCCTCCTCCCTCAGTCTCTCCTCCTTCAGCCCTTCCTTTCTCAGACCCTCTTCCCTCAGCCCCTCCTCCCTCAGCACCTCCTCCCTCAGCCCCTCCTCCCTCAGCCCCTCCTCCCTCAGTCTCTCCTCCCTCAGCCCTTCCTTTCTCAGACCCTCTTCCCTCAGCCCCTCCTCCCTCAGCACCTCCTTCCTCAGCCCCTCCTCCCTCAGCCCCTCCTCCTTCAGCATCTCCTCCCTCAGCCCCTCCTCCCTCAGCCCCTCCTCCCTCAGCCCCTCCTCCCTCAGCCCCTCCTACCTCAGTCTCTCCTCCCTCAGCCCTTCCTTTCTCAGACCCTCTTCCCTCAGCCCCTCCTCCCTCAGCCCCTCCTCCCTCAGCCCCTCCTCCCTCAGCCCCTCCTCCCTCAGCCCTTCCTTTCTCAGACCCTCTTCCCTCAGCCCCTCCTCCCTCAGCACCTCCTCCCTCAGTCTCTCCTCCCTCAGCCCTTCCTTTCTCAGTCTCTCCTCCCTCAGCCCTTCCTTTCTCAGACCCTCTTCCCTCAGCCCCTCCTCCCTCAGCACCTCCTTCCTCAGCCCCTCCTCCCTCAGCCCCTCCTCCTTCAGCCCCTCCTCCCTCAGCCCCTCCTCCCTCAGCCCCTCCTCCCTCAGCCCCTCCTCCCTCAGCCCCTCCTCCCTCAGTCTCTCCTCCCTCAGCCCCCCCTTTCTCAGACCCTCTTCCCTCAGCCCCTCCTCCCTCAGCCCTTCCTCCCTCAGCCCCTCCTCCCTCAGCCCCTCCTCCCTCAGCCCCTCCTCCCTCAGCCCCTCCTCCCTCAGCCCTTCCTTTCTCAGACCCTCTTCCCACAGCCCCTCGTCCCTCAGCACCTCCTCCTCCCTCAGCCCTTCCTCCCTCAGCTCTCCTTCCCTCAGCCCTCTTCCCTTAGTCCCTCCTCCCTCAGCCCCGCCTCCCTCAGCCCCTCCACCCTCAGCACCTCCTTCCTCAGCCCCTCCTCCCTCAGCCCCTCCTCCTTCAGCCCCTCCTCCCTCAGCCCCTCCTCCCTCAGCCCCTCCTCCTCAGCCCCTCCTCCCTCAGCCCCTCCTCCCTCAGTCTCTCCTCCCTCAGCCCTTCCTTTCTCAGACCCTCTTCCCTCAGCCCCTCCTCCCTCAGCCCCTCCTCCCTCAGCCCCTCCTCCCTCAGCCCCTCCTCCCTCAGCCCCTCCTCCCTCAGCCCTTCCTTTCTCAGACCCTCTTCCCTCAGCCCCTCCTCCCTCAGCACCTCCTCCCTCAGCCCCTCCTCCCTCAGCCCCTCCTCCTTCAGCCCCTCCTCCCTCAGCCCCTCCTCCCTCAGCCCCT